>JAUDYJ010000004.1:5542182-5577182 GCA_030761175.1 Masticophis lateralis | reverse complement strand
TTTCTTGCCACAGTTAGTGAGTCAATCACTGAAATTGTTAGGAACACAGTTGTTAAATAAATCTGGTTTCCCCATTGACTTTGCTCATCAGATCGCAAAAGGGGGATTGCGTGTCCCCAGGACACTGCAACCGTCATAAATATGAGTCAGTGGCCAAGCATCTGAATTTTGATCATGGGACTATGGGGATGCTGCAACAGTCATAAGGTGTGAAAAATGGCCACGTCAGTTTTTTTCAGTGCCATTATAACTTTGAATGGTCACTAAACAAACTGTCGGGGATTACGTGTATGGCTTTTCCTGCAGTTGAAAAAAGATTTAAAAGGCAGAAAAATGAAATAATAGGTGAAAATTTGTGGTATTACGCTAAAGTAGAAGGTTACCCAGATCTTTACTTATCCTTGATACGGAATAAGTACCTTATGTAGGAAATCCATTAATAGAATTGCCACCTAGTATCCAATTTCTAAAAAGCATATCATGCAATTGGTGTCTAACTGAGGAGCAATATCATAAATAGGAGTTTTCAAAATTAATTGTCTAGTGCAGCGGTGAAATCCTCTGAAGTCTGCTACCGGTTCTGTGAGTCGGCTACCAAAGGTGCACATTGCACTAAAAAAGAAACATTTTGAAGCCTTCCGAGTCTGCAAAGGTAAGGAGAACAGCGGGGAGGGAATCCGCTGTGCCATTCAATTTAGATTAGCTAGAAAGCAGGAAATCTGACAATTTTAGCTAATATAAATTGTGTGGCACAGCTGATTGTCGTCCAGCTGATCGTTGGAAATACAGGTTTTCCTGACCAGTAGCACTTTTTTTACTACCGGTTCTCCCAAACCGGTCTGAACCGGTAGCATTTCACCCCTGGTCTAGTGGCAATGCTCAAATAGTGCTTTTCAGAAAATTCCAAGAAGAATTTTAGTGCTTCAAGAAGCAAATAGTGCTTCTTGAATTCCAAGAAGAATTCAAAAACTACAGGGAGTCACCAACTTAACATTGGTCACTTAGTACAGGTAATACCCAGGTTACGAGCGTTCCCTTAGCGAACGTTCGAAGTTACGCAATCATCGCCCCCTAGTGTTTCCAAATGAGGCCCGAAACTACGAATATTGCAGCATCACGGCAGTTGTTCGCCCTCACAAACAACCACAGAGGCTCTGCAAAATTCGTCTTGCACGTTGCAGGCCAAAATGTAGCCTCCAGGGCCAGGCCCATATCAAAGTGCAGAGTTCCAAACACAAGTTATTATTAAAATCCGAGAAAAAATAATTTAAAATGGAATTAGAATAAAATATAATTTAAAGTGGAATAGGAATAAAATACAATTTAAAATGAGATTGGAATAAAATATTATTAATTTAATATAAATTATTTAATATATTAGATATGTTTAATATATTAGATATTTAATATAAATACCGTAAATAAAATATGATAAAACCCTACATTTATTGTATTGTATTGCATTGTATTGTATTGTATTGTATTGTATTGTATTGTATTATTATACCATACCATACCATACCATACCATACCATACCATACCATACCATACCATACCATACCATACATTATATTATATTATATTATATTATATTATATTATATTATATTATATTATCCTAACATATTTATTATGATATTCTTCATAATATTAAGTTGTATGAGGTTTTGATGCTTAACATTTTGTGCCAACCAAGTCTGTTGGATTCCTTTACGGTTCAGGCTACACAGCAAAGCCTCATTTTAATGGACAAATTGGAACAAACAGGTTGTTATTTCCCGAAATCAGTAAATCAAAGAACACATCATCACAGCCACCGGTGGTAGCGCAGATTGCCTCCTGCATGAGCCAGCACTCTATCGGCGACAACTGCGTGTCCTTTACTGTTCCAGCGACTAAATTTAATATCCTAACCATGACAGTTGGATATTAAATTTGGAGTCACGTTGGAGGGAGATTTTCTGGGTTGCAAAAGACAGCAGGAGTAGTAGACCTAGTTTTGTCATGACCTCAGTTGACTCTCTGCTCTTGAATTTCTCCCGTCCGCTGCCAAGATATGCTTTTAAGCACTTACATAAGGATGGCTGATTTACAGAATAGCCTTTTAATATCGTTTGGTGTTCAAGCTGGAGGGATAAAACAAGATCTATTTAAACTGTAATATAAAGGCTGAGAATAGGCGAGGTTTGTTTTGGTTTGAGCTGGAAAACTTGCTGGAAGGAGAAGGGTGAGGATTAACAGATTAACAGAGTTGGAAGGGACCTCATAGGTCATCTAGTCCAACCCCCCGACTAACCAGGAGACCCTACACCATTTCTGACATTTCTGGCAGTTCAATCTCTTCTTGAAAGCCTCAAGTGATGAAGCTCTCACCGGTTGATAGTTCTCAGTATAATTCACACTCCCTATAATTCACAGGGTCTGTGAATTAAAGGGAGTCCTCGACTTACAACAGTTCATTCAGTGACCGGTCAAAGTTACAATGGCACTGAAACAAGTGACATGGCCGTTTTGCCACACTTACGACTTTTGCAGCATCCCCCCCTCCCCATGGTCACGTGATCGAAATTCAGACGTTTAACAACTGCAGGGATTCATTTAACCACTGTGGCAAAACACAAAAAAAGGTCGTAAAATGGAGCAAAACTCACTTAACGACTGCCTTGCTTAGTAACAGAAATTTTGGGCAGGATTGCGGTTGTAAGTTGGGGACCGCCTGCCTAAGCGTGTCTAACTCATAAATTGGAGGCAGTCCATCATAAGGTCGAATTTTTTGGAAGTTGCAACAGCACTGAAAAACGTGAGCAATGTCCATTTTTCCACACTGTTACAGCTTCCTCACGGTCACATGATCAAAAAGCTGGGCAACTGGCAGGTATTTATGATGGCTGCAGTATCCGGAGGGGGGGGGGCAGTCACGTGATCCGCTTTTGCGACCTTCTGACAAGCAAAGTCAATGGGGAACCCAGATTCACTTAACTGCAGGGTTGGAAAACTCAGAGATCTGAATACCCCCACCCCCCCGATACCTGGAGGGCACCAGGTTGAAGAAGGTGGCTCTTCAGCAACGTGTCAGAGTTTTGTTTCTTATTCTTAGTCCTAGTGGACAACCATTTAAATATGAGCCAGCCGTGTGCAGCAGCTGCCAAAAAAGCCAGCACAGTTCTAGGCTGCATTAACAGAGGGATAGAATCAAGATCACGTGAAGTGTTAATACCAATTTATAAGGCCTTGGTAAGGTCACACTTGGAATACGGCATCCAGTTTTGGTTTCCATCATGTAAAAAAGTTGTTGAGACTCTAGAAAGAGTGCAGAGAAGAGCAACAAAGAGGATGAGGGGATTGGAAGCTAAAACATATGAAGAACAACTGCTGAAATTTGGTATGTCTAGTTTAATGAAAAGAAGGACTAGGGGTGACTTGATTTGATTTGATTTATTAGATTTATATGTCGCCCTTCTCCTTGTGGACTCAGGGCGGTGCACAGCCAGAAATAAAAAGCAGATTTTACAAAAGTTAAAAAGTTTTAAAAACAACTAATATAAATGTGGCCCATAGTTAAAAACAATTTCAATTAACAATTGATATCAAAACTCTAAAAATTTTACCATAGGATCAGGCCAGGCCGGCTAGCTGGAAAAAGTACGTTTTTAAGGCCCGATGAAAAGTCCGGAGGTCAGAGATCGTTCGCAACTCTGGAGGAAGATCGTTCCAGAGGGTGGGAGCTACCACAGAGAAGGCTCTCCCCCTGGGGGTCACCAGCTGGCATTGTCTGGCTGACGGCACCCTGAGGAGGCCCTCTCTGTGGGAGCGAACTGGCCGGTGGGAGGCAATTGTTGGCAGAAGGCGGTCCCGTAAGTACCCTGGTCCTAAGCCATGGAGCGCTTTAAAGGTGATTACCAACACCTTGAAGTGCACCCGGAAGTCCACCGGCAACCAATGCAGCTCCCTCAGGAGAGGTCTCACATGGAAGCACCCTGTCGCTCCCATAATCCCCCATGCGACTTGATAGCAGTAGTCCAATATCTCAGGGAGACACAAACAAGACGGAGTAAAGCTATTCTCCAAAGCACCTGAGGGTAGAACAAGAAGCAAAGGATAGAAACTAATCAAGGAGAGACGCAATTTAGAACTAAGGAGAAATTTCCTGACAGTTAGGACAATTAATCGGTGGAACAACTTGCCTCCAGAAGTTGTGAATGCTCCAACACTGGACGTTTTTAAGAAGAGATTAGATAACCATTTGTCTGAAGTGGTGTAGGGTTTCCTGCCTAAGCAGGAGGTTGGACTAGAAGACCTTCGAGGTCCCTTTCAACTCTGTTATTCTAAATGATTCTGGTGAGACTTGAGGCTTCAGCTCCATGTAATCCAGTCTTTCCATTATGGAAAGCTAATAGTAATTCCCACACTGCCCTGTCAATGGAAAGCCTTGATTTCTCTGAACTCCATAGCAATTATTCACACATGCCTGCCTTTAGAGCGAAAGAGACTAAAAAGGCAGTTTGAGGGCAACTTGTAAAAAATGCCCTGACATTTTCAGTAAACAGCTAATGGCGGTTTGAGTTGATTTATTCTGCTTTATTTGCCAAGAACTGGGCTCCCTTCTTCATTGAAATTCAAGTCTAATTTTCTAGGTCAGGAATGTACTGCATCTCAATGGGGAAGATGGTGGATCAGTTCATCTCCCCACCGCATCCGACTCAAATTACCATGGTGGAACACACAGAGGCTCATCAGGAGGCTGGAGCCCCCAAAGGGACACAGAACTGGCCTTAAACATGAGCAAACGGTTGGCCGTGACTGTTGTGGTTCGCCAGCTGCCAGTGGAGCTGGCGGCAGACTCAGATGATGAGAAGGTTTGGGAGGAATTTGGGCCAGTTCTGGAGTCTGGGGAAGGTTCTGATGGGTGATCTGCATCGGATGCAGAAATAGAGCCAGGCCATCAAACATTCCCCAACCACCGGACAGGCAGCTGCCTTTGGAGGCGGAGATGAGTGAGGAGGAAGAACAGCTGGGGCCTGTTCCGGATGCATATATGCGCAGAGTGGTTAAGAGAGGTGAACAACGGAGGACAAGGAATCGACTCAGGAAGCAAAGCATACGTGGACGCTGAATGGCCTTCCCTGGTTGGGGAATCAATAGAAGGAAAGGGTGGTTGTAGGAGACAACTGTTCATATTTCTGGAGGTTTTGCTCGTTGTGTTTCGTGCATCAAAGACTGCTTGCCAGAACTTAATTTGCAGCCTTTCGGCTGGGAGCTCACGGCCTTGCAGTTATCACAAGGAAGTGATAAGGTCTGTTGCAGTTAACTCCTTGAAGGACTATTGCCAGGACTTTTCGGTGGGTGAATGCAATTAATTGCATTCCCAGCTGAAAAGATTAAGAACACTCTGAAAGAAAGCTAGTGAAAGCTAGAGCCTTGGTGGTGCAGGGGACTAAGTGCTGTTAAATAGCACTTAGCTGCCAGCTGCCTGCAATTACTGAGAGTTCAAATCCCACCAGGTTCAAAGTTGACTCAGCCTTCCATCCTTCCAAGGTAGGTAATTGTGGGGGCAATAAACTGACTTGGTATAAAAAAAGAACACCGCTTACGGGGGCCAAAAGCCCTACTAAACAGGTATACACAAAAGTATGACGGCTATTGCTTAACGCATTGTAAGCCACCCTGAGTCTCTGGAGAAGGGTGGCATATGAATCGAAACCAATAAATAAATAAATAAATAAATAATTCACAAGAGGTAAATAAAGAGGGGGTTTTGTGACAAGTCTTTTTCTTGTTTCTGTTAAGGCTGGGTCAGAACAGTGACCAATAGAGAATTCCAGACAGATGGAGTGAAAAGTTAGGAACGGTTGGTTATTCACGGGCAATGGGGAACCCGCTCAAGGCAGAGATGCGGCATAGAACTCAATATGATCCTAAACAGTCTGAGTTTTTCCATGACATCTTCAGTTAAAGACCTGCAGAGAACAGCAAAAAGGTCTTTCCAGGACATACCTATGAGATGCCACCTGATTTAGATGCTTGCTGTGAAGCATGAGAAGTTCCTGGGACAATCAGTAAAGTTATGTCGGCTCTCATCAAAATCCTGATAGAGTTGGAACTGTTTCATTGGTGAAGTGCCATCAAGCTAGTTTGCAATGGTGGTTAAAATGCTGCGTATAAGCCAGGAGCTCTAGTACCCGCCTTAGACATGAAAGCCAGTCGGGTGACTTTGGGCTAATCACCAGGAGACGGTGAGTTCTAGTCCTGCCTTAGGCATGGAAGTCAATTGGGTGACTATGGGCTAATCACCAGGAGATGCTGAGTTTGAGTACCTATTTTAGGCATGAAAGCCAGTTGTGTGGCTTTGCGTCAATCACCAGGAGATGGTGAGTTCTAGTACCCACCTTAGGCATGAAAGCCAGTTGGGTGACTTTGAATCAATCACCAGGAGATGGTGAGTTCTAGTACCCACCTTAGGTACGAAAGCCAGTTGGGTGACTTTGAGTCAATCACCAGGAGATGGTGAGTTCTAGTACCCGTCTTAGGCATGAAAGCCAGTTGGGTGACTTTGAGTCAATTACCAAGAGATGGTGAGTTCTAGTACCGTCTTAGGCATGAAAGCCAGTTGGGTGACTTTGGGCCAAGCACCTGGAGATGGTGAATTCTAGTCCTGCCTTAGGCATGAAAGCTGGCTGGATGACTTTGGGCCAATGAACAGGAGAGGGTGAGTTATAGTTGCGCCTTAGAAGTAAAGCCAGCTCGTTGACTTTGGACGACACACAATTCTCCTCGTTGTTGTTGTTGTTATTGTTCTGTTGTTGTCTGAAAAATAGGGCCAGCACTAAAGGAGTTACTTTGTACAAGAGAAAGAATGAAATGAAAACAATGATAGATTTTTGCTTTCTCTGAAACATGAGAAGTTTGGGGGGGGAAATGCTTTACCATCTGTAAAGCACTTCAGGCAGTCTTACAAAAATCATACACTGTCCGTCCCCTTTCGTCCCCCCCACCATCACATAACTGCATCTTTAGCACTTCTGGCAACTCAGCACATATTTACGATCTCGTGGTCACATGACTTCGATTTGCGATGTTTATTTTAAAACACCCTTTCCCTTCACGACTGGGGGATTGGTTCAATGACCATTATAAAAGCAGTAAAAGAAATCAGGTCCAGTCACATGGGGTGCCTCGACTTATGACCGCAATGACTTACAACCAACATTCCAATCGCAATTTTTGGTTATAAATTGAGGACTATCTGCAAAGTTATGCTGGCTCTCCTTAAATTCCCGAATAGAACTGGGCATGGCTAGTCTAGTGAAGAGAAGGACCAGGGGAGACAGGAGAGCATCTTCCAATATCTGAGGGGCTGCCACAGAGAGGAAGAAGTCAAGCTATTCTCCAAAGCGCCTGAAGGCCAGACAAGGAATAATGGATGGAAACTGACCAAGGAGAGATTCAACCTAGAAATGAGGAGGAACTTTCTGACAGTGAGAACAATCAACCAAATGGAACAGAAGCTGCCTTTGGAAATTGTGGGAGCTTCATCACTTGAGACTTTCAAGAAAAGATTGGACTGCCATCTGTCAGAAATGGTGTAGGGTTTTCCTGCTTGGATGGGGGGGTTGGACTAGATGACCCACAAGGTCCCTTCCAACCAGAAGGGTTTCAGCTGGTTCTGACCAGTTCTGGAGAACCGGTAGCAGAAATTTTGAGTACTTTAGAGAACCGGTAGTAAAAATTCTGACTGCCCGCATCTATTCTCTGCCTCCCAAGTCCCATCTGATCAGGAGGAAATGGGGATTTTGCAGTAACCTTCCCCTGGAGTGGGGAGGGAATGGAGATTTTACAGTATCCTTTCCCTGCCAAGTCCACCAAGCTACGCCCACCAAACCATGCCCACAGAACCGGTAGTAAAAAAATTTGAAACCCACGACTGCTTCCAACCCTTCCATTATAATCTGTATAATCTGTAAACGAATACCAATCCTTCTTTCTCCGGATAGAACATCCCTTCTTAACAAGATGTGTGACACACAAATCTAACAAATAAATATTTTTTTAAAAAAAATAATGACACACGATCTCCAACCATGTAGCTTCCTAACGTTATTTCCTTCTTTATCTAGATACATCGACCAAGATGCCTCCAGTTAGATTTTTCTGACAAGCAGTGATAAAAGCCAAGAATCCTTGTCAAAACTCAGTTAGCAGCCCTCGTTCCCTCGCAGGAGTCCATCCAAACACAGACTTCTGTAAAGAGAAAATTTCACATGATAAATGACTCCTCCGTTGCCAAATTTGCGGAATTATAACCGTGGTTGGCAGATGGCATTTTGGAGAGACCCACATGTGTGTGTGCACACACGTTGTTGTTGTTGTTGTTGTTGTTGTTTTTGCCCGGCAATTACTAAAGGAGCATGTGAAGTCAAAACTCAAGAAGCTAAATAGATTAGTGGCATGATATGATCAAAGCAAAGCGGTCGACATTTTCCACACCCTGTAGATTGCGCTAATTCTTTTATAATCAATTTATCCCCAGGATGGCTCTCCCTTTTAGCAAAGATATACAGTTTCCTGGGTCTCAACATGCCTTCAATCTAATTTCCCTGCTTTAGAGAAGATCAGTTTAATAATCCTTAGAGGCTTTTCAAACATCCTGTTTTCCCCCTGGCTCTGGAGAAGTTGCAGAGCAGGAGAGGAGAAAAAAAACAACAACAGTAGAGATAGTCCTCGAATTATGACTGCAATGGAGTCCCAAATTTCTGTCGTTATGTGAAAGACGTTCGTTAAGGGAGTTTTGCCCCATTTTACAACTTCTCTGGCCACAGGTGTTAAGCGAATCCCTGCAGTTGATAGGCTAGTAACCTGGTTGTTGAATGAACCCGGATTCCCCATTGACTTTGCTTGTGAGAAGGTCGCAAAAGGGATCAAGCTAATTAAAATCCAGGCAACAGGGAAGATAACTGGAAGCTTAAAGGGTGAGATAGAACAGACCACACAACAAACAGAACAAGGGGGGAAAGAAAGAGGAGATAATAAAGTTGGGTGAAATAAAAGTTGGGAGAATATACTGTATATACTAGAGGGTAGAAAAATGGAATTCAATAAATCGAAACATATTTTTGGGAAAAAAGACAGAGGATTTGGCCGACCAGTGGGTAGACTGGCAGCAAAAAATAGTGGTGATGGAAATAATGGTTGGGTTGAAAATGAAAGATGAAGACGAGGAGCTAAGGGAGGAGTATGGGAGTATTATTCGAAGAGACGCTTGTTCAGCAGGCTGGGGCAAAGAGACCATCCCAGAACCAGCGAAATCTGGGTGCTGGGCAGGGGACAAAATGTATCTGCCCTCAGTGTGGAAGGGATGGCCACTCTCGAATTGGCCTTTTTAGTCACACAAGATGCTGTTTTAAGACCTCTTTCCAGAGCACGATACCATAGTCTCTTGAGACTGAAGGATGCCAATGAGGAGATGATGGATAGAAAGGACCTTTTAAAAGAATAATAAGATTAGCCGTACTGAGAATTATTTATTTTATTTATTTATTTTTTGAACTTCTATACCACCCTTTTCCCAAGGGACTCAGGGCGGTGTACAGCCAACGATAAAAACATCAATACAAAAGTTAAAACAATTTAAAACTAATTAAATAATATGGCCAATAATTAGAACCCCAAAAACTAAAAAATCTAAAACCCATTAAAATTTTTCATGCCGCCAGACCAGCTTGCTGAAATAATAAGGTCTTCAGGGGTCGGCGAAAGGCCCGAAGGTCAGGGATCCTACGTAAGTCCAGGGGCAATTCGTTACAAAGGGCGGGAGCCCCCACAGAGAAGCCCCCCCCCCCGGGGCCACCACGCGACATAATTTGACCGACAGCACCCTGAGGAGGCCCTCTCTGTGGGAGAATACCGGCCGATGGGAGGCTATTGGTGGCAGCAGGCGGTCTTGTAAATTATTTATTTATTTATTTATTTATTTATGTATTGAATTTCTATACCGTCCTTCTCCCAAAAGACTCAGGGCAGTGAACAGATTAAGATTTCATATACATATAAATATATTTTATAAACAGTAAATAATAAATTGAGTCAACTTGGTGTATCTACTAAGACCTTGGCATAGAATTTTGATGTTTATGCTAGCCCTGCTTGTTGAAACAGAAAGGTCTTCAGGGCACGTCGGAAAGTGCGAAGATCTGGGATTATTCGTATTCCAGGTGGTATTTTGTTCCAAAGCGTAGGTGCCCCCACAGAGAAGGCTCTCTCCCTTGGAACTACTAGATGACATTGTTTTAATGATGGTACCATGAGTAGGCCTACTCTGTGAGAGCGTATTGGTTGGTGGGAGGTTATCGGTTGCAGCAGGTGGTCTCGTAAGTACTCAGGTCCTAAGCCATGGAGCACTTTAAAGGTAAGAACCAACACCTTGAAGCGCACTCGGAAGGCCACCGGAAGCCAGTGCAGCTCGCATAGAAGAGGTGTTACATGTGAGCACCATGTTGCTCCCATAATTACTCGCACAGCCACATTCTGGACCAGTTGGAGCTTCCGGGTGCACTTCAAGGGGAGCCCCATGTAGAGAGCATTGTAGTAGTCAAGTCGGGAAATGACGATTAGAATTTAGAAATTAGAATAGAGTAAGAAATTAGAAACAGGGGGAATATTATTATACATATCTTTACATAACACATTTAAAGTGAACGTTAGAGGTTAAGATTAGATTTGGAAAAAGGATGCTATCAGATACGTCCAAGAATAATGTTACAACTATTAGAAGGATGTAGCAAATATCGAATCATTGAAAAAAATGAAGGGATATGTGCTGATATAAATACGCATCACAACATTAGACCATGTAAGTTTGACGAATGTAGTAACTTCTTCTTGTATTAATATTGGTTTTGTATCAAAGTGAATGACACTCAGACGCCACATTGTCCAGGCAATGATATTGATGATATTATTGCATGTTTAAAAATGAAAAAAAAAAACTTTACCTCAAAAAAAAGAGAAGGTTGCAAAATGGCGGCCAAGCAACCCGTCGTAGGTCAAGGACTCCTCTAGTATCTTCTTTTTGTCTTCTGTTTTAAGCACAAGACACTCTTCCGAACAAATCAATGATCCAGTAACTGTGAGAGGGACCTTGTAATCCTAGTGGATGATCACTTGGATATGCGCGGCAGCAGCTAAAAAAGCCAATACAATCCTTGGTTGTATAAACAGAAGCATAGAATCAAAATCACATGAAATCTTAGTATCGCTTTATAAAGCCTTTAGTAAGGCCACACCTGGAACGTTGCGTCCAGTGTTGGTCGCCGCATTACAAAAAAGATGTTGAGACTTGGGAAAAAGCGCAAAGAAGAGCAACGACGACGATTAATTTAAAGGCCTGGAGATTAAAACCTATGAAGAAAGGTTGCAGGATTTGAGTTCGGCTAGTCTAGACAAAAGAAGGACCAGGACGGACATGATAGCAGCATTCCAGTATTTGAGAGGTGGCCACAAAGAGGAAGGGGTTAATTTATTTTCCAAAGCACCAAAAGGCAAGACAAGCAACCGATTTAACAAATTAACAGAGTTGGAAGGGATCCCATAGGTCATCTAGTCCAACCCCCTTCTCAAGAGGAGACCCTAAACCGTTTCTGACAGATGGCAGTCCAATCTTTTCTTGGAGCAACGGAAGGAAACTAATCAAGGAGAGAAGCAACCTGGAATTAAGGAGAAACTTCCTAACAGTGAGGACAATTAACCAGTGGAACAACTTTGCCACCAGAAGTGCTTCATCACTGGAGGATTTTAAGAAGAGACTGGACAGTCATGTGTCTGAAATGGTACAGGATCTCCTACTAGAGCAGGGGGCTGGACTAGAAGACCTCCAAGGTCCCTTCCAGCTCTCTTCCGATTCTGATCCTACATCCATTCATGGGGACCCTTTAAGACCCAGAGGTATGTTTCGAAATAAAGATTACGTTGAAGGATGGCACTTTATAATATATAACAAAATTGCTTCCCAGTTTTTTAATTAAATCTTTTTTAACACATGTATATATTAAAAATCCGAGAGGGCAGGCAACCTACTGTGCAAACTAGGTTAGCATAGGCACATGGGTATCGTTGAAGGCCCTGTTAAGGACCCCAGTTCCTAATTTGTTAAACCTAAATGCCTTTAATAGGTGTCATCAACTGACTTCAAATCTTCCCAGGGTTTGTGGCCAGAGATTTGGACCAGTTTTGAGTTAAAAGAGCAGCACAAAGTGTAGAAAGTCAGTACCCACCCACCCACTCTCCTAGAGAATGAAATATTTGGGGGGATATTAAAAAGGCAGGATAAAATATTTCCCCCAAAGGAGAAACGGGGGGAAATCTTAAGGGAAGCAGAAACCAGTCCCAGTCTCCCTGCCGCCAAGCAGAAACTGAGGAGGCCAACTTTTAGCAGTGCAGATTTGGTAATCTGTTCAGAAAGACTGGGTCAGACAGAAACTCCAGATAAGTGACACAATTAGGCAAGCCAAAGTTTGACAAGATTAGCTCAGACAAACACCTAGGATTTGCATTTCCCCTTTTGCCTATAGAGCCAGCCATGGCCCCTACATGACCTCATAGGAATCAAGAAGGTATTAAAAAAAAAATATCCACTCTCAACTCCATTTTGTCTGCTGTCCCAGACCTGCATGCTGTGTATGTGTGTTGGTTCTTCTCATCAATAAATGGACCTTTCTTTCTTAAGCAGCCTCCATTTTATTCCTAGCTTGAAATTAGACCTGGCTTTCTCTTCCAACAAGGAGAAAATACACACACCTTTTGTCCCAAATATACTTTTTCAAAAGGCAATTGGAATTTGTTTTTCCTTGAAGATGTTTCGCTTCTCATTCAAGAAGCTTCTTCATGGACAGTGGCAGGGATGGGATTCAGCCGGTTCGGACCGATTCGCGTAAACTGGATGCTAATTTTACATTTGGTTCGCCGAACCGGTAGTTGCAAGGACTGGCTGACTCTGCCCACCCTGCCCCTCCCCTCCTAGGAGTCTCCATGCGGCCCATTTTGGATGTCAGGTAAGTGCAGGGCCCATGTGGAGGCTCTGTAAGGGTGAAAAACGGGCCTCCCAGAAGTTCCCAGCAGTCTGGAATCGGGCTTGTTTCTGGCCTCCGGAGCCTGAGAGAGGCCGTTTTCGCTCTCCCGGAGGCTCAAGAAAACCCTCCGGAGCCTGGGGAGGGTGAAAAATGGGCCTCCTGGAAGTTCTGGAAGTCTGGAAACAGGCCCATTTCGGAGTCTGGAGGAGGCCATTTTCGCCCTCCTGGAGGCTTGAGGAAAACCTCTGGAGCTTTGGGAGGGCGAAAATGCCCCCCTCTACCGTGGTGCAGGAGGCCGAGTAGGCCGCACCCACCATGGCCATGCCCACCCAGCAACTGGGCAGAGAACCGGTTGCTAAAATTTTTGAATCCCACCCCTGGACAGCAGACTGACGCTTGGCATGCTAAGGTCCACGGGATGACGAAGAGTCAGACACAATTTAGGAACCGAACAACAAGAAAGGGTTTCTACTACAATGTGGAACATGTGGTGTTTTTTTGCCCAACTGTGGTGGTCATGAATTCTTTTGAAGACATTTGGGCTATCAAGGATGTAACAGGCCAAAGAGGTCAAAAAAGGCAAGATGGTGGTCGCAATACTGCAATCAAAGCTCCGCCCACTTTTTAAAGGCGGGCCGCCTTCTGCTTTTTATCACTTTAAAAAAAAAGAAAAGAAAAGTTGTTGGATAAATGCTGAAGAATATAAAAGGGAGGGAAAACCAAACTCTTTCTTCTCCCAATGTCTCTTCGGTTGAGCAATTGAAGTCGCCCTAATTAGGCAGTGTTTTGTTCGGCTGCATGTTTGTTTACATTTGAGAAAAAAAAAATGCAATCTTACAATTAAAATTTAATAATATAGGAAACCGGATCTGAATAATTTATCCCCCGAAACACATAAAAATGGATGTGGGTGATTGTTTTGCTAATGAAGGCAAGAAAGACCTGCTTTCGAAGACGGCGCCTCGTGTGAATTTAGGGAGTAAATGAATAATATTAGATTAATTAGGGTGATGGCGAGGAGCGAAAATTGGAATGGGTGCAAACAGACACAATTGCAATCAAAGCTCTGGATTTTCGTTCACCTGGGGCCAGGCAGCCTTTTCATGTTTACGTCTCTCCAAACTTGAATGCCATCGATCAAGGGGATTGTGATCGGGTGTGCAGTGGCACAAGAATAACATTGTGATGATGGCACAAGAATAACGGAATAAGAGAGTTGGAAGGAACCTTGGAGGTCTTCTAGTCCAACCCCTGTTCAGGCAGGAGATCCTATTGTCAGGGTTCCGTCGGATGCCCTAATTAAATCATGAGCCTCGAGCCAAGCTTCAAAAGAAATCCAGTTATTTATTAGGAGCTTCATGTCGGCAGGTTCCCAAGACAAGCCAGCTCTAACCCCACGTAATTTACGCTCCAATCCTGACCCTGTTCCCCCCCCCTCCCCCAGGGTGTGTCATCAATCACATTTGCCAATAGAGCAATTTCGTGGATTGTAGAGATCACTCCCCTCCGGTTGCTGTAGGTAACCCTGGGAGATAACCTTGAGAGAGGTAAGTCTGGAATGTGCATCTGTCTTTGGCTGCTGTGCTGCTTCATCAGTTTCCCATCCCACTTGCCTATGGCAACTCGAGAGCAGGCCAGGGATGCTTTGCGAGTTGACACCTATGCCATTTCAGACAAATGGTTGTCCAATCTCTTCCTGAAAACCTTCAAGTTTTTAGTTCTAGGTTGCTTCTCTCCTTGATTAGTTTCCATCTTAGTTTCCATCCATTAGTTTCCATGTTGCTTCTTGGGTCCTGCCTTCACGTGCTTTGCAGACTAGGTCAACCCCCTCCCGCTCAAATATTATAAGATGGTCCTCAGCTTAGGACCAAAATCGAGCCCAAATTTTCTTTGCTAAGTGAGACAGTTTTGTCCCATTTTGCAACTTTCCTTGCCACCGTCGTTAAGGGAATCACTGTCACTGTTAAGTTAGTTAACACCATTGTAAAGTGAATTTGGCTTCCCAAATTGACATGGCTTGTTGTTGAAAGGTCGCAAAAGAGGATCACGTGAATCTGGGATATTGCGACCGTCATAAATATGAGTCAGTTGCCAAGCGTCCAAATTTTGATCACTTGACCGTGGGGATGCTGCCACGATCCTAAATATGAAAAATGATCATAAGTCACAAGTGCTGTTGTATCTTTGAACAGTCACTAAATGAAAGGTTATAACTCAAGGACTACCTGTATAGCGATTTGGAAGGCATCAAAGATATCCAAGGAAGAAAACGTTCTTAATCATTGCTACAATTTTACTTCAAATGGAGCATCTCTACAGCTTCAATGCTGTTTTATAGCAATAGCAGTAGCACTTAAGACTTATATACCGCTTCATGGTGCTCTTACAGCCCTTTTACAGGTTAATTGTTCTAATTGTCAGAAATTTCCTTCTTAGCTCTAGATTGCTTGTCTCCTTAGTTTTTTTCCATCCGTTGCTTCCTGTCCTGCTTTCAGGTGCTTTGGAGAATAGCTTGACTCCCTATTCTTTGTGGCAGCCCGTCAAATATTTGAAGATTGCTGTCATGTCCCTCCTAGTCCTTCTCTTCATTAAACTAGACATACCCAGTTCCTGCAACCGTTCTTCAAATGTTTTAGCCTCCAGTCCCCTAATCATCTTTGTTTCTTTGTTTGTTTGTTTGTTTGTTTGTTTGTTTGTTTTTGCGATTTATATGCCGCCATTCTCCCAAAGGACTCAGGGCGGCTTACAACAACAATCAATAATACAAATCACAGAATAAGTTAAAACCCCCTTTAAAACCATATTTAAAATTATCACAGTTTGGGCAACCCCCTAGCAGATCAAATTATTTGACGGAAAAGCCACATCTTCAGTACGCGGCAAAAGGAGAGGTCTGGGGCTATCCTGAGTTCGGTGGGCAAATCATTCCAGAGAGTCGGCGCTCCGACAGAGAACCCTTTCCTCCTGAGGGCCGCCAGTCGAGATTGTTTGGCCGATGGCACCCTGAGGAGGCCTGCTCTGTGGGAGCGCACGGGACGATGGGAGGAAGGCAGGAGATGGTCTTGCAACTACTCCGGGCCTAAGCCATGTAGGGCTTTATAGGTTAGCACCAGCACCTTGAAACGGACCCGGAGAGCAACCGGCAGCCAGTGCAGCTCGCGCAGGAGAAGTGTTACACGGGAGTAACAAGGAACTCCCGTAACTGCCCACACGGCTGCATTCTGGGTGCGTCCCAAGGGCAGCCCCATGTAGAGGGCGTTGCAGTAATCCAACCAAATTCTGGACCAGCTAGAGCCTCTGGGTGCATCGCAAGGGCAGCCCCATGTAGAGGGCGTTGCAGTAATCCAACCGAGAAGTAACAAGGGCATGTTGTTGCTCTTCTCTGCACTCTTTCTAGAGTCTCCACATCTTTTTTACATCATGGCGACCAAAACCGGATGCAGTATTTCAAGTGTGGCCTTACCAAGGCCTTATAAAGCGGCATTAACACTTCACGTGATCTTGATTCTATCCCTCTGTTTATGCAGCCTAAAACTGTGTTGGCTTTTTTTTGGCAGCTGCTGCACACAGCTGGCTCATATTCAACTGATCTTATCAAAAAGTGATTTCGTGCTGTGTCTTTTACCACACAAGCTGTGGAACGGGTGTGTAGTTCAGACACTGGGAAGAGTTTCTCTTCTCTTTGCTAGCCTTGCAAGGAGAAAGCTATCAGCATAACAGGTAAAGACTAAGGAGAATTGATCGCCACACAGAGTCAGTGGCCTTGCGATCCCGTTTGGGGAGGGAACCAATTCCACAGTTCATCAGGTAGGCCTCAACCTCAGATGATGGGCTGTGAGTTTGGAATGAAGAATAATCTGTACAGAATCTGGAAAGACCCCAATCCATTTGATCCTTTCTTTTCTTTTCTTTTCTTTTCTTTTCTTTTCCCGGCTTCGTCCTTACGAAATCTGCTGCAGCCCATGTGTTAAACAAGTTTGTAGAAAGAGCGCCTTGCGAATTGCAATTGCTTTATACTTTGTTTGACATATGGACTTGGCTCTCAGCCTTAGACCATGCCAGGAATTTTTTATTGTTTATTATTATTCATAGAAAATTATTGTAGAATGGCACACTTAAAAACACTGGTCTTCTTCTCAAGAGAGGAAGCTGGAATAGATTTGCTTTTGGGTTTTGTTGGGGTTTTTTGTTTTGCTGTGGTGAGTCTCAAAATCTCTTTATTGAAAGGAACTTTCCAATTCACTTTCCTTAATAAAAGAATAAAACTGAACTAGGCATTCTCGTTGAATATGTTAGTGCAGCTGTCTAGAGGCTGGTTAATGTTTTCTGTCTTCTTCCTCTCTGAAGAAATTACATGGCTCTTGTAACAACATTTGCACAACAGGCTAGAGATAAGCTAAAATACGACTGAGCGCATGGATAAAAAGGCAAAAAAAAAAAAGGCCCATCAGAATGATGAAAAGAGCATTGATGATACAGGTAATCCTCGACAAGAATAGAATAGAATAGAATAGAATAGAATATGGAACAGGAAAGAATGCAATGCAATGCAAGATAATAGATAATAGATAATAGAGTAGAGTACAACACAACACAACACAACACAACACAACACAACACAATACAATACAATACAATACAATACAATACAATACAATACCAGAGTTGGAAGGAATCTTGGGAATCTTCTAGTCCAATCCCATGCTTAGGCAGGAAACCCTAAACCATTTCAGACAAGTGGTTATCCAATCTCTTCTTAAAAAGTTCCAATGTTGGAACATTCACAATTTCTGGAGGCAAGTTGTTCCACTGATTAATTGTTCTAACTGTCAGGAAATTTCTCCTTAGTTCTAGGTTGCTTCTCTCCTTGATTGGTTTCCATCCATTGCTTCTTGTCCTGCCCTCAGGTGATTTGGAGAAGAGCTTGATTCCCTCTTCTTTGTGGCAGCCCCTGAGATATTGGAAGGCTGCTATCATGTCACCCCTAGTACTTCTCTTCATCAAACTAGACATACCCAGTTCCTGCAATTGTTCTTCATATGTTTTAGCCTCCAGTCCCCTCATCATCTTTGGGGCTCTTCTCTGCATTCTTTCTAGAGTCTCCACATCTTTTCTTTTTTACATTGACAATTGGGCCCAAACTTTTTATGACTAAGTAAGGCAGTTTGGTCAGTTTGCCCTGTTTTATGTCCTTTGTGCCACAGTTGTTAAGTGAATCACTGCAGTTGATAATTGAGTCATTAAGCGAATCTGGGTTTCTTCATTGCTTGTGAGAAGCTGGTTTGGAAGATTACAAATGGTGATGATATGACCCCGGGACAATGCAACGGTCCTTAAATACACGCCAGCTGCCGCCAGCCCAAATTTTGATCATGTGACGATCAGGATGTTGCACTGGTCGTAAGCATGAGACCTGATCATAAATCACTTCTTTCAGTGCCATTGCAACTAAAGAGACCAAACAAATGGTTGTACATTGAAAACTACTTGTATTATCAGGCAGCTCCACCCCCTTCGATGTATATTGTGACATTGCCTGGTGAGAACAACAAAATTTGTATCACAACTTCGCAATGCAAGTTTCATCACTGCTCTTCGGTCCCCTTCTAAAATACAAGGAGTCCTCGACTTACAACCAAAACTTTGAGCCCAAAATTTCTTTCACTAAGCGAGACATTTATTAAGTGAGATTTGTCCCCATTTAACCACCTTTCTTGCCATGGTTGTTAAGTGAATCACTGCAATTGTTAGGTTAAAAAAGGTAAAGGTTCTCCTTGCACATATGTGGTGCTAGTCGTTCCCAACTGTAGGGGGCGGTGCTCATCTCTATTTCAAAGCCGAAGAGCCAGTGCTGTCCGAAGACGTCTCCGTGGTCTTCTGGCCGCCATGACTCGATGCCAAAGGGGCACGGAATGCTGTGACCTTCCCACCAAAGGTGGTCCCTATTTTTCTACTTGCATTTTTTTACCTGCTTTCGAACTGCTAGGTTGGCAGCAGCTGGGACAAGAAACGGGAGCTCACCCTGTTATGCAGCACTAGGGACTCGAACCGCTGAACTGCCGACCTTCTGATCGACAAGCTCAGCACTGTCAATCACTGAGCTTGAGCCACTGAGCCACCATGTCCTTGTTAAGTTAATAACATGGTTATTAAGTGAATCTGGCTTCCCCGTTGTCAGAAGATCACAAAAAAAGGATCATGTGACTCCGGGACACTGCAACCGTCATAAATGTGAGTCAACTGTCAAGCATCCAAATGTAAATCATGCGACCATGGGGATGCTGCAACGGTCATAAGTGTGGAAAATGGTCATGTCGCTTTTTTCAGTGCCGTTATAACTTTGACCAGTCACTAAATAAACTATTGTAAGTCAAGGACGACCTGTGCATTGATTAAAATTTTACTTCATTAGTTAATTTTATACTGTTAGGATTTTATTAGCTCTAGTTTAGCTACCTTTTTAATTGTAAAATGGTTAGTGTTTGGTGTTTTAACAATTCCCTTTTGACTTAGTGCAGCCTTAATGCGCCTTTGGTTTAATTGTGTTTTTGTAATGTCTAATTTAATTCACACCCCCTTATTTCTGTCCCGTGCTTAGTTTTTAAACATGATATAAAGTATTATTATTCAGCATGTAGTGCAAAGCAGAACAGTACATTAAAGCTTAGCACGGCATAGTTGTCTAAGCTATATGTTTCTACCCAGGCACCCAAAAATCCTGCAAAAAAGCCAACAATGCAGTTCTAGGCTGCATTAACAGAGGGATAGAATCAAGATCGTGTGAAGTGTTAATACCACTTTATAAGGCCTTGGTAAAGCCACACTTGGAATACAGCATCCAATTTTGGTCGCACGATGTAAAAAAGATGTGGAGACTCTAGAAAGAGTGCAGAGAAGAGCAACAAAGATGATTCGGGGACTCAAGGATAAAACATATAAAGAACGGTTGCTGGAACAGGGTGTGTCTAGTTTGATGAAAAGAAGGACAAGGGGAGACATGATAGCAGTCTTCCAATATTTGAGGGGCTGCCACAAAGAAGAGGGAGTCAAGCTCTTCTCCAAAGCCCCTGAGGGCAGGACAAGAAGCAATGGGTGGAAACTAATCAAGGAGAGAAGCAACTTAGAACTAAGGAGGAATTTTCTGACAGTTAGAAGAACAATTAACCCAGTGGAACAACTTGCCTTCAGAAGTTGTGATTTTAAAAGCCTCTGATGATCCCAGCTGAGTTGCCTGACCGTCAGAGGCTTTTTTTTTTTCTTTTAAAAACATTTTTTCTACAACCTCTGAAGAAGTTGTAGGAAAAAATGCTTTTAAAAGCCTCTGACAATCCCAGCTGAGCCGCACGATCATCAGAGGCTTTTTTTCTTTTTTTAACTTTTAAAAGCATTTTTTCAGCTGAAGAGGTTGTAGAAAAAATGCTTTTAAAAATATTTTTTAAAAAGCCTCTGATGATTGCGCAGCTCAGCTGGGAATGGCGGGGGGGGGACAGGGATTTTTGCTACTGGTTCTCTGAATTACCCACCGCCCTCGCTACCAGATCAGACGATCCGGTCCGAACTGGGAGCATTTCACCCCTGCTCTGGACTCAATAGAAGATGCAAAGTCTATTAGCAGAGATTGTATGGCAGTCTGATCATCCAGAGGCCCGGAAAGGAGCTGATATATGATCAGAAAGTCACCACAAAGGGAAACAGGAGAAGAGGAAGAGCAGGGGGAAAAAAACAAAAAATGAATGACTTCTAATCCCCGTGATTTGGGATTGCCACCAGGGAAGCTGACACATGTGTCCAGGTGGTGGCAAGCTTTTTAAAAACTGATTTAATTAAGTGTTTTGATTGGATTTTGGCATTCCTGAAGACTGAGCAGGTGGGCTGGAGTCTTTGAGAATAATGAACATTAAAGGGGAATAGCGACAATGGGGCTCTAGGCTCAAGAGGCAATAATGAAAAGGATTCAAAAGGTCAGGGAAGTTGAACAAGAGACAGACGGATTAAAAATGATCCCAGCAGGAAGCACCTGTTGCGCAAAAGCATTCCTAAGTCCTCTTGGCCCTCAGTGGGAGCAGGTGTGGGTCTCTGAAAAGCTTGGAATTGGGGGTAATTTGTGTCGTATTCCCAGATATTCAGTCCTGGCCTCCATTCACACCGACACCCTTAACCTATGTACTGAATTAACACATTGGATTCCCTTTTTAAATAAATATACATTTAAATACATATGTATGTATATATGTGTGTGTGTGTGTGTGTATGTATATATGTATGTATATATGTATATGAGTGTATGGAGGGACGCGGAGGCTTGGTGGCTAAGGCGCTGAGCTTGTCGATCGAAAGGTCGGCAGTTCAGCGGTTCAAATCCCAGTGCCATGTAACGGGGTGAGCTCCCGTTACTTGTCCCAGCTTCTGCCAACCTAGCCATTCGAAAACATGTAAAAAAAAGCAAGTAGAAAAATAGGAACCACATTTGGTGGGAAGGTAACAGCATTCCATGCGCCTTTGGTGTTTAGTCATGCCAGCCACATGACCACGGAGACGTCTTCGGACAGCGTTGGCTCTTTGGCTTTGGAACGGAGATGAGCACCGCCCCCTAGAGTCAGGAACGACTAGCACATGTGTGCAAGGGGAATCTTTACCTTATATGTGTGTGTGTGCGTCTATGTGTGTGTGTGTGTATAAATAAACGTATATATGTTTTCTGAGGTTTTCGCAGGTGTTTGTATGTAGGTCTTTGGTTATTCATGTTTTCTCCCGCGTAAAATTGGAAAAGGAAGAAACAGCTACGATCACACATTGCTCCTAGAAGCACGAAGCCGAAAACACCAGCCTGAAGATGATGAATGAGACTTCGTCGAAACGTCGCCAAGACACTTCCAATTTTACGCGGGAGAAAAAACCCAAATAACCAGACCTAAATGTATATATGTATATACATTTATATATATATATATATATATATATATATATATATATATATATATATATATATATATAAAAATTATATATAAGTAATATATATATATGTAATATATATATATATATATATAAGTAATATATATATATATATATATATACAAGTAAATAAATATACATTTATATAAATAAATGTATATGTTTATATATATATATATATATATATATACACACACACACGTGTGTGTACAAGTATATATGTATTTACACATATACATGTTTGTGTGTAGTCCTTGACTTACGACCACAATTGAGCCCCACATTTCTGTTGTTATGTGAGACATTTGTTAAGTGAGTTTTGCCCCATTTTACCACCGGTCTTGCCTCAGTTGTTAAGTGAATCGCTGCAGTTGATAAATTAGTAATCCGGTTGTTAAGTGAATCCGGCTTGCCCCTTGACTTTGCTTGTCAGCAGGTCACAAAACGAGATCACACGACACACACACACACACACACACCCCGGGACACAGCAATGGTCATCAATACGAACCAGTTGTCAAGCATCTGAATTTTGGTCATATGATCCTGGGGGTGGGGTGGGTAGTCTAACTGTAAAAAAAACGGTCATAAGTCACATTTTTCAGTGTCGTTGTAACTTTGAATGGTCACTAAATGAATGGTTGTAAACCGAGGACTGCCTACATTTGCCATTTTTTAAAATCGACTTACTATGTCCTTCTAGGATGCAGGGGGATGAGAAAATATTTCAAAATCAGGACCAATCACTGCAAATTTCTTTTTTTTTTTTTTGTCCGACCCATTGAGATCTAATCTTACTCTCTATGAGGGGAAAATGGATTCCTGTTAATGGCTTGGTATTGATGGCAAGCAAGAGAGGAGGACTTAACCTTTTTCATTTTATTTTTGTGATGAGTTTCTCGCTTCATTCTCCAGAAGAAGCTGCAGCCTTTTAACTAAACATAAGTTGCCCCAAATCGAATAAGATTCATCTCTAAACAGGCAGGGTATAGAATAGCTGTTTTTCATTTTTGCTTAATATCCAGGTTGGGTCTGATTTAAAGTCATGATTTCCATCTGCTCAATGATTTAAATTGCCTTGATACAGGAGTCGGAAGATTGGAGAATTATCCTTTTGAGTAAATGGTATTATTTTTTAGGTAATCTAAATGCATACTTTCTGGTACTTAAAGAGAGGAGGAAAAAGTGATTACATTTCTGAACGATTTTTTACCACAGAAAAAACACGCATTAACTGCGATAAGTTCTCGAATCCATTTTTCTTAAATAATGGAATGATGATTGCAGTACCCACCAAACAGATGCTTACTTCTGAAGTCATTAGGAGCTGGGCCAGATCCAATTCAATTAATTGCCGTGGATGTTTGAAAGTTATTTTTTGCCATGATGTACTAGGAAAAAAAAAAACAATGATCACCAGCTTTTAAACTGCGCTAATAAACTTGTTTGTTCTGGCTTTCCTTTTTAGCAAACAATTTAAACAAGGATAATTATTTTAACACACCCCGTCCCCAAATAAACCTCACGCTCATGCATTTGTAAATGCGGATTTTAAAAAAGAAAAAGAAAAATCAAAACAGACAAATTCAAGCAAGCAAACCAGAAACTTAGAATATTAGGTATATATGGGGAGTGAATCCTTTGTGTGTTTTTCTCTTTATGCAGAGTCTTAACAAACAAAAAAATAACAGACGTTTGCCTTCAGAAGTTGTAGGGATTCAAACACTGGAGGTTTTTAAGAAGAGATTGGAGAACCATTTGTCTAAAATGGTATAGTCCCGTGATGGCGAATCTGTGACACGCGTGCTACAGGTGGCATGGAGATCCCTCTCTGTGGGCACGCCAGCTGTTGCCCCAGCCCAGCTGCACCGCGCATGCATGCACGCCTCCCGCCGGCCAGACGGTCTTCAGGTCTCTGCCGTACATGCACAGGGTGCAGGGTGCGTGCAGGGTGCGTGCGGGTGTGTGGGTGCGCCCATGTGCAGGAACGGGCACATGTGGGGGGCCGTTGAGTGACCATTCAAGCTTACAATAGCAGTGAAAAACGTGACCTACATCTGTTTCCCACACTTACAATGGTTGCCGCCTCCTCGTGGTCACGTGACCAAAATTCGGACAGTTGGCAACGGGCATGTATTTATGACAGTTGCAAAAGCCAGACCCACTTCGCAACCGTGTTACTAGCTTAACAACGGCAGAGATTCACTTAACAATGGTGGCAAGAAAGGTTGTAAAATGAGGCAAAACTCACTTAACAACTGTCTCGCTCAGCAATGGAAATGTTGGGCCGAATTGTGGTGGTAAGCTGCCGACTAACTAAACTTGATTTCATTGAGGGCCACATCAGGGTTGTGTTTGATCTCAGGGGGGGGGGTGGGCGTGGCCAGGGTGGGCGTGGCCGGCTTGACATGGCCTGAGCGCTCTGCCAGCGAAAAAGGGCTCCCGTGCTCCATTTTCGGATGTGACGGCCTCCAGCAACCCTCTGCCAGCGAAAATGCAGCTCTCCCAATCTCCGTTTTTGCTGGCCGAGGCAACAGTAATAGAGTTGAAAGGGACCTTGGAGGTCTTCTAGTCCAACCCCCTCCATTGGCAGGAAACCCCATACTACTTCAGACAAATGGTCATCCAACATCTTCTTAAACATTTCTAGTATTGGAGCATTCACAACTTCTGGAGGCAAGTTGTTCCACTGATTAATTGTTCTAGCTGTCAGGAAATTTCTCCTTAGTTCTAAGTTGCTTCTCTCCTTGATTGGTTTCCACCCATTGCTTCTTGTCCTGCCCTCAGGTGCTTTGGAGAATAGCTTGACTCCCCTTTCTTTCATTCTTGATCCTTTTTCTTCTTGTCTTCCTCAACCTACATGCAACATTACCTACTAAGAGTAGGAGAAGTTTTGGAACTTTTAAACCCTCAAATCACAAGGAGAACCAGGTTTTACCCATGCCGTTCTTTTGGAAACTGGGATCTCTAGAGACTGCTTTTGCAAGCCAACATACCATTCCTCTGCAGCCAGACAGCCTATGCAGCCAGCTGACACTTATTCAGGATGCACATAAACTTTACAAAATAAAATAAGTAATAAAATAAACAAAAAGCAGTTCCGAGTAAAAGCGGTCATAAAATATAGCACAGAAGCATAACACGTTATTATGAAAGGCACTGCTTGAATACCAATGGTTTCTGCCTGGCATGAAAAAAATGCCGTAAAAATAAAAAACCATCCTTATTCTGAGGTTTGTGGGTATCCTGCACCCACCTTTGAATTTCACCTCAATAACAATTTACTTATTTATTTATTGAATTTATTTGTAATCCTGTAACATTTTGTTGGGCCGAGCAAGAGGGACTGGCCAAAAATCAGGAGAAATTTCTTGAGAGTGAAACAATTAATCAGTGGAACGACTTGCCTCCAGAAGTTGTGATTGTCCAACGCTGGAAAGATTTAAGAAGAGATTGTCTGAAAGGGTATAGTGTTTCCTGCCTGAGCAGGGGGTTGGACTAGAAGACCTCCAAGGTCCCTTCCAACTCTTGTTATTCTATTCCAAGGGTCAGCAACCTGCGGCTCTGGAGTTTGGAAGGACAGATCCTGAAGCTGAAGCTCAAATCTTTTGGCCACCCAAGGAGAAGAGAAGACTCCTTGGAGAAGACCATGAGGTTGGGAAAGATGGAAGGCAGAAGGAGAAGGGGACAGTAGAGGAGGAGATGGTTAGATAGGGTCATTGACGCAATGAAGGTGAATTTGGGTAAACTCTGGAAGACAGTGGAGGATCGGAGGCCTGGCCAGCTGTGATCCATGCAGAGGTGGTATTCAGCTGGTTCAGACTGGTTCAGACCGGTTCGCTTGAATCAGTAGCGGAAATCATCAGTGGGCCCACCCACCTGCCCTGCACAGAAGGTGCTCGCATGAGCAAAGCACCTGCGTGGAAGGCAGGTGAGCGTGCCGAAGGCAGGTGCGCACGCGGAAGGCAGGCGTGTTCGTGAACCGGATGCACCCATGCACGACGCGAGCATGCGCGCGCCCGGTGAACCAGTAGTAACATAATGCAAAACCCACTGCTGGATCCATGGGGTTGCGAAGAGCTGAGCAGCCAAACGACGAGTGTCGCGATTTGACCTGGTGATCTTCTTCTGCCAGGAACTGAACGCCACCTTGTCTCTACTAGAATCTTCTATATTTTTCTGTAGCGGCAGGCAGTGCCTGTGTAGAGTCTGGTGACGGAGAATTTTCCCCGTCAACTGCTGCCGAATTGTTTCGGCACCCGCGTTTTCACACTGAATTACAACACCTTCCCCCCCGAATAAATAACGGTTACAGGTTAGTCATTATCACACTGTCGGCTGGTTGTGAATTCTTCCTTGGCGACTTTTTCTGCTCATACACAGCGACGCCTTTCTCGCAGCTTTGACAGTTTTGTTGGGGTTCTTTTGATGTGCGTCTGTGTGTAAATTGGGCCAGGCTTTCCATTGATGTGATTACATTTTTCCTTAGCAACAGGTGTTCGACCAGCTTGGAGACACCTCTAGGCCATTCCTTGGAAATTAGATGTACATCCTATTATTCTGATGGCAAAATGAATCTGCTTATCGGAAAAGGGAAGGGACGCCTGCCATAAAACAGATTGGACTTGTTTTTTTTATTAAATGTGGGAAACTCCAGCGAGTTAGATGAGGTCATTTGCTAGAAAATACATTAGATTCACAGCAAGAAAATTGAATAGGCCGTAAATGCAAGTCGCCATCACGAAGCAATGTGTAAATATTAATTTATCCTTATCTCGTTTTCCCTCTGATCGCGGCTACAGAGAATACAAGTTGAAAGCACCAAAGGTAAGATTTAGTTCAGATCCCGATTGGATGCTTTGGGGAATGGTGTAGCTTGATTTGAACTGACTCGGAGAGTTCCTAGGACTTGAAGAGTTTTATTTATTTATTTTTATTTATTTATTTGTCAAGAATGTATTAGATGATAAGTATAAATGTGGATTGGATACATCCTTTACAGGCCTCTAAGGAATGGGGGGAGGTCAACAGTAGACAGTCTTAGGTTAAACTTTTGGGGGTTTTGGGATGAAACCACAGAGTCAGGTAGTGCATTCCAGGCACTGACCACTCTGTTGCTGAAGTCATATTTTCTGCAATCGAGTTTGGAGCGGTTCACTTTAAGTTTGTATCTATTGTGTGCTCATGTATTGTTATGCTTGAAGCTAAAGTAGTCATTGACAGGTACGATATTGTAGCAGATAATTTTATGTACTATGCTTAGGTCAGACCGAAGGCGGTGTTGTTCTAAAATTTTCTAAGCCCAGAATTTCAAGTCTGGTGACATAAGGTATTTTATTGCGAGCAGAGGAGTGGAGGACTCTTCTTGTGAAATATTTCTGGACATGTTTGATTGTATTAATGTCCGATATGCAGTGCGGGTTCCAGACAGATGAGCTGTATTCGAGAATTGGTCTAGCAAATGTTTTGTATGCTCTGGTTAGTAGTGTGATATTACCAAAGTGTAAAACAGAGCATTTGTTGGTTGAGATTTGAAGTTTTAGAAATTTCTCATCAACAAGCTTGTATAGCATGGAACCTGGATCTCTCTCTAGTTCTCTTTCTGGATCTGCCTAAAACTACTTCACTTTGCTTCACTTTTTACTTCACTTCACTTCCTTTTACATCACCTCCTTTCACTTCCCTTCACAAAAGGCCTTTGAGAAGACTGAAAAAAACCTTCTAAGTACCTGAAATGGGCATGTTTCCTTGGCCTCAAAGGGAGAGAGGGTCACGTCTGAGATGCTTTCTCAAATTACATTTCTGCTTTGAACTCAGGTTCCTTTTGTCAGGTTGTTTTTCTTGGTTATGTCTCTTCTTCCTGTTCTTCAAAGTTATCCTGACAGCTCTTTACAGTTGGGTACAACAGTTTCAAAGAGTTAGGGTGAGGGTTTAAGGCTAAAGGTTAGGATTTGCCTTCAGATTGAGGTTAAGGTGAAAGTGAAAGTGAAGATTGAAGTTGAGAGTTGAGATTGAGGTTAAGATTAATGTGAAAGTGAAGGTTGAAGTTGAGGTAAGGCTTAGGTTTAGGGTTAATGTTGAGAGTTGAGGTTGAGGTTAAGTCTAAGGTTAGTGTTAGGGTTGAGAGTTGAGAGTGAAGGTTGAGGTTGAGGTAAGGCTTAGGTTTAGGGTTAATGTTGAGAGTTGAGAGTTGAAGTTGAGGTTAAGTCTAAGTGTTAGTGTTAGTGTTAGGGTTGAGAGTTGAGAGTTGAGTCAGGTTAAGATTAAGATGAAAGTGAAGGTTGAGGTAAGATTAAGAGTTAGGGTTAGGTTCACATTTAGTGTTGGAAGTTGAGAGTTGGGGTTGAGGTTAAGATTAAGGTGAAAGTGAAAGTGAAAGTGAAGATTGAAGCTGAGGTAGGATTAAGGGTTAGGTTTAATGTTGAGAGTTGAGAGTTAAGAGGTTAAGATTAAGGGGAAAGTGACCTTGAGGTTGCAGTAAGGTTAAGGGTTATCCAATAGCGTTAATGTTGAGATTGAGATTGAGATTGAGATTGAGATTGAGATTGAGATTGAGATTGAGATTGAGATTGAGATCGAGATTGAGATCGAGGTAAGGGTTAGGGTTCGGGTTAGGGTTAATGTTGAGAGTTGAGAGTTGAGGCTAAGGTTAAGATTAAGGTGAAAGTGAAGGTTGATGTTGAGGTAAGGGTTAGGGTTAATGTTGAGAGTTGAGGTTGAGATTGAGGTTAAGGCTAACGCTAACTCTAACGCTAACGCTAACACTAACACTAACACTAACACTAAGGCTAAGGCTAAGGCTAAGGCTAAGGTTAACATTATTGTTACAGTTAGGGTTAGGGCTATAATTTGCTTTGTTCCCAAACCTGGTAGAAATGTTATCCATGTTTGCCCAAACATATGAGAAGCTGCTTCAAGAATAGTTGGGTTATTCACACTACTGCACTATTTACAAAGCATCTCATTTGAATGCTTTGCACAACACTATTTAGCACACACCCTCCGGTGAAGGACCCTCAAGGCAATCAGCTAACTAGCTTGTTCTATGACAAGTATCCACTTAGAAGAGTTGTGAGCTTAGATGCTTTCACACCAAGCAACGGGCGTCTGATGACTGTCATCAATGGGATATTTTGATTTTGAAGGAAGCCACCACCCCATCACCAAAAGTACACATCTATTGTATACAGGTAATCTTTGATTTACAACCACAATTGAGCACAAAAATTTCCGTTGCTAAGCAAGGAAGGTGTTAGGTGAGCTTTGTCCCCATTTTACGACCTTTTATGCCACCGTTGTTAAGTGGATCACCTGCTCATTAAGGAAATCTGGCTTCCACCATTGACTTTTTGGGAATGTTATTCACATAATCCCGGGACACCATAACTGTCATAAATACATTGTTGTTGTTGTTAGTCACGAAGTCATGTCCGACCCATCGCAACCCCATGGACAATGTTCCTCCAGGCCTTCCTGTCATCTACCATCCTCTGGAGTCCGTTTAAGCTCATGCCGACTGCTTCAGGGACTCCATCCAGCCACCTCGTTCTCTGCCGTCCCCTTCTTCTTTTGCCCTCCAACGTTCCCAGCATTAGGCTCTTCTCCAAGGAGTTCTTCCTTCTCATTAGGTGGCCAAAGTATTTGAGTTTCATCTTCAGGATCTGGCCTTCTAATGTTGTGGCCCGCCAGTGGTCTGCGTGGATCGTGTCTGATCCCAACGATGAGGAGGCTGGTGTGGTGTCACACCAGCAGCCTGCAAAGCTGGCGCTCACGTCGGATAGCAAGGAGGCTGAAGAGGATGTGGTGCCAGAGTTAGAGACTCAGCCAGGGCCTTCAGAACCTCCAGAGGCTCCTTCAAGTGGAGAGAGCAAAGTGGAGGAGCCTCTCCTCAATGCTCGAGCACACATGGCTGCCAAAAGGCAGAAATGGCTACTTAGGAGGAGGAGGTGTCCTCCAGAGTAAAGCTTGAGGATAATTGGCCACTCCCTTAGCCTATTTAAGTCACACGCCATTAGTAAGTCTCTTGCTGGAAACAACTTGTAATTATCATCAGAGCATTTTTGGAAAAGTCTTATCATATCTTGGTTTCTGGGCTGGTTGCCAATCTTTGCCGGACTTTGGTTTATTCTTGCTACTTAATAAATTTGATAAGGACCATTGGTGCATGTCAAAATCCTCGGGAATCCGGAGCTGGGGCAGAACATCTAAACAGCAGTCAGGGTTGATCTCCTCTAGGACTGACCAGTTGGATTGCCTTGCAGTCCAAGGTGACTCGCATAAATACATACCAGTTGCCAAGCTCACAAATTTTTATCGCATAATCATGATAAGTGGGAAAACAGGTCATAAGTCACTTTTTTCAGGGCCATTGTAGCTTTGAGTGGTCGCTAAACAAAATGTCTTAAGTCGAGGACTATCTGTATAAATAATAAACCATAAGGTACCAAAACAGATCTGGTATTTTGTAGGGAAGCTTCAGGTTAAGACATCATCCGTTGCAGTAAGGGGGGGAAAAAACTCCTCTCATTAAAAGTTTGAATGGCTGAGTGAAACGAACAAGAGACGTCTAGATATGTAAGTAATATATATCAATATATATATATATAGGTCTTTGGTTATTCGGGTCTTCTCCCGTGTAAAATTGAAAGTGTCTTGGTGACGTTTAGACGAAGTCTCATTCATCATCTTCAGGCTGGTGTTCTCGGCTTCATGCTTCCAGGAGCAATGTGAGATCGCAGCTGTCTCTTCCTTTTAACTGCTAGTGGGGGTGGGAGCTGATTGGGTGGGAGCTTGGCTGTGTTCTGATTGGGTGGAGGTGTGTTCTGATTGGTTAGGGGCTTGGCTGTGCTCTGATTGGATGGGGGGGTTGGAGATATATATATATATATATATATATATACACATACATATAAAACCAATATAAGACAAGAGAAAATGACTTGCTACATGAGACAACAACCAACATCCCTGATAATCCATATAAATCTTGCCCCATTCTTTTCTCTTTTCATTTCCTCTGTGAATTGCTTTACTGCAATAAAAATAAATACATATTTTAAGGAACGGCAGTGGCAGGAGGCAGGATAGACTGTATGAACGACAACAGATGTAAAAATGTTATAGGTAGAAGCGTGTTAAAGAGATACAATGGAGGGGAAACAAAGGTGTGCCTCAACTTAGAGCCTGTTGTGGTCCGCCATCAGCCTGCGGAGCTGGCAGCGGAGTCGGACAGTGAGGAGGCCAGGGGAAGAACATGGGCCAGTCTTGGAGTCAGGGGAAGGCCTGTTAGAGGCAGAGATGGGGCCAGGGCCAGCTGGGAGCGATGCTCGACTCCGGAGCCTCCAGAGGCTGACAGCAGAGAGGCAGAGGAACAGGAGGAGCCTGTTCCTAGTGCACGCATGCGAAGAGCTGCCAGAAGGCAAGAGCAGCTGAAGCAAAAAGGACGACTCTGGAGTAAGGCCAGGAGATGATCGGCCCCTCACAGAAGGCTTAAAAGAGCAGCAATGAGACGTTGGGTTCTTTGTAGAAAAGCAACATTGATTCCAGTGCTTCTTGTCAGCGTCTCTTGAACTTTGTGGGGGGTTTGCCAAGAAAAGCCTTTGGCAGGTTGCCAAAGACATCAAAGGTTGGTGATAAGGCCGACGGACTGGTTATGAAGAATTTTGTTTTGGACTAAGCTGAGAATGAATTCATTCTCAGCTGTTTTAATAAAATAAGTTTGTTGAGGACTGAATTGTGTTTGGTAATCACTACTTGGGCCTCGGTCACAACACGGCCACAGTTGAGCCCAAAATTTCGGTTGCTGAGCGAGATAGTTTGTTAAATGAGTTTGGGCCCATTTTGCGACCTCTCTCACCGCCGTTGTTAAATGAATCATTGCCGTTGTTAAATTAGCAACATGGTTGTTAAGCGAATCTTGCTTGCCCATTGACTCTGCTAGTCACAAGAGGGGATCACTTGATCTTGGGACGCTGCGACCGTCATAAATATGAATCAGTTGCCAAGCGTCTGAATTTTGATCACGTGACCATGGGATTCTGTAATGGCCGTGTGAAGAAACGGTCATGTGACTTTTTCAGTCCCATTCTAACTTTGAACGGCCGCTAAACAAACTATTGAAAGTTGAGGCCTAGCTGTAATACAGCAATATTTCTCTGCCTTGCAATCTTTAAGACGTGTGGAGTTCAACTCCCAGAATCTCCTCAGCCGTCATAAAGTATAAGGTACATGCATCTTAAAAGCTGCCAAGCTTTGAAAATCACTGGATTGCAATTCAGGAAGTCCTCAACCTACGGCCACAGTTTGGACCAGAATTTCCATTGGCAGTTGTTAAGTGAGTCACGCCCAATGTTCTTACCTTTTTTTGCCATGGTTCTTAAGCGAATCACTGCACTTGTCATGTCCCCATCAGAGCCTAAATCTGTGGAGGAAGATGAGCCGGAGCTGGAGCCAAGGGAGAATGAGGCTTCATTGGCTTCGGCGGAATGTGGGGAGGAGGCAGGCCAGGGGCCCTCAGGAGTGAGACAGCTTGCCAGCAAGGAGGAATGGGTGAGGGAGGACTAAGAGAGGGCAGGCAGTGGAAACGAAGAACAACAGAGCTCAGGCGATGAGCAAGGACCAGCCCCTCCTGATCCACGAGCACAGAGAGTGGAGAGAAGGCGGGAACTGCGCAGGCTGATCTGATGACTTGGGTGGAGAGCGCCCCGCCCCTCTTCAGAAGGCACACCTGGGGACTGAGATTTAAGGAGACGCTGTGGGGAGGCACGTTTGTCGGGAACAAACACTGAATTCATGGAGTTTTATGTGCCGTTGCCGACGTTTAGAGTTTCCTGATTGCATGTCCCTCAGATCCCACAACTGTCATAAATACATGCCAGTTGCCAAGCGCCCAAATTTTGATCCTGTGACTATTTATTATTTATTTATGTATTGATTTGATTTATATGCCGCCCTTCTCCGGAGACTCAGGGCGGCTTACAATGCATTAAGCAATAGCCTTCATACTTTTGTATATACCTGCTTAGTAGGGCTTTGCCCCCCCACCCCCAAGCAGTGTTTTTTTTTATACAAAGTCAGTTTATTGCCCCCACAATCCGGGTCCTCATTTTACCTACCTCGGAAGGATGGAAGGCTGAGTCAACCTTGAGCCTGGTGAGATTTGAACTTGCAGTAATTGCAGGCAGCTGGCGACTAAGTGCTACTTTAACAACACTTAGCCCACGGCGCCACCAGGCTCATTTATGGGAATGCTACAACATTCGTAAGTGAAAGGACTGGTTGTAAATTACCTTTTTCATTGTCATTGTAATTTTGAATATTTACTATGTTGATTGTAAGTCAAGGACTAACCTATAGGTATATGGACATCTGCAGGGGAGCAACAGGAGCCAAATTCCAGGTAGTCCTCAGTTTATGACCACAATTGAGCCCAAAATTTCCATTGGTAAGCAGGCCAGTTGTTAAGGGAGTTTTGCCCCCATCTGAAAACAGTTGTTAAGTGAATCACTGTGGTTTCAAGTTAGCCGCATGGTTGTTCATCGTATTTGGCTCCCCCGTTGACTTTGCTCATCAAAAGGTCATAAAAGGGAATCACATGACCCTGGGAACACTGCGAACGTCATATGTATGAACTGGTTGTCAAGCAGCCAAATATTGATCACATGTCCCGAGGATGCTCCAACGGTCATAAGTGTGAAAAACACTCACAAGTTGCTTTTTTCAACGCCGTTTTAACTTCGAACGGACACTAAACGGATGATTGTAAGTCGAGGACTCCCTACACACAGCTTGTTTAACTTGTAGCTTCTAACAACTGTGATGGTTATGTGTCCTTTTGCAGGGGTCTCGAACCCTGGGCCGGGGCTCCCTCCCGGGCCTTGAGCCATTCAGAACTGGGTCATGGAGGCGGTCAGCATGCATGCATGCATATCCTCATTTGTGTGAGAAGCAGGCTACCATGTGCCCATGCACTCCATTTGCACAATTAGCATGCAAATGGAGCTGCATGCACACTTATGCGCTGCTCACACTGAATTATCCCCTCCCCTTCCCACAAAGCTGGAAAGCTCTATTGTCTTATCCAGGGGAAGGATTCAGCCGGTTCGGACTGATTCAGGCGAACCAGTAGTTACTGCCCGCCCACCCACTCTGGCGCTATCCGTTCTTATGCAGTCGCTGTGTTTTTGATGCAACACGCATGTGCACAAGGCACACGCGAGGAATGTTATCTTATCCTATACAATTGCCATGTTTTTGATGCAGCACGCATGTGCACAAGACATGCGCTGTCACATTTTTGATTCTGAGTGAACCGGTTGTTAAATTATGTGAAGCCCATCTCTGGCTTTGTCGTAAAACAGCAAGTTAAACACAGCTGCCGTAATCCTGCTTCCCAAAATATAATATATATATATGTGTGTGTGTGTTTTCTGAGGTTTTCGAGGTGTTTCTATGTAGGTTTTTGGTTATTCGTGTTTTCTCTCACGTAAAATTGGAAGTGTCTTGGCGATGTTTCGACAAAGTCTCATTCGTCATCTTCAGGCTGGTGTTTTTGGCTTCGTGTTTCTAGGAGCAATGTGTGATCGCAGCTGTTTCTTCCTTTTAACTGCTAGTGGGGTGTGAACTGATTGGGTGGGAGCTTGGCTGTGTTCTGATTGGGTGGAGGTGTGTTTTGATTGGTTGGGGGATTGGCTGTGCTCTGATTGGATGGGGGATTGGCTATGCTCTGATTGGATGGGGGTGTGTTCTGTTTGGGTGGGGGCTTGGTTGTGCTCAGGTTAGTCTGAGTTGCAGGGGGATTTGAGCTTCCAATTTTACGTGGGAGAAAACCCGAATAACCAAAGACCTACACACACACACACACACACACACACACACACATCAGAATCAAAGACACTTCTCATAAAGAGGGTTCGTAATCATGGTTTCCATGGAGTTAGAAGGTTCTCGGCATGGCAGGGAAGTGACTTTGAAGGAGTCTGTTGTCTG
>JAUDYJ010000004.1:5244682-5537182 GCA_030761175.1 Masticophis lateralis | reverse complement strand
TGGGTAATGAAACGTCAGCGAGAAAACAAGCAAGCTCAGAGAACACCAAGGACCCCAGATTCAACCCTGAGTTGCAAATATTCTCCTCTTGTCGGTCGACTGCAAATTTTCTCCAAAGTGCCCAATTATTTCATGTTTTCTTTCCTCTCTAAGATACATTCCATGACATATTCTAAAGTTTTAATTTTTAGAAACAGTTGCTTCCAAGCTACCTTGCTTATTTAGCTGATTGTTTATTTCTCTGCCAACCGACTCGTTTTCCAAGAATTAATTATCAGGAATTGTCCAAAGCTATTGTGAATCTCTCAAGCCAAAGCTAATACTAGGACAACTGGTCCTATTTACCAGATTTTTGTTTTCTGATGTCTCTCATTTTGGGGACTTTATTAAGAAATTGCAGGAGAGAGGGGGAGTTACAAAACGCATTTCTAAAGAAAACACAGTTATCAAAGTAATTTTTTCCCCCTTTTTAATGGACTGGGGGAGGAAGGGGTTAAGGGTGGGGAGGGGAGGGAAGCCTGTCAAAATTTAATTTCAGTTCATTTTCCCACCAAAACGATAATAGCTTGAGGAGATTATTCTTAAATAATAATGGATGCTAACGCTTTCTTTTTAAAAGTGTTTTTAGATGTAACGGGCCGTCAAATCTCATTTCCTTCCAAGATGCTGCAGAAATTATCATTAGATGTTCTGAGAGATAGATCCATTTTCATTCCAGGATTGACGCATCAAATTCCCTCAACCCCCGAAGGACAGGCGGTCCTCGACTTACGACCACAATTGCCTCTTTTAATATCTCCCAAAATATTTCATTCTTGGGGGGTAGGGGTGGCTTCCTATAGAGTCTTCATGTACGTATCCTAGCAGCAAAATTCCAATTCCTTATTGCCTTTGTCAACTTCTAACCTGACCTACAGTTTTGGTCCTTTCCTTGTGATCTCCAACCAGTGGTGGGTTGCTCCCGGTTCACCCTGGTTCGGGAGAACAGGTAGTGGCGGCAGCGGGAGGCTCCGCCCACCCACTCAGACGTCATCAAAAGCGCTCTGCGCATGAGCAGAAGCAAGCACACTCACAAAGCAAGCGTGCGCAGCCACATGCTACCGATACGAACCGGTAGTGCCGGGATTTGAAACCCACTACTGCTCCCAATCACATTCCCTCAAGGCACTGGCGGGATTCAAATAATTTAACAACTGGTTTTCTGCCCTAATGACTGGCTGGGTGGGCGTGGCCATGGTGGGCGTGGCCAGGGGGTGTGAAAGGCAGCACTCAGCTTCCTACACCCCACTGGGAGCAAATATGGGCCGGGGGGCGCGCCACACTCCCCATGCCCCATTTTGGGCTTAGGAGGTCTCCCTGCAGCCTCCTGGGAGCCAAAAAGGGGCCGTGGGGAGGCCCCACACAACCCCATGCCCCATTTTGGGCCTAGTAGGGCTCCCTGCACCTACCTGGGAGCCAAAACAGGGCACGTGGAGACTCCTGGAAGGGGCAGGGTGGGGAGAGGAGGGGCCAGCCAGCAATTTAACAACCAGCCCGAACCGGCTGAATCCCACCACTGCCTCAAGGTCATAGAGTTGGACATCTGCAGGTTTAGGCAAAGCTGCACATCCGATTTTTGCCTATAGACTGAATTCCGTGGAAGAATTGTCCCTGTGAGGAGATGCTTGCGCACACACACACACACACACACACACACACACACACACACAAAAGTGTGAATCTGAAAAGAAGTGTGTGCAGCAATCCCGGCTTTCAGAACCAAAAAAAAAAAAGTTGTCATCCCCAATGTTGATAAACCCCGATAAATATTGCAAAGACAAAGTGAGAATGAGATTAACTCCTTATTAGACGGGTGTGAATTTAAAACAAATTGAACCCTGCGAAAAACCGTTGTGGAAACAAACCAAAATAAACCACATCTTTAAATGAGAAATAGACCTGAGCTCTATCAGCAAACTACCCCTAATATTTCCTTATTTTATAGCAATCACAAATAAAACGCTACCCGGGGTTTTAATGGAGTTGGGTCATTCCGTTTCTTCCATAGCATAAAAATAAGTCAAGCCAGAGGCCTAAATTAGGATTTTTATTGTGCATAATGGAAAGGAATGAAAAGATCTGAGTAGTGAATCCAATTTTAAAATGAAGATGATTAAAAGCGCTGTCTTTCCTTTCCTTATTCCTTCCTAAATAATACAGCTAGTCCTCAACTTATAATTATTTGTTTACTGACCGTTCGAAGTTACAAGGGTGCTGAAAATAATGACTTACGACCGTTTTTCACACTTACGACCGTTGCAGTATCCCCACGGTCACGGGATCAACATTCGGATGCTTGGCAACTGACTCGCATTTACAACGGTTGTGCTATCCCCTGGGGGTCCCGTGATCCCCTTCTGACAAGCAAAGTTAATGGGGAAGGCAGATTCCCTTAACAACCGTGTGACTAATTGAACAACGGCAGTGTTTCACATAACAACCGTGGCCAGAAAGGTCATAAAGCGGGGCAAAAAAGTCATTTAACAACTGCCTCGCTCAGCAGCAGAAATTTCGTGGTCGTAAGTTGAGGACAAACCTGTATTTAAAGCTCCAATGCCAATGGGATTTGGAATTGGTGAACCCGGAACAAAATAAGAGCAATTTAAGGAACAATGAGGTGAGATGTGGATGAGAATTTATTTCAGGGATCAATGTGAGCTGTTAAGAATCTGTCTCTGCCTGGCTCCCTTTGTTTTATTTTATTAACCTGTGCCCAATCTATGAATTCTGCCTTGTAATGTGCATGAATTATGGCTGAGGACCGATAAAAACGCTTCCATTTAGTTGTTCAATACTCCTTTTTGTTTCCGTTCCTTTCTTTGTCTTTCGCTCCCATTAATTCTCTAACCTTGATCTATATATATAATAAAAGAGGTGAATTTCTGTATTGAATCAGTCTTCTGAAAAAAAAAAAAAAGATTAGCACAACCTCGTTTGACTAAGCCACGGAGAAGAGTTGGAGAGAGTTAGCTTTTCTGTGCCTCTGGATTTCATCAGAGCAAAGGTAGACATTGTTCTGGTCGAAAAATGCTCCATGTGTCAAGTGCAAAGGATCGAGACTAGGGATGGGATTCAGACATTTTAGCAACCGGTTTTCTGCCCAGTTGCTGGGTGGGCGTGGCCTACTCGGCCTCCTGCACCATGGGAAGGGAGCATTTTCACTCTCCCCAGACTCCGGAGATATTCTTCGAGCCTCCGGAAGGGTGAAAATGGCCTCCCCCAGGTTCCAGAGGCCCTCCGGGGGTTGGAAATGTGCCTATTTTCGGACTTCTGGTACTTCCCGTAGACCTGTTTTTCACCCTCCCCAGGCTCTGGAGGCTTTCCTTGAGCCTCTGGGAGGGCAAAAATGGCCTCCCCCAGGTTCTGGAGGCCCTCTGGAGGCTGGAAACGAGCCCGTTTCTGGACTTCTGGAAATCCCAGTAGGCTCATTTTTCACCCTCCCGGAGCCTCCACGCAGGCCCTGCACTTACCTGGCATCCAAAACGGGCTGCGTGGAGACTCCTGGGAGGGGCAGGGCAGGGTCGGTAGGGTCAGCCAGCCCTTGCAACAACCAGTTGAGCGAATCAGATTAAAATGAACATCCGGTTCATTTGATTCAGTCCGAACCGACTGAATCCCACCCCTGATCGGGACCATATGTTGAGTTGCAGCACAGAAGATTTAATCAAGTCTATACATAAAAATCAAGTCAACTAATGGTCAGCGCTAAATTGTTTCTGGGTAAGAATCAGTGGAATTCACTGGGGGACCTTGAATTCCTGGATCATTTGTTGCAATGTAAAGATTCTAGGCTAATGACACATTTAACCCCACCTTACCAGTTCTGTCTGCCTCTCTCCTTTCACCCCAGGAGTGTCAGAGGATTAGGGCTGTCTGTCTAGAGCAATGATCCCCAAACTTTGCAGCTTGACAAACTGGCTGGGGGAGGGGGGGAAGAAGGGAAGCGGGCCGCGCGAGCGGCAGGCCGATGCACATGCACATACAGTTTGACTGCAAGTGGAGCTCACTTGTGCGAGTTGCACTGCATGCGTGCGTGCATGTTGGCCCTCTTCTTGTGACGCCTGGTTCCAAGTAGGTCACAGCCCGGTAGTTGGCCACGGCCCAGGGGTTGGGGACAGAGGGCGTCACATACTGTAACAACCAGTTCGCCCAGCACCGGAAATATGAGCATGCATGCATGCGGCCTCACAAAACACGGCAATTTGTGCACACCGTCCACATATTTGTGCAGCATCAAAAAACACGGCAATTTGCTCACACGTGCCAACCGCACATGCATGCAGTGTCAAAAAATGCCTGGGCGGAGGGCGGGCCTATCCACAGGTCACGACTACCGGTTCGCCCAAAATGGTCCGAACTGGCGGCAACCCACCACTGGTTGGGGATCCTAAGAGGAGCCCCTCTCAGACCCCAGGAATCCTAATCTACCATTTTCCTTATCTGTGGAGGTCAAAATACAAAGATGAATAAAATAAAGGCATTTGCTATCAGCAGTCTTTCAGGAAGTAATAGAATAATGGAAGGGGTCTTCTAATCCAACCCTCTGCTCAGGCAGGAAACCCTCTACAATTTCAGACAAATGGTTGTCCAACTTCTTCTTAAAAACTTCCAGGTTGGAGCATTCACAAAATGGAATGTTGTGGATGTAAGCTGTTCCGAGTAAGGTGGTTTTTTGTAGAGTCAAAATATTCAAGTCCAGTAAATTTAGAATTTCTAAATAGCGGGGTAGCCCTTTGGGTATTGCTCCAAGGGCTCCAATTACAATCGGGAGAACACACAATTTCTTTTTCCACAGTCGCTCAACTTCAATTTGCAAGTCCCGGTACTTGGTGATTTTTTCTTGCTGCTTATCTTCAATCCGTGCATCCCCAGGCATTGCGATGTCAATGAACCATACTTTTTTCTTTCCAACTATTGTTATGTCAGGTGTGCTGTGGACCAAGTGCCTGTCAGTCTGAATCCTAAAGTCCCACAAGATCTTGAGTTTCTCATTCTCTAAAACTTTCTCAACCTGATGTTCCCAGTGGTTTTTGTTGTACTCAAATCCAAACTTCTGGCACAATTTCCAGTGAATGATCTTAGCAACGCGGTCATGGCGTTGTTGTTGTTGTTGTTGTTGTTGTTGTTGTTGTTGTTATTGTTATTATTATTATTATTATTATTATTATTATTATTATTACTACTATGCATGAGAAACCACTCATGTTGAAGAAAAAAACATCGTCCTGGCCAGTATATCTCCACACCTCCGTCCTTTCTTCTCTTTTTGTCTCCATTAAACAAGACCTGTCAGCCAATATGGAATCCAAACAGATTTTCCAGCCAACTAATTAAAGCATTGCATTGGCCCAGCATGATACTTTTATCTAATGGGTTCCTTCAAAAGCCTTTCCTTTCTCCAGCACCCGAAAAGGTTCGCGCTAATTAATATCAAAGCGACACTGTTCAAAATGCAGCCTGATCTGATTGATTAGGGGTGAGCCCTTCCCTTTCAACACCCATAGAACAGGAAAAGGCCCTGATTAGCATTACACCTATTACCTAGAATATATACATATATGCTTTTTTTTTCTGTGAATGACAACTTGGACGTTGTTCTTTCTGGCCTTCAATCAGATAACATTTCAGCCAGCTGTCCAGTCCCGTTCCCACACTGGCTTTTAATTATCACTTTCTCGTGGCACCAATTCCTTGGGGGGAAGGGGGTTGAGATGGGGCCTTGCTGAGTTCCCCCCCCCTCCCATCTCTCCCTCCCTCCGGATGCTAACGCATTGTGCCACCATGCGGCGGAATTATTTTTGGAAGCATAGTGAAAATTGAAAACCGAGGCCTCGAGGGGAAAAAAAAATCTGCCAGAGAGGCTTAGTTTCCTTCTGGATATTGTCTGAAGCTTTGATCATCTTTTCTTCTTCTTCTTTATTTGTCTTGTTTTGCTCCTCATTTAGACGGCAAACAAAGAACGGATTTCTTTGACTTGCCGAATTGCTTTCTCTCTCTCTCTCTCCCCTTCTTTGATGGCGTGCTTGCATGAGCTTGCCCCACATCCTGATTCATGAGAGATTAATCTAAGAGGATGCAGTTCTTACACAGGGATCGCACCTCTCCGGAAGCCTAGCAGATGTTGACTCCAACCAGGCACAGAGAACACCTTACATCTGTTCCAGACTTGGAATACGGCATCCCGTTTTGGTCGCCACGATGTAAAAAAGATGTTGAGACTCCAGAAAGAGTGCAGAGAAGAGCAACAAAGAGGATTAGGGGGCTGGAGGCTAAAATATATGAAGAATGCTTGCAGGAATTGGATAGGTTTTAGTTTAATGAAAAGAGGGACTAGGGGAGACATGATAGCAGTCTTCCAATATCTCAGGGGCTGCCACAAAGAAGAGGGAGTCAAGCTATTTTCCAAAGCACCTGAGGGCAGGGCAAGAAACAATGGGTGGAAACTAATCAAGGAGACAAACAACCTAGAACTAAGGAGAAATTTCCTGACAGTGAGAACCATTAATCAGTGGAATGCGTTGCCTCCAGAGGTTGTGGATGCTGGAATGCTGAAATGGTACAGGGTCTCCTGTTTAAGGAGTGGGTTAGACTAGAAGACCTCCAAGGTCCCTTCCAACTCTTCTGTTATTCTGAAAAGTGAAGGATTGCCATTAAATGTTGTAACCATCTGGTTAACAATGGTTAGTTGGCAAAGGTGCTATCAGATGCCTTCTGATTTTGTGCTATCGTAGACTATCAACCCTTTTCCTCTACAATGTCCGTTATGGAAGATGAATATGAAGACCAGGGGGGCCTTCTCACAGCTTCGCCTGGTGCGCCAGTTGCGCCCTTTCCTAGACCGAGATGACCTTCCCACAGTCACTCATGCCCTGGTTACTTCCCACTTGGATTACTGCAATTCCCTCTACATGGGCCTGCCCCTGAGATGCACCCGGAGACTCCAGCTGATCCAGAATGCAGCCGCATGGATTGTTACAGGAGCCCCTCGTTACTCCCATATAACACCCCTCCTGCATCAGCTGCACTGGTTACCAGTGGTTCTCCGGGTCCGCTTCAAGGTGCTGGTTCTCACCTATAAGGCCCTACATGATTTAGGTCCAGGATATTTACAAGACCTTCTCCTGCCTGCTTCCCACCGTCCTGTTTGCTCACATAGGGCCGCTCTCCTCAGGGTCCCGACGGCGAGCCAATGTCATCTAGCGGTGCCCAGGGGTAGGGTGTTCTCTGTGGGTGCTCCCACCCTCTGGAATGAGTTACCTACCGAGCTCCAGACGGCTCCTGATCTCTGCTCCTTTCGTCGGGAGCTGAAGACTTGGCTGTTCAAGCAAATAGGCTGACTCTGATTCTGGGTTTATTATTTATCATTAATTAGTTAGTTGATTTATAGTGCGATTTTATTGTACATGTTTCATAACTTGTGCTCGCCACCCTGAGTCCTTCGGGAGAAGTGCAGCATATAGATACATATAATAAATAAATAAATAAATAATAAATAATAAATATGATGGTATAGTTAGTCTGTGACTTACAACCACAATTCGGCCCAAAATTATCATTGCTAAGTGAGACAGTTGTTAAGTGAGATCTGCCCCATTTGATGAAGACCTCCAAGTCTCTTCCAACTCTGTTATCTTGTCCTGTCCTGTCCTGCCCTATTCACCAGTCCTCTGGGCTCTGAAGTACTATGAACAGGGGTGGGCTGCTGGGGGTTCGCAGGGGTTCAGGAGAACCTCTACCTAAGATTCTGTGCAGTTCGAAGAACCCCCAAATCCCACTCCTCGCTGGCCCTGCCCACCCCACCCCGCCCCTCCCAGGAGTCGCCACGTGGCCTGTTTTGGATGCAGATAAATGCAGGACATGCGCAGACGCTCGGGGAGGGCGAAAAACGGGCCTACCGGAAGTTTGGGAAGGCCGTTTCCGGGTTCTGGAGGGCCTCCAGAGCCTGGGGAGGCCATTTTTGTCCTTCTGGAGGCTCAAGGAAAGCCTGTGGAGCCCGGGAAGGGCAAACATCCCACGCCGTGGTGCAGTAGGCTGATTAGGCCACACCCACCATGGCCATGCCCACCCAGCAACCAGGAAGAGAACCCCTTGCTAAGATTTTTGGAGCCCAGCCCTGCTTGTACCCTCACAGCAAAACCTGTTAGGTTTAAAATAGGCTGCTCAAAAGTCAGAAGAATTCCGACAACGAGACAGAAAAACAGACACCTTTTTCACAGGGAAATAAAAACATTGTGAGTCTGGAAAAATGCAATGAATCAGGGATCACCAGTAGGCCTTCTGTTCTCCATTCTTGCTTTGTGAGGGCACCGGCAATAATGTTCTGTTTTAATATATGGCCCCGTCTATATCTGCAGCATTCCCTCTGTATTTACTTCATCTTTTTAATATTTGCACTAGCTGTCAAGCAGAGAGGGAGTGTTAAGAAATGGGAAACTTCTATTGTTACTGCAAAAAAATAAATAAAAATGAATCGAAGCTTGGCCAGGCTCTGTCGCCAGAACTGGAATTGATTTAGAGGAAATATCAGATTTGGTTGATATTTAGTCAACCAAAACTAAAAGGAGTCCAGACGGAAAGAGAATCTGAGTCGCTTTTTCATGTCCTGGAATGATCATAATTCTCCACATCCAGGGGAAGTCGTGGAAAAACTCAGCAGCTCCTGGAGGCTGGGTGGATTTTTCTCAGAAAGGGATCGAACTTGATAATTATTTTGAAAACTGAGTCGGGTTGAAATCCTCAAGAGTTGCAGGATGACCGGAAAACAAATGATGTAGAGGAGAAAAATAGAGTAAATACTGTTAGAAAAAGATAAACATACACAATATGTCTAGTCTGATGAAAAGATGGACTAGGGGTGACATGATAGCAGTGTTGTGATATCTCAGGGGCTGCCCCAAAGAAGAGGGAGTCAAGCTCTTCTCCAAAGCACCTGAGGGCAGGATAAGAAGCAACGGATGAAAATTATTAAGGAAAGAACCACCTAGAAGTGAAATTTCCCAACATTAACAATTAATCAATGGAATGGCTTGCCTCCAGAAGTTGTGAATGCTCCAACACTGGAAGATTTTAAGAAGATATTGGATATACCATTTGTCTGAAATGGTGTAGGGTTTCTTGCCTAAGCAGGGGGTTGGACTAGAAGACCTCCAAGGTCCCTTCCAACTCTGTTAAATTATAATTACGATGGATGAAATTGCAACTAAATGTCTTGCAAAAGTCCATGAATGTAGGATCATTTTTTAATGAAAGTTCAGCCATCTTGTCTCAGGGTGCTAGTTAAACATTTATATTCCTTCCTTCCTTCCTTCCTTCCTTCCTTCCTTCCTTCCTTCCTTCCTTCCTTCCTTCCTTCCTTCCTTCCCTGTCTTTATTGTTTTTATAAATAACTCAAGGCAGTGAATACACACAATATTCATTCCTCCTCCTTCTGTTTTCCACACAACAACAGCCCTGTGAGGTGGCTTGGGCTGAGAATCACTGGCCCAAAGTCACCCAGCTGGGTTTCAGGCCTAAGGTGAGACTAGAACTCACAGTCTCCTGGTGATTGGCTCCTGGTGATTGGCCACAGTCTCCTGCTGGCTCTCATACCTAAGGCGGGATTAGAACTCACCATCTCCTGATGATTGGCCCAAAGTCACCCAGCTGGCTTTCAAGCCTAAGGTGGCACTAGAACTCACAGTCTCCCGGTAATTGGTCCAAAGTTACCTAGCTGCCTCCGGAGCCTGGGGAGGGTAAAAATGCCCCCACCCCCGCCATGGTGCAGGAGGCCAACTAGGCCACACCCACCGTGGCCATGCCCACCCAGGCAGAGAACCCCTTGCTAAAATGTTTGAAGGCCACCCCTGACCATGGGCCACAGTCCCCTGTGGGGACCATGGGGCTTGACCTCAAAACTTCAAAACCAGGTTGTAAATAGATTTTGGGATGTCCCTTGTAATGTCGAACGCTCACTAAGTGTCCGGTCGTAAGTCAAAAACTGCCTATATCTTCATCTAACACAGTTGCTGGAGCGAATATCACCAATTCAATGCACGGTCTTGAAATACAATGCTACAAATAACTCCGGCACTTAACATATTGTGAGTTAATACCTTCGCTATTCTCAGTAACATAAATGCAACCAAGGTTTTTTTTTTCTTTCTTTCTTCTATTTATTGCCGGTGTAGAAGGTTGACTTGGTGATAAAAAACTGCTTCTTTCACAAAGCCAAATTGAAAAAATTCTAGGTAAGAGTGTGAACATCTGTGTGTTTGCAATATTCCTTCTGTTAATTTAGTTCAGGAAATTACTTACGATCTGCTTTATATTCTTTCTTTTTTTTAACCCTCATCTAATACATTTGTATTTACATTATCGAGAATACAGGATATATTTCAGTCCTGGACTGTTGCAGGCAATTTAGTTTTCAGAAATGCTGGGGTTATATTTCATTTGAGCATGTTATGTATGCTTAACTTTGGTTAACAGCATTAACCCTTGAGTAATTGGTCTGCGGCAGGGATGAAATGCTCCAATCCGGTAACGATGGTGGCGGGTGGTTCGGAGAACCAATAGCAAAAATCCCTGCAACCACCACCACCACCACCACCACCACCGTGCCCAGCTGAGCCGCACGATCATCAGAGGCTTTTTTTTTTTTACTTTTAAAAGTAAAAAAAATCTTCCGATGAAAAAATGCTTTTAAAAGTAAAAAAAAAAGCCTCTGATGATTGCACGGCTCAGCTGGGATCCTCAGAGGCTTTTCAAAGCATTTTTTTCTGCAACCTCTTGGCCGAAGAGGTGATAAAAAAAATGCTTTGAAAAGCCTCTGACGATCCCAGCTGAGCTGCCTGATCGGCGGAGGCTTTTCAAAGCATTAGAAAAAAATATTATTGTTGTTGTTGTTGTTGTTGTTGTTGCATTAAAAATTATTGCAGGAAAAGAGAATAGTAGACAGAGGGATGTTAATAATAACAGAGCCACCTCATCAGTTCACCCATCCTCTGGGATCCACAGGCTTGCTGGCAAAACCAGATTTTGAGGGACATTTGAAACCGTGTAAATCAGGGATGAAATCCAGCAGGTTCTAACAGATTCTGGGGAACTGGTAGCGGAAATTTTGAGTAGTTCAGAGAACCGGCAAATACCACCTCTGGCTGGCCCCAGAGTGGGGTGGGAATGGAAATTTTGCAATATCCTTCCCACAAGAGTGTGTGGGGGGGGGGAATGGGGATTTTGCAGTATCTTTCCCGTGCAATGCCCACCAAGCCACGCCCACAGAACCGGTAGTTTAAAAAAATTGAATTCTACCGCTGTTCCCATCCAATCACCTCCCCTGCCCGGAAGTCACTTTTTTTCAGTGCAGTTGTAACTTTGAACAGTTGCTCAACAATTTGTTTAGCAACAGTTTAGGCAGTCAAGGACTGCCTGCGAATGAAAATTAACTTTTAAAGAAGAGAGCGTTTCCCATGGCAAATTTCAGGCCAGTGACGGAAAAACAAAATAGCTTGTTCACACAAAGTAACACACACACACAGACACACACACAGAGATTGGCTTCCCTTCCTGGACTGACTAAGGTTGGTGTTTGTGCAACTCGGTTGCTACGCAGCAACTGCAAGAGCTTCCCCAGGTTGCTAGGACATCTTTTGTCTCCCACCATGTGCCAAAGCAACAAGAATAGCACGAATCTAAAAATATTACCTGTTTTCCCACCTCAATTCAAGGATTCTGAATCTGGCTGACCATTTGCAATCCCTGTTCCAGAGATGGGTTTCAGCAGGTACTGACCAGTTCTGGAGAACCGGTAGCGGAAATTTTGAGTAGTTTGAAGAACCGGTAGTAAAAATTCTGACTGGCTCCGCCCCCATCTATTGTCTGCCTCCTGAGTCCCAGCTGATTGGGAAGAAATGGGGATTTTGCAGTATCCGTCCCCTGGATTGGGGAGGGAATGGAGATTTTGCAGTATCCTTCCCCTGCCACACCCACCAAGCCATGCCACGCTCACCAAGCCATACCCACAGAACCGGTAGTAAAAAAAATTTAAACCCACCATTGCCCCATTCCCTTTTTTGACCATGCCAGGGTAGTGGCTGAAGGCTGGGGAGATCGAAAAGTCACACCAGAAGTATCGTTGCAGGACTTTTGAGTTGCCCTCAGAAGCGAAGGTCAGAAAGCTGTTCTTGTGATGGTGATGGACAGGATGGATCGCACCTCATCTGGAATCATGGGACACGACATGCGATTAATTTGCGGTTGTAAGTCAAGGACTATTTATAGACACCTTAAATATATACAAGGAAATAAAGTTCATTGTTTAGAACAATTAATTGATGAAACAACTTGTCTCCAGAAGTTGTAAATGCTCCAACACTGGAGGTTTTTAAGAAGAGGTTGGATAACCATTTGTCTGAAATTGTAGAGGGTTTCCTGTCAAAGCAGGGGGTTGGACTAGAAGACCTCCAAGGTCCCTTCCATCTCTTCTCTTCTCTTCTCTTCTCTTCTCTTCTCTTCTCTTCTCTTCTCTTCTCTTCTCTTCTCTTCCCTTCCCTTCCCTTCCCTTCCCTTCCCTTCCCTTCCCTTCCCTTCCCCTCCCCTCCCCTCCGTTCCGTTCCGTTCCGTTCCGTTCCGTTCCATTCCATTCCATTCTATTCTATTCTATTCTATTCTATTCTATTCTATTCTATTCTATTCTATTCTATTCTATTCTATTTTCTATTCTACTCTACTCCAAATATCTCCATCTAAAATTTAATGTTTCAATTTTTAAATGGACACAACACATCATATTCCAATATATGTATTTATACTAAACTTCATCATAGCCAAAAGATTGGAAACAAACTGAGAACTGTTTCTTAAAATGATTTCTAAGAAGGAATAATCCAGTCTCTGCAGTTAGAACTGAGGCAGGTACCTATCCTATATAAAGCTACTCTGTGATCAAACTTCTAATTCTTGGGAGGTGGGGGTTATTTTATTTTATTTTATAGTTTTTATTAAGCTTTTTACTTTTAAAAACAGGAGGAAAAAATAACAAGGGCAAAAACAGAGTAAAAATATGACAACAATACATGATATGCTATTTTTACAGCCTTCTGTATCGACCTGCATATTGTCTATTTTTGTTCAATTCTTCTACTGAATACGTACATTTACATTATATTTATTTACACAATCAATACTATAAGGTTAACAATAATTAGTAACATATAGTTCATATAGAAACAGAGTAGTGTGACGGTACTTGGATAAAGCTACAATTGTGCGTGAAAATTTCTGCTGCTAAGTGAAGCAGCTGCTGAATGAATTTTGCTCCATTTTATGACCTTTCTGGCCACAGTTGTTAAGTGAATCATTGCAGTTGCCAGGTTAGGAACACGGTTGTTAACCAAATCTGGCTTCCCTCTTGACTTTGCTTGTCAGAAATTGCAACCGTCATAAATGTGAGTCACTTGCCAAGCGTCTGAATTTTGATCATGTGGCTACGGGGTGATGCAATGGTTGTTACAATGGCACCGATAAAAGGTCTTAAAACTGGTCCTCACACGTAGGATGATTGCAGAATCCAGAGCCATGTGATCAAAATTTAGCTGTTATTGCAATATTCCATTTCAGATTTCCTGACTATAGATCGAATTGGATAGCTCTGCAGACTAAAAGCATTGTGATTAATACCAGCTGTCTGCAATTGCTATAAGTTCGAATCTCACCAGGCTCGAGGTTGACTCAGCCTTCCATCCTTTCTAAGGTAGATAAATTGAGGACCCAGTCTGTGGGGGCAATAAGCTGATTTTGTATAAATATACAAAAGTATGAAGGTTATTGCTTAACGCATTGTAAGCCGCCCTGAGTCTCCGGAGAAGGGCGGCATATAAATCAATTTTTTAAAAAATTGCTTTTGTAAATTCTCCTAACCGTTGATCGTGTTTGATGGCTGACTTAGCCCGTGCAAAAACCTTTTGCAATAATTGGGGGCAGAGTTTCACGGACAATTGGGTCATCTGAACATCTGCACAAAATAAACATTTTACCTGCTTATCTTACCATTTGCTGCGCCGACCATCGCTGATTTAGATAAATTAAAATCCTTTAGTAACCTTTCAAAAGATCTTTAAAGCATCGTCATTCATTAACTATCGAGGGACAGCCATTCCATTTGGATGCCATGTTTAAAAAAAGCTCTACCTACGCCTTGTAAAAAGGAAAAAAAAAATAAGAATTGTGGCCAATTTGTCATGACATCGAATCAAATGCAATCCTGGGTTGTATAAACAGAGGCATAGAATCAAGAGCACGTGAAGTAGTAGCTCTACTTTATTTCATTTCCCTGACTTCCAGTGGGACTGGAAGGCCCATTTTTTTGCCCTCCCCAGGTGCCAGAGGCTTTCTAGGAGCCTGGGGTGGGCGAAAACAGCCTTCCCCACCTGCCCGGAGGCCCTCCAAAAGCTGGAAACAGCCCGGAAGGCCTGAAAATCAGCTGGCCGGTGTGCGCATGCATGCTGGAGCCGAGCCACGGCAACGCTCATGTGCCCACAGATATGGCTTTGCGTGCCATCTGTGGCACGCGTGCCATAGGTTCGCCATCACGGGACTAGACAGTCACTTATCTGAAATGGTATAGGTTCCCCTCCTGTTTGAACAGGGGGCTGGACTAGAAGACCTCCAAGGTCCCTTCCAGTTTATTCTGTTCTATTTCTACATGTTAATTTCTTACTCTAATGTGCAGAATTAGGTGATTACACGTAGGCCTCAACTTACAACCACATTTGGGGTCAGCATTTCCATTGCTTAATCAGGACGGTTGTTAAGTGAATCAGACCTGATTTTACCATGGTTGCTAATCGAATCACTGCAGTTGTTCAGTGAATCGTGCAGTCATTATGCAAAAACCATTGATTTTGCTTTTCGGAAGACAGCTGGGAAAGTCACAAATTGATCCAGACCAGGATCCTGCTACTGTCATAAATATGAGCCAAGCACCCAAATTCTGATCACATGACTGTGGGGATGCTACCATAGTCATCAGATGCTAGTTGCAAGGTCCATTTTTTTCAATGTCACTGTAACTTCAAACGCTCACTAAACGAATCATTGTAAGTCGAGAACTATATGTATTATCCAGTGGTGGGTTCCAACCGGTGTTACGATTGCCGTGCGCATGCTTGCTTAGCTTGCACGCGTGCCAAACTTGTGCTCCACGCAAGCACGTTAGGTTTCTCGCCAGCTGAGGTGCGGCAATCCACTCTGCCGTGCCTATCAGCTGGGCTAAAAACCAAGAAATAAAGGAGGAATAAAGCGGGATCGGGTGAGAGGGCCCAGCTCTTAGTCACAGAGAACCGGTTCGATGATGTCTCATCGTCACCGCTATTGGCTTGCCCGAACTGGGTGGAACCAGGAGCAACCCACTACTGGTATTATCCATAATTACTATTATAAGTAATCACAGGGATTTCCTTACAATTAGCCAGATTCTTGCTATGGTTTCAAAAGTCCCTCATAATAACTTCCTGGCTGAGTCTGTAAGCAAATACAGCTCTGTATTGAGCTCTGGTGGCTCAGCAGACTAAAAGCATTGTAATTAAACACCAGCTGTCTGCAATTACTGTGTTCGAATCTCACCAGGCTCAAGGTTGACTCAGCCTTCCATCCTTTCTAAGGTAGGTAAATTGAAGACCCAGTTTGTGGGGGCAATAAGCTGACTTTGTATAAATATAAATATACAAAAGTATGAAGGCTATTGCTTAATGCATTATAAGCCGCCCTGAGTCTCCGGAAAAGGGCGGCATATAAATCAAATTTAAAAAAATACTTATTATTTATAAATATTTATTTATTTTCTTAGATTTCTATGCCGTCTTTCTCCCGTAGGACTCAAGGCGGCTCACAGAATAAAAACATATAACAATAAATAAAACTAAAAACATCCAAATATAAAAACCCCAACAACTAAAATCTCATAACAAATCAGGGAATTTGCTGAAAAAGCCATGTCTTCAGTTTGGCGCGGAAAGCACAGAGGTCAGGGACCATCTGAAGCCCGGTGGGTAATTCATTCCAGAGGGTCGGTCTGGCCACCGAGAACGCCCTCATCCTGGGGGCCACCAGCCGACATTGTCTGGCCGATGGCACCCGGAGGAGGGCAGTCCTATGTGACCACACTGGGCGGTGGGAGGCAAGTATTTTATTACTGACATTAACAACTGGACCTAAGGATATAGTTTGAAATAGAGCAGATCAGAAACTTGATTAACATAAGCAAGCCATAGCTTTAAAATTTAAAAAAAAAAAATCCTCAGGATTGGATTCCGTTCCACAGAAACTTTATCATGAGCCTGTCAATCAAAATTTAAAACATCTAAATGGATTAGCGTAGGCAACTATCTTGTGATGAATGTCAATTCTAAAGCCGTATACATTTTCACTATATTTATTCTTCCCTGAATGCTTGTCAGTATTTTCATCCTCCTGGCAAAGATCCCTTTTTCATCTGTCCAATATAACTTGAAATGTAGGTAGTCCTCATTTAGTAACCGAATAGGGGCCTGGTGGCTCAGCAGACTAAAGCATTGTGATTAACACCAGCTGTCTACAATTACTGTAAGTTCAAATCTCACCAGGCTGAAGGTTGACTCAGACTTCCATCCTTTCTAAAGTAGGTAAAATGAGGACCCAGTTTGTGGGGGAATAAGCTGACTTTGAATAAATATACAAAAGTATGAAGGCTATTGCTTAACGCATTGTAAGCCGCCCTGAGTCTCCAGAGAAGGGCGGCATATAAATCAAATTAATAACAACAACAACAACAACAACAGAATAACAGACTTGGAAGGGACCTTGGAGGTCTTCTAGTCCAACCCCCGATTATGGCAGGAGATCCTTTACTATTCTAGACAAATAGCCATTCACTCTCTTTTTAAAACCTCTAGTATTGGAGCACTCAACTTGTGGAGACAAGTGGTTCCACTGATTAATTATTCTCAATGTTAGGAAATTTATCTTTAGCCCTAGGTTGGATCTTTCTTTGATAAGTTTCCACCCATTGCTTCTTGTCTTGTCCTCAGGTGCTTTTTTTTTTTTAATTTGATTTATATGCTGCCCTTCTCCGGAGACTCAGGGCGGCTTACAATGCGTTAAGCAACAGCCTTCATACTTTTGTATATATTTTATACAAAGTCAGCTTATTGCCCCCACAAACTGGGTCCTCAATTTACCCACCTTAGAAAGGATGGAAGGCTGAGTCGACCTTGAGCCTGGCTAGGATTGAACTCAGAGAAATTACAGGCAGCTGGTGTTAATTGCTGCCTTTAGTAAGAGGCATTAGCCCCCTGCGCTACCCAGGCTCCTTATTCTTTGGAGAATAATTTGACTCCCTCTTCTTTGTGACAGCTCCTCAAGTACTAGAAGCCTGCTATCATGTCACCCCTGGTCCTTCTCTTCATTAGACTTAGACATACCTAGTTCCCACAACTATTCATTTTATGTTGTGGCTTCTGTATAATTGAACCCAAAATTTACGTAACTAAGTGAGGCATTTTGCTAAGTGAGTTTTGTCCATCTTACGACTTTTCTTAACCCATAATTGTTAAGTGAATCCCTGCAGGTGTTAAGTTAGTATAGTGGTTGTTAAGTGAATCTGATTTCCCCATTGCTTCTCAGAAGGTAGCAAAAGAAGGTTACATGACCCAAAGACATTGTAACCAGTGGTGGCATTCAGCCGGTTCAGGCCGGTTTGGGAAAACCGGTAATTAATTCCCCTTCCAGGAGTCCCCATGTGCCCCATTTTGGCTCCCAGGTAAGTGCAGGGAAGCCTACTAGGCCCAAAACAGGGCATGGAGCTGTGCGACATGGCCCCCCGCGGCCCGTTTTCACTCCCAGGAGGCTGCAGAGAAGCCTACTAGGCCCAAAACGGGGCACGGGGGGGGTGCGGCCCCCCCCATGGGGGTTGCAGGAAGCTGAGTGCTGCCTGTCACATCCCCTGGCCACGCCCACCATGGCCACACCCACCCAGCCAGTCATTAAGGCAGAGAACCGGCTGTTAAATTATTTGAATCCCACCAGTGATTGTAACCGTCCTAAATATGTGTCAGTTGCCAAGTCTCTGTATATTGATCGCATGACCAGGGGGGATGCTGAAATGGTCCTAAAGTGTGAAAAAGGGTCATAAGTACTGTATTTTCCTGCGTATAAGACTACTTTCTAACACACAAAAATCTTCTCAAAAGTCGGGGGTCGTCTTATACACCGGGTCTCATTCTCCTGTAACCAGGCAGACCAGCCCATAAGGCTCTGACGAGCCTTAAATGGCTCTGAGGAGGGTCATCTTATACGCCCGGTCATCTTATATGCTGGAAAATACGGTAATTCTTTTTTTTTTTTTTTTTTTTGTATTTGTTGTAACTTCAAGCAGTCACCAAATGAGCCTTTGTAAGTTGAGGACTACCTGTTTAAAGTGGTACTAACACTTCTAATGACCTTGATACGGCATCCAGTTTTGGTCACCACGATACAAAAAAAGACGTTGAGACTTTGGAAAAAGTGCAGAGAAGAGCAGCTAAGAGGATCAAAGGCCTGGAGACTAAAACGTATGAAGAACGGTTGCAGGATTTGGGTTTATTGAGAGAAAAGAAGGACGAGGTGGGATATGATAGCATTCTTCCAGTATCTGAGGAACTGCCACAAAGAAGAGGGAATCAAGCTATTCTCCAAAGCAACCAGAAGGAAAGACAAGCAACAATGGATGGAAGCTAACCAAGGAGAGAAGCAACCTGGAATTAAGGTTCCTAACAGTGAGAACAATTAACCAGTAGAATAGTTTGCCTTCAAAAGTTGTAGATGCTTCATCACTGGAGGTTTTTAAGAAGAAATTAGGCAGCTGCTTGTCTAAAAAGGCATAGGTTCTCCCAATGGTGAAATCCAAATTTGTTTTACTACCAGTTCTGTGGATGTGGTGTGGCTTGGTGGGCATGGCAGGGGAAGGATACTGCAAAATCCCCATTCCCACCCACTCCTGGGGAAAGGATATTGCAAAATCTCCATTCCCACCTCACTCTGGGACCAGCCAGAGGTGATATTTGCCGGTTCTCCAAACTACTCAAAATTTCCACTACTGGTTCTCCAGAACCTGTCAGAACCTGCTGGATTTCACCCCTGAAATTGAGCAGCGGGCTGGACTAGAAGACCTCCAAGGTCCCTTCCAGCTCTGTTTTGAAGGACTATCCTTCTGTGGATACAGCCAAGGATTGCATTGGCTTTTTCAGTGGCTGTCTGTAGTCAGGAAAACGGAACTTTGTGAGCAATCCATATATTTACAACTTTGGCAGCTCTGTAAAACAAAGGAAAGCTAAAATAAGCTCATAACCGCAATTTATTTGTTCACTTGGCAACTGCTTCGCCTAACAACCCATTGGCCAGATCCAATTGTGATGGCCAAACGAAAACTACCTGTACGCATTTCTATATTTTCTTGGGAATCAGAAGATGGGGTCATCTACAACAGATGGAGGGTCAGAGAAGTCAAAATTGTGCCCCTTTGCATGACACCGATGCCCCAGGGTTGGGCTTCAAAAATTTTAGCAAAAGGTTCTCTGCCCACTTGCTGGGTGGATGTGGCCATGGTGGGTGTGGCTTAGTTGGCTTCATGCACCACAGCAGGGTTGGGGGGGGTATTTTTGCCCTCCCCAGGCTCCGGAGGCTTTCCTTGAGCCTCCGGGAGGGCGAAAACGGCCTCCCCAGTCTCCGGAGGCTCTCTGGAGGCTGGAAACGGCCTTCCCAAATTTCCAGTAGGCCCATTTTTCACCCTCCCTGAGCATCCGCAAACGCCTTGCACTTATCTGCATCCAAAACAGAATTTGTAGGGACTTCTGGGAGGGAGGGCCAGCCAAGAGTGGGATTTGGGGATTCTCCAAACTGCACCGAATCTTAGCTAGAGTTTCTCCTGAACCTCCAACAGCCTACCCCCTGCGATGCCCCTAACAAAAGATGGGCTTTCAATCACAAATTTTTGTTCGATTTCAGAAATTCTTGGAAGATGTTTCTGTGGGTTTTTCTTTTAAATCCACCTACTGCCTTAATATCTCTACATTTACAGACTTCAATAAAACTCTATAAATTGAGCATTAATTGCTCTAAAACCTCTATAAATTATCTCCCTGCAAAATCTCTTATTAAGGGTTTTATTGCACTCTGTTTCAATTGTTTCAAATGTGTGGCAAGAGTTTTTTTCTCCCTGCCAGTTCCCACTAGATCTGCTTAATGCTCTTTAATGAATATTCAGTGCTCGATGCATTTAATTGCTCAAACTTCAGTTTGGTGGATCAAAAGACATGGTACCAGTCCAAGATATGATTTTGTCCCTATACATTGAAAGTTTTCTTCCCATCCTTTTCCGGTGTCTTCTTATAGGTAGTCTTCAACATACGGCCACAATTGAGGCTAACATTTCTGTTGCTAAGCAAGACAGTTGCTAAGTGAATTTTGCCCCATTTTACAGTCTTTCTTGCCACAGTTTAGTGAATCAATGCAGTTGTTAAGTTACAACATGGTTGTTAAGTGGCTTCCCCGTCGTCTTTGCTCGTCCGAAGGTCGCAAAAGGGGATCACGTGACTCCAGGACACTGCAACCGTCATAAATATGCGTCAATTGCCATACCGTCTGAATTTTGATCACTTGACCACGGGGCTGCTTCAACGGTTGTTAGTTGTTAGTGTGAAGTTGCTGCAACAGTTGTTAATTGTTAATTGGTCCTAAGTCACATTTTTCCAGTGCCGTTGGAGCTACAAATGGTCATTAAATGGAGTGGTCGCAAGCCGAGAATTACCTGTATTTATTTATTTCTCTACCCAGAGTAACAAACTATTTTCTTATCACATATCAGCGGTGGGTTTCGCATTTCGTTGCTACCAGTTCGCCGCACGCACATGTGCCCAGTTCGCACACATGCCTGACTTTCGCACATGCGCCCGGCGTTCCACGCATGTGCTTTGCTTGCATGCCTGCCTTCCGCGCATACACCTGGCCTCAAAAACAAGCTGAAATAGGACGGCATAGAGCCTGGATGGGTGGGTGATTTCTGCTACCAGTTTTCCCAACCAGCAAACCGGCTGAATACCAACTCTGTCACATATAAACTCTGTCTCTGTAGCCCAACCCACCACACAGGGTTGTTTTTGTGAGGAGAAATAGGAGGAGGAAGGAGTATTAGCTATGTTCACCGCCTTGGGTTGTTTATAAAGACAATAAAGTCAGGATATCAATTAGATATATAGATAGAGATGATAGAGATAGATAGATACAGACAGATAGATAGATATAGATATACCGTGTTTCCCCGAAAATAAGACCCTGTCTTATAATTTTTTGAACCCCGAAATAAGCACTTGGCCTTATTTTTGGGGAGGTCTTATAATTTTGGGGTGCGTGGAGGAAACCAGAGGAAATGGCGGGGACTGGCTGTGCATGCATTTAAATATTTTCGGGGATGATTTATTATCAGGGGACGTCTTATTTTAGGGGAAACAGGGTAGAGATAGAGATAGAGATAGAGATAGAGATAGAGATAGAGATAGAGATAGAGATAGAGATAGAGATAGAGATAGATACACATTACATTACTCACACAGCCCAGTCTGATTTAACGTTTCTAGCTATTTCTTTTATTTTCTCTAGCTCTCCATTGGAATTGGGCAGCCAATAAATTTAAATAGGTAAATATTCTGCACAACTAAGGAGAAAGAAAGAAGAGAGGGAGAGAGGGAGAGACGAGGAGAGGGAGAGGAATGGAAGAAAGGAGAAGGAGAGGAAGAAAGGATAGGGGACAAGAGCAAGAAAGAAGGTGAGAAAGGGGGAAAAGAGGAGGAGTGGGGGAGAGGAAGGGGAAGTAGGGGAGGAGAGGAGATGAGGAGGAAGAAAGTAGAAGAGAAGAGGAGGGAGGGAAGGAGGGAGGGAAAAGAAAGGAGAAGGAGAAGAAGGTTTGTTGTGAAAAGAGGGAAAAGAGGGTAGAAGAGCAACTCCAAATGTAATTAAAATCTCTGATTTTTATACTTTTAGTCATTTTGAGACAGCATAGACTTTGATTGCTGCCACCTATTTTACACCATGGTTTGTACAAGCTTCTTTAGCGTGGCAGTCCCAAACTGAATTCTCAACTCACATTCAGGCAATTTCAAATTACTCCCAGGATATGCCTAAATTACTCCTTGGAGCTCATTACCTCCCCCAGTTTAAGACACCCCTGAGCTAGAATGAGAAAATCCTTAAAGACTGACAGCATTTTTCTTCCTTCCCTCTTTAACCAATGAGAGTTAATACAGACTGAGTTTGAGTTTCTTTCTAATGTTATCTTCTTAACCTTGGTTTAAATGATGTTTTGCTAATTGCGGTGGCCTGTCTTCCCTAGGTCTTCTCTGTGGTTCTCTACAATAAAGCCTCCAAGAAATGGCAAGGTTATATGTTAGACCAAGGGTCGGCAACCTTAAACACTCAAAGAGCCGCAAAGGTCCTAACCGGAAGCCCCTCGTTCAATTCTGGAGCCAACCGGAAGTCTGGTTCCCCCCACCATAGAGTCTCCTCCTAGAGTGGCATCCTTTTTCCTCTACCCGTCCTAACGGAAAGCCCTAACAATTGTGGAGCCAACCGGCAACAGGGAGCCGCAGCAGAGGGGTGAAAGAGCCACATGCGGCTCCAGAGCCACAGGTTGCTGACCCCTGTGTTAGACCAAGATAAACAAAATTCTTGGAGGAATGGGATACTACTTCCATGCAGTTGTTTTTTTAAAAAAAACCCTGCTTGGATGTGTCACTGAGTCACCAGAAGTCAAGCTTGGTCATGTGTCTAATGTTAAAATGAACTCAAGTAGTGGAAAGCAAAGTCCTCTCTTCTTAGTAGAATAGAACACAGCTGGAAAGTAGAATAGAATAGAGCTGGAAGGGACCTTGGAGGTCTTCTAGTCCATCCCCCTGCTCGAGCAGGAGAATTTATACTATTTGAGATAAATGGCTGTTTAATCTCTTCTTAAAATGTGATGAAGCACCCACAACTCCTGGTGGCAAGCTGTTCCACTGGTTAATTGTTCTCAGTGTTAGGAAGTTTCTCCTTAATTCCAGGTTGCTTCTCTCCTTGATTAGTTTCCATCCATTGTTTCTTGAACTGCCTTCTGGTGCTTTGTAGAATAATTTGCCCCTCTCGTCTTTGTGGCAGCCTGATAGATAGATAGATAGATAGATAGATAGATAGATAGATAGATAGATAGATAGATAGATAGATAGATAGATAGATAGACAGACAGACAGACAGACAGACAGACAGACAGACAGACAGACAGACAGACAGACAGACACAGATATATAGAGAGAGCCAGAAATAGATCTACATAAGTCTCCCAATGGGCAACAGAGGGCCTGCTGGCTGCCAGAAACTAGTGAATGTGATTTCACTGAATTAGAGTTGCAGAAAAATCTTGGTTTACGTAGGAAAAACCTGACTAAAGAAAAATACACATAAATCCTACAAAAAAGTAAGAAAATAAATACTGTACCTTTACAGGGAGGATACATGAGATGTGGGTGTGGCTTACTGATGAAGGCTAATGAGCCAGAAATAGAGGCCACAGAGGGCCTGCTGCCTGCCAGAAGAAAAAAAGCCCAGAAAATGTGTGCCAGTTTGCCCACAGTGAAAAATGACAATAAAGGTTAGCTATCTAAAAACCAGAGAGACAAAAGACACCTAAAATCCCTATCCAGTTCCAAGGACAGGGCATGACCACAATGGGAGTCAGGCAACAATAATTAGAATACTAAAAGGCAAGCACAGATTAAAGTACATTTCGCAACGAACCTGGGCATCTAAATCACAAAGCCCTAGAGCCACATAAGAAACCCATCCACTCACCAGACTGTTTTGTCAGCTGTCCCAGAACCGATTGCTTTGTCATTTTGCCTCTGATTCATAAATGGAGACCTCCTTTCCAACTGCAGCTTGCCTCCGAATTCATTTTCTCCTGAGTCTTTCTCCCGGCTTGGACCCAGGCCAGATTTTACTTCCAACAGGAAGAAGCTGAATTCGCTTAATGGCCAAACCATTCATTTAACTGCAGTGATTCACTTTTGCAGTGGCACCCCCCCAAAAAAGTCATTAAAAAATTGGGCGCAACTGAGCTAACATCTACAGTGCTTAGCAGTAAAAATCCTAGGCCCAATTGTGGTTGTTAAGACAACCGCCTATCGCAACCGCCTATGGTGAACCTTTTTGGCACCGAATGCTCAAATCAGAATGCATGTGCATGCGCTGGAGCACCAGAAAAAGACCAGCTGGCAGGCGTGTGCATGCCTGGTTTTTGGCCATTTTTGGCTGTTTGGGAGCAATTTTCAGGCTGTTTGTTGGGTCATTTTAAGGCTCGGTTTTTGGGCTGTTTTCCGGGCTGTTTTCCGGGCTGTTTTCCAGGTTGTTTTCAGGCCATTTTTGAACCATTTTCCCGGATCATTTTCAGGCCATTTTTGGACCATTTTTTCAGCCTGAAAAATGGCCTGAAAATAGCCCGAAAAACAGTCCTGAAGTGGCTCAAAAAACACTAAAAAAGACCCAAAAATGGCCTGGGAAGCAGCCCCAAAACGGCCCCAAAATGGCCCAAAAAAGACCCAGAAAATGGCCTATTTTCTGGCCATTTTTTCAGCCATCTTCAGGCCATATTCCTGTGCTCCAGCACCCACGAAGACCAGCTGCCTGGCACACATGTGCATGTCAGTAACCAGAAGAGCAGCTGGCAATGGCGCACGTGCCCACAGAGAGGGCTCTGCGTGCCACCTCTGGTACGGGTGCCATAGGTTCGCCATCCCGGGCCTATAGTCACCACAAAGACATCTGGATTGAAGGAAGGTGACCTCGCATATCTCCTGTAAAAGATGGGTACTGTTATGAAAAGGGCTGATTTTCTGTGCCAAGCGAAATATTAAAAGAAGAAAGGTATAGGATGGAAATGAAGCATGCATAAAAAGAAATGGAAGAGTGGAGGAGAGGTTTATTGTGATGTATGGAATATGTCAGTGGGATCATAAAGCTAAGTTGGATATAGGGACAAAGCAGTTTGTGTGATAAAACAGGAAGAAATAAGGTCAGGCCAAAATAGAGACCGAATACCTCTGGAAAAGTGAATAACCAGTATGAAGGAAATACAAGTGGTATATATGACTGAAGGTCACGGTTGGATGAAGTTGATGAGATCCACAAAAAGACAGAGAGGTGAGACCTTTAAAGAACCAAAGACGGTAGAATCGTTTAGGGAACGTTGACGAAATAAGGATGGCTTGAAAAAATGGAAAAGTGTCTGTGGGGTCCTTGGTGCTCTCTGAACTTGATTGTTTTCTTGGAGACGTTTCAGTACCCAACTAGGTAACATCATCAATGCTAGAAGGGAGTGGGTTTGGTGGTGGTGGTGGTGGAGGAGGGAAAGGAGAAGGAGGAGGAGGAGGAGGAGGGAACGTTGACAAAGTTGAAAAGTTTATTAGATTTGTTTGTTTTCCTTATCCCTTCTCTTTCACTCCATGGATTTCATCCGTCTTGCATCTTTTCCAGCGGTTTGCAAAAATTTGGCACGCTCCCAAAGGGATCGGCGAGATGGCCTATGTACATTGAAGGTCTGTGAACATCAGATCGGTGCCTATTCGTCACCGATACCTCCAGGATAGCAGCTGGGAGGTGACCATTGATCAGTCCATGAGTGCAGGCTGGTCACATACAGGCTGTAGAGCCAAGCAACCTTCTAAAATTTAAAGCCTTTGTAAATAGAAAATGAAGTGAGCTCAAACGAGGAGCCTTTTTTAGCCAGGTCAAATGTGGCGTTAGCATTCAAACCTAGCCCCATTTAGATCAGTGGCGGGATTCAGCCGGTTCTCTCCAGATTGAGCGAACAAGTAGCGGCGAATGCGGGAGGCTCCGCCCACCCAACTGGATGTAATGCGCGAGCACTGCGCATGTGCAGAAGGCCGTGCGCATGTGTAAATGTGCACGCTCGCATTTGCAAACCGGTAGGGAAGGTTAGGGAATCCCATCGCTGATCTACCCTGTTTCCCTGAAAATAAGACATCCCCTGATAATAAGCCCAATCGGGCTTTTGAGCGCATGCGCTAAAATAAGCCACCACCACCCACCAAAAATAAACCCTCCCCGAAAATATTTAAAGGCAGAGCTGGAAATCAGGTAAGACGGCAAGAGGAGCCCCATCTTGCTCCATGCGCCCCAAAATAATAAGACGTCCCCAAAAATAAAGCCAAGCGCTTATTTCGGGGTTCAAAAAAATGTAAGACAGGGTCTTATTTTGGGGAAAACACAATATTGTAACATTTCTCTTCTTAGCTTATTTGACTTTGTAATACATTTTCAATATTTCACCCCTCTGCTTTTATTTCTAATTTTCATATTTAGTCTCTAACCTTTGATAAAATAACTCCCATATACTATAACAGGGTCTTATTTTTGGGGAAGCATGGTAAATGAGTGCTGAGTTTTTTCTACATTGGCTATAATTTGTTTCCTGGAGATGATTGTATCCCTAAAAGTAAGAAAAGGCGAGTTCGACTGCCACCAGTTTCTGCCTTTCTGTCCCAAAAGGTGCTTTCTCAAAACGCAAACTGGACTTTGTTTTTCCTCGAAGGCGTTTCGTTTCTCATCCAAGAAGCTTCTTCGGTTCTGACTGAATGGGGGAGGGGCGGGGAAAGATTTATATTCTTTGCAAGTCATCTGGTTGTTAGTACTCCCACTGGGGGTCATTGAAGCCACTTGGGGGGTTTATCTGTGCCCTCAGGGTCATCTGAATAGTGCAAATGGGTGTGGAGCCTTCTTGGAACTGCTGAAAGAATTGGGTTGTAAACAGGAGATGGGTGGTGTTGTATCCCTTCTATTCCCTGTTCTATTCTGTTCTGTTCTGTTCTGTTCTGTTCTGTTCGACTCAACTCGACTCTATTCCCTGTTCTGTTCTGTTCCATTCCATTCCATTCCATTCCATTCCATTCCATTCCATTCCATTCCATTCCATTCCATTCCCTGTTTTATTCTATTCTATTCTATTCTATTCTATTCTATTCTATTCTATTCTATTCTATTCTATTCTATTCTATTCTACTCTACTCTACTCTACTCTACTCTCCCCTCCCCTTTTGGAGTTATAGGGAAGGAATAAAGGACCCTATGTAGGATGTCAGCAGAAGTGAGCAATCTGTGCTGAAAACACAGCTGGTTTATATTTCCAGCCAGCATGAAAAGTAGATTTTCTATTACAATAATTTTTGCAATATCATTTAAACGGGCTCTTGGTAGGAAATTTGCACTGAATCGTACCTCGACAGCTACTTGCAACAGAGCAGAAGAAAAGGAAGCCTTTTCCAAGGCAGGAATCCTTTTTCACTTGAAATGCAAGTAGAATGTCCTTCTCTTTGTTTATAGATTGCTCTTCCATTTGAGTGCAGTTTGAACCAACCCTGATTGAGCTGTAATCTAGGAAGAATTACATTTTATAGGTTTGTTGTGGCCCGCCAGCAACATGGTAGCAGATTCAGACAGTGAGGAGGTTGGGGAGGAACGTGGGTCAGCCCTGGAGTCTGGGGAAGGCTCGGACGAGGGCTCTGAGTCAGAGGCAGAGAGGGGGCCAAGGCCATCTGGTAGTTCTTTGCTGCCTCCAGAGTCTCTGGAGTCTGACATCAGCGAGGCAGAAGAACAGCGGGAGCCTGTTCACAGTATGTGCATGTGCAGAGCTGCCAGGAGACAGGAACAATTAAGGAAACAGGGTCGACTTGGGAGTAAGGCTTGGAGATGATTGGCCCCTCCCAAAAGACATAAAAGAGAGGCGAACAGGACGTGAGCTTTTGCAGGAAGCACCTTTAAAGTGCTCCATGGCTTAGGACCAGGGTATTTACAAGACCGTCTGCTGCCACCAATAGCCTCCCATTGACCAGTACGCTCCCATAGAGAGGGCCTCCTCAGGGTGCCGTCGGTCTATGTCGACTGGCGACCCCCAGGGGGAGAGACTTCTCTGTGGGGGTCCCCACCCTTTGGAACAAGTTGGCCCTGGATATTCGCAGGATTCCCGACCTTCGTGCCTTCCGCCAGGCCTTGAAAACCCTATTGTTTCCGCAAGCGTGAGGACTTTTAATGGGTTTTTAGTTGGGTTTTTTTTTAATATTCGGCCAAATTTTGAATTGGTTTTAAATTGTTTTAATTTTTGTATCGTCGTTTTTACTGCTGGCTGTACACCGCCCTGGGTCCTCAGGGAGAAAGGCGGTATAGAAGTTGGATTATAAATAAATAAATAAAAAGTGCCAGTGTTCCAGAAAACCCCGAAGCCATATTAGGCCGGAAGCTTCAATGCTGCCAATTAGTTCATCTGGCCAATTCAAGAGTTGAAAATTCTGTTTGTAAGATGGCAAGAGGAGCCATCTCTTGCTCCATGTGCCCCAAAATAATAAGACCTCCCCGAAAATAAGGCCAAGCGCTTATTTCGGGGTTCAAAAAATATAAGACAGGGTCTTATTTGGGGGGAAACACAGTATACCTGTACATTTGGTTTTTCTTACCTAAATGTAGGTAAAAGATTTTAGGCAATATAAATCCTTTCTCCACATAATGCCTGTCTTATTAATGCTGGGTAATTAAATATTTTTGCAGGATTCTGATGGCGCAAACCCCATCATTCCTTTTCAAATGTACCTGTTTATACTTTAAATACAAAATGGTCTCATTTTTAAATAGCTCCTTGGGAACAGAATCAGAAATGTATGTTGGAGGTTAATGGGAGGTTATACTTTTTAAAGGTAGGCCAGGAACTGTAATACATGTTTGCTTTTAAAAAAATAATAATAATTGAGAAAAATTATTCGTCCTTCTCGGAGGACTAATCAATACAAAAGGCATTTACTGTGGAATCTGTTCTTGGAAACTTGACATATCTGCGTTCCTTCACATAAGAGGACAATAGTGATTTACGCTAACCAAATATTAGAGTGTGAGTATAAATACATTTTTGGTTAAGATTGCATGGCAGTGCAAACTAAGCTCAAGTGAAGCTGATAGATCGAAGTGAGACGCGCAGTGGGAAATTGAGTTGTCGCTTGAGTTGGTTGTCCAAGTACAAATTACAATAACCGGAGATGGGTTTCACATCATTTTACCACTGGTTTGCCACACACCGAAAATGTGAGCGTGCAAATGCGGACAACCTTCGGTGCAAGCCACGTGCACAAGCAAAGCGCATGCACCGAAGGTTGTCCGCATGTGCTTTGTTCGTGCGCGTGGCTTGTACGCATGTCCGCAGCTTAGAAAACGTGGTTAAATAGGATGGCACTATTTAACCGCCACTACCGGTTCACACAAACCGGCCCGAACCGGCCCAAACCGGGTGAATAGCACCACTGGCAATAACCAAAAAAATTATAATGTATATCACAAGTGTCTATGGATATTCTCAGTCCTTCAGGTCATGATTGTCCCAAAAGGTCCTTTTTTCAAGAGGCAACTGGACTTTCTAGATTTTTCCTCTGAAGTCGTTTCGCTTCTCATGCAAGAAAAGCTGGCTCAAAAGTGGGGTCAAAGAGGCCATCAAGTCAATGATGGCCTACTTTCTCGGCACCAAGTACCCAAATCGGAATACATGTGCACGCACCAGAGCACTGAAAACCCAGCCAGCTGATCTTTGGGTTTCTGGCACAAACATGCACAGCAGCCAGCTGGTCTTTGCATGCGCCGGAGAACCAGAAATCCAAAGACCAGCTGGCCAGGGCGCATATGCCTGCTTTTTGGGTGTTTTTTGGGCCGCTTTTGGGCTGTTTATTGGCCCGGAAAACAGCTGTTTTCCAGCGCTCCGGTGCCTGTGAAGACCAGCTACATGTGTTCACTGGAAAACAGAAGAGCAATTGGCAACGGTGTGTGTGCCCACAGAGAGGACTCGGCGTGTCACCTCTGGCACGCATGCCATAGGTTCGCCATCACGGATCTAGCTCAAAACTGAACAACCCTCCCTCAACAGAGGGAAGAGGGATACGGCGTCATCTATCTACAACACACTTCCGAGAATGCTTCACACCCATTTGCACCCCTCAGGTGACCTTGAGGACGCAGATAAACCAACAAGCGGCCTCAACGACTCTCTAAAAAGGATGCAAATGACCAGCTGCCTGCAAGGAGTATCAATCCTTCCATTCCCCACCATCCATCTAGAGCTGAAGAAGCTTCTTGGATGAGAAGTGAAATGTCTTCAAAGAAAAACCAAGGAAGTCCAGTTGCCTCTTGAAAAAAGCACCTTTTTGGGACAGCCATGACCTGGATGACTGAGAATCTCCATGTGACCTCAGATCTTTTGCATCCTGGTGCTGAATTTGCAACCTGACATTATGAGGCTTGTTTTGCCATTGGTTCCTGTTGCAGATACTGATGGATCCATCGAATGCAACCTTCGGTTTATATTTATTTGTTTGTTTGTTTGTTTTTATTTCATGGCTTGCTATTTTTACAAATAACTCAAGGCGACAAACATATTCAACACACCTTCCTCTTCCTTTTCTCCCCACAACAACATGTATGTGAGGTGAGTTAGCCTGAGAGAGAATGACTGGCCCAAAGACACAGTGTTGGGTTTCATGGCTAAAGGCGGGACTAGAACTCACAGTCTCCTGGTGATTAGCCCAAAGTCACCCAGCTGGCTTTCAGACTTAAGGCAAGACTAGAATTCACAATCACATGGTGATTGGCCCAAAGTCACCAATCTGGCTCATTCTTGAGGCGAGACTAGAACTCACAGTCTCCTGGTGATTGGCCCAAAGTCACCCAACTGGCTTTCAAATCCAAGGCAATACTAGAATTCATAATCACATGGTGATTGGCCCAAAGTTACCGTTCTGGCTTATTCTTAAGGCAGGACTAGAACTCACAGTCTCCTGGTGATTGGCCCAAAGTCACCCACCTGGATTTTATGGCTTAGGAGGGACTTGAAGTCATAGTCTCTTGTTTCTTAGCCTGGTGCTTTAACCATTAGACCAAACTGACTAACTTTTTGTTAACAGTTGCTAAATTTTGCACCATTGCTTGGTGCTGTTTTTGTCCTTTTCAATTCAGACTGCGTTTACACACCCCAGACTTGGCTAAAGTTTGGGGTTCAAATCTTAGAGGAATGCAGATCAATTTGTGTCCATCACGTAGTAGCAACATTACACAAATGCCAGAGAATTGCATTTCTTTTTCTTAATTTTTCTTCCGGGTCATGTGAGTTTCTCTAGCCTCTCTTCTCACAATCCTCTCCTTCCCCAGCTCTATCCCCCCCACACACATTCTCTCTTTCCTTTCCATTCTGGGGTGGGGTTACAGACCAAAGCTGCTGCTTCACACAGCATTTTTCTGCTTATCAACTCAGGAGCAGCTCTGAAAATTGGAAAGGAAATTGTTCTAAATTTTTTTTCCATATGTCCAGCTTTCACATCAGGCTAAAAATGTGATAATTCAGGAGTTGCATTATGGGTCAAGGTGCCCCCCAAGGACATATCAGCCCCGGAAAACCTAGTAAGAGGCATGCTGATTAAACCCTTCCATTTGAGCCAGGCCAAAATTGCTGTTTCACAAGACAAAATGATTTCATTCATTTTGGAACGCCAGAGATGCTTCAAAGAACTTTGCTGACCTCCGTGGTGGGCGGGGGGCTGTTTTCGCCCTCCCCAGGCTCCAGAGGCTTTCCTTGAGCTTCCAGGAGGGTGAAAACAGCCTCCCCCGGGCTCCAGAGGCCCTCTAGAGGCCCGAAACAGGCCCATTTCCCAACTTCCGGATTTCTGGTAGGCCCATTTTTCGCCCTCCCAGAGCCTCCGCTCAGGCCCTGCATTTACCTGGCATCCCAAACGGGCCCCATGGAGACTCCTGGGAGGGGCTGGGCGGGGTGAGTCAGTCCTTGCAACTACCAGTTCAGGGAACCAGATAAAAATTAACATCTGGTTTGCCTGAATTGGTCTGAACCGGCTGAATCCCATCCCTGTGTGGTCGTTAAAATATACAGCCGTGTTCAAGGTCAATGAAGGATGAGACTATAACGTGAACAAAAACATAGGTAGTCCTCGACGTACGACCGTAATGGAGCTTGTCATTATGGTCATAAGTCGTGACGGTCATAAAGGAGGTTGTCACATGACTGACCTGATTTTATAACCTTTTTTTTTTTGCTGGAGTCGTTAAGTGAATATGTATTTGTTAAGTGAATTTTGTGGTTGTTAAATGAACCCATTGTTCTCTATGGAAAGTTTTTGCCAAAAACTTAAACTAAATACTGGTTTTGTAAATGAGCCGAGATGGCGCAGTGGTTAGAGTGCAGCACTGCAGGCTACTTCAGCTGACTGTTAGCTGCAGTTCGGCAGTTCAAATCTCACGAGCTCAAGGTTGACTCAGCCTTCCATCCTTCCAAAGTGGGTAAAATGAAGACCCAGATTGTTGGCGGCAATAGGCTGACTCTGCAAACCGCTTAGAGAGGGCTGTAAAGCACTATAAAGCAGTATATAAATCTAAGGGCTATTGCTAGTGCTATTGCTAAATCATGGACACCACGACCATGGGATGCTACAAAAGGCCATAAATGCAGAGACTGGTTTGCTGAGCCCCCAAAATCCAGTCACATGACCGGGGGGAGGGCCCATGGCCAATGGGACTTTGAAAAAGGGTCATAAGTCCCTTTGGGGGAGGGCTCCATTTTAACTTTGAATGGTTGTTAAGCGAATAGTCATAAATTGAAGACTACCTGTAAGTTGTTCCCATGAGAGCTCTAAGCGCCAGTAAAAATTAAATTAAATTAAATTTAAAAATTAAATTAAATTTAAAAATTAAATTAAATAATTAAATTAAATTAAATTAAATAATTAAATTAAATCAAATTAAATTTAAAAATTAAATCAAATCAAATCAAATCAAATTAAATTAAATAATTAAATTTAATTAAATTAATTAAATTAAATTAAATTAAATTGATGGAAATTTATCAAGGAGAGATCCAACCTAGAGCTAAGGAGAAATTTCCTGACGGTGAGAAGAATTAGTCAGTGGAACTACTTGCCTCCAGAAGTTGTGGCTGCTCCACCACTTTTTAAGAAGAGATTGGACAACAATTAATCTGAAACGCGATAGGCTTTCCTGCCTGAGGAAGGGGTTGGACTAGAAGACCTCCAAGGTCCCTCCCAGCTCTGTTAATTCTGTTGTTCATTCTTAGAAGCAGCCTTTAAAACCACAGAGACGCAAAACAACACAAGGAGGCTATCATTTCACGGACCAGAAGAACCAACTTTCCTCCAGAAGTTGTGACTGCTCCAACACTGGACACTTTTAAGAAGAGATGGGACAACTATTTTGTCTGAAATGGCGTAGGGTTTCCTGCCAGAGCAGGGGGTTGGACTAGAAGGCCTCAAAGGCCCCTTCCACCCCTGGTATTCTCCATTCTGTATCCTGTAAATTAAAGGAATTGAAGTAAAAACAATGCCACACACAAGCAGAGAATAAACCCTGAAGGAACAGTAGAAAAATACAAACAGAAACCATTTTTCCTCCCCTTGAAGGGGAGGGGGGAAAAAAAGAGAGAGAGGAAGGAATGGAGTGACAAATCACAGCGGAATCGCCTCTAGGATTTCATGCCGTCTATTGCGAGACCTTACAAGCGAAAGTCAAATCAAATGGCGGGTTGCATGCGGTTGTTTCTTTGAGGCTACGAATGTTCCACAGTAAAAGAACTCGGAGGCCTTTTCAGATGAGCTGCTTTCCCCTCAGAAAACCTCACCGATTGCACAATAAAAAGGAAGCGAGGCTCAAGCAGGCTGTTTGGACTTAAGATTGCCAGAACGCTATTCAAATCTATGTAGTCCTCGACTTACGACCACAGTTGAGCCCAAAATTTCTATTGCTAAGCAAGACAGTTGTTAAGTAAGTCTTGTCCCTATCTACCTACCTACCTACCTACCTACCTACCTACCTACCTACCTACCCTGTTTCCCCCAAAATAAGACATCCCCTGATAATAAGCCCAATTGGGCTTTCGAGCGCATGACAATAAGGCCAAGCGCTTATTTCAGGGTTCAAAAAAAAATATAAGACAGGGTCTTATTTTTGGGGAAACACGGTACCTATATCTCTCTATCTGTACCTATCTATCTATCTATCCATCCATCTATCCATCTATCTAGCTACCTACCTATCTGCCTATCTATCTATCTAGCTATCTTTCTCTATCTGTATCCATCTATCCATCCATCCATCCACCTATCTACCTATCTACCTAACTACCTACCTACCTATCTCTCTAACTGTATCTATCCATCTATCTACCCATCTATCTATCCATCTACCTTTCTACCTATCTATATCCATCCATTTATCTATGCATCTATTTATCCGTTTATCCATTCATTCATCCATCCATCCATCTAATCTATCTATCTACCTATCTATCGATCTGCCCCTGCTTGCCTGCCTATCTATCTATCTATCTATCTATCTATCTATCTATCTATCTATCTATCTATCTTTATGTGTATCTATCTATCCAACTATCCATCTATCCATCCATCCATCTATCTACCTATCTGTCTCTCTATCTGTATCTATCCATCTAGCTATCCATCCATCTAGCTATCCATCTATTTATCCATCCATCCATCTAGCTATCCGTCCGTCCGTCCGTCCGTCCGTCTGTCTGTCTGTCTGCCTGTCTGCCTGTCTGCCTGCCTGTCTGTCTGCCTGCTTGCCTGCCTGCCTACCTAGCTAGTTAGCTAGCTATCTCTCTTTATGTGTATCTATCTATCCAACTATTCATCTATCCATCTATCTACCTATCTATCTCTCTATCTGTATCTCTCTCTCTCTCTCTCTCTCTCTCCATCCATCCATCCATCCACCTAGCTAGCTAGCTCTCTCTATCTGTATCTATTCATCCATCTAGCTATCCATCCATCCATCCATCTCTATCTATCTATCTATCGACGCTTTATTTACCGTACACTAAATCTGTGTATCTGTGATTTCATGACCTCTGTAGATGCCACACGCTAAATAAAATAAACAGAGCTCTCAATTCCTTTTAATGTGGCAACTGTACTCATGTCTGGAGGAGCCCCTGGGCTTTGAAAGTGACCTGAAATGCTGTCTAACCTGAAAGTTAGCAACTCTTCTCAAGCTCGGGGCTTTGTTGGTTTCCTTTCTAATCAAAATAACCAGCTCAAAAGTGCTGTTCTACAAAGCCTCTGCAGACAATCAAACATACGACCTTGAAGTGTAAAGCAATATTGAACTGGTCACTTGGTTTCCTTTTAGCTCTGGAAAGAGAAACTTTAGGAGGCAGAAGAAGGCTTCCGGCAACGGGGTTTGCTCCCAGGATTTGTCACAGAGGTGAACTGCAGTGATTGTATTGACGTGTCTCTTTTTTCTGTACACGCTATCCATAAAGCAACTGACAAGCAAGAATGGCCCAAAGGGAAAACTAAAGTCAACAAAGGTGCAAATTGTATTAGATTCGGATTCCATAATTGCAAAAACACCATAGAACCTAGAACATAGAATATCCTAGGATAAAATAGGGTTGGAAGGGAGCCTGGAAGTCTTTGATTGATTGATTGATTGATTGAATTTATATACCGCCCTTTTCCCGAAGGACTCAGGGCAGTGGACAGCCGAAATTAAAATACATACAGTATAAAAGTTAAGATAGCTAAAATAAATTAAATCGATTGGCCTCCCAATTTAAAACCCCATGTCTATATAATTTAAAAACCTATTTAGGCTAGGCTGGCTTGCTGGAATAAAAAAGTCTTCAGGGCCTTACGGAAAGTATGGAGGTCCAGGATTAGTCGTATTCCGGTGGGTAGCTCATTCCAGAGGGTGGGTGCCCCCAAAGAGAAGGCTCTCCCCCTGGGGGTCACCAGCCGACATTGCTTGACCGATGGCACCCTGAGGAGGCCCTCTCTGTGAGACCGTATTGGCCAGTGGGAGATTATCGGTAGCAGAAGGCGGTCTCGTAAATACCCAGGCCCTAAGCCATGGATCGCTTTAAAGGTGAGAACCAATACCTTGAAGCGCACCCGGAAGACCACCGGGAGCCAATGCAGCTCGCGCAGGAGAGGTGTTACGTGGGAGCGCCATGTCGTTCCCATAATCACCCACGCGGCCGCATTCTGGACCAGTTAGAGCCTCCAGGTGTTCCTCAAGGGGAGCCCCATGTAGAGAATCTAGTCCAACCCCCTGCTCAAGCAGGAGTCCCTATATCCATGATGCCGAACCTATGGCACAGGTACCACAGGTGGCACGCGGAGCAATATTGGTGGGCATGCGAGCTCAGCTCCGGCACGCATGCGTGCGCCAGCCAGCTGATTTTCGGGCCTTCTGGCCCACCAGAAGTCAGCCTTTCTAGGAGCCTGGGGAGGGGAAAAACAGCCTCCCCCCCACCAAGAGGCTGGCTGTTTTTGCCCTCCCCAGGCTCCTAGAAAGGCTCTGGAGCCTGGGAAGAGCAAAAAACGAGCCTACCGGGCCCACCAGGCCATCACGTGTCAAAAGCTGGGGGGGACACGGGGGCGTGGGGTGCATAGAATTATGGATGTGGGCACGCATGCGTGTGACCCCACTGCGGTGCCCCTGCTTTTGGCACGCGATGGCAAAAAGATTAGCCATCACTGCCCTATACTATTTCAGGCAAATGGCTGAAACCTCCAATGTTGGAGCACCCATAACTTCTGAAGGAAAGTCGTTCCACTGATTATTTGTTCTCACTGTCAGGAAATTTCTCCTTAGTTCTAGGTTGTTTCTCTCCTTGATGAGTTTCCACCTGTTGCTTCTTGTTCGGCCCTCAGGTGCTTTGGAGAAGAGCTTGACTCCCTCTTCTTTGGGGCAGCCCCTGAGATATTGGAAGACTGCTCTCATGTCTCCCCTAGTCCTTCTCTTCATTAGACTAGCCATGCCCAGTTCCTGCAACCGTTCTTCATAGGTTTTAGCCTCCGAGAGTTCTTTCTTTGTCTGGGGAGTCTTGGTGATGCCAATTAACAGGTTCGCCTGATCCGCCAGCTGTGCCCTTTCCTGGACCGAGATGACCTTCGCACTGTCACTTATGCCCTGGTTACTTCCCGTTTGGATTACTGCAATTCCCTCTACATGGACTTGCCCCTGAGATGCACCCGGAGACTCCAGCTGATCCAGAATGCAACTGCATGGGTTGTTACGGGAGCCCCTCGTTACTCCCATATAACACCTCTCCTGCGTGAGCTGCACTGGTTACCAGTGGTTCTCCGGGTTCACTTCAAGGTGCTGGTTCTCACCTATAAGGCCCTACATGACTTAGGTCCGGGATATTTGCAGGACCTCCTCCTGCCTGCCTCCCACCGTCCTGTTCGCTCACATAGGGCCACTCTCCTCAGGGTTCCGAAGGCGAGCCAATGTCATCTAACGGTGCCCAGGGGTAGGGCGTTCTCTGTGGGTGCTCCCACCCTCTGGAATGAATTACCTACCGAGCTCTGGACGGCTCCTGATCTCCACTCCTTCCGTCGGGACCTGAAGACTTGGCTGTTCAAGCAAATAGGCTGACTCTGATTCGGGGTTTTATTATTTATTATTAATTAGTTATTTGGTTTAAAATGGGATTTTGTTGTACATGTTTTTAATTTGTGTTCACTGCCCTGAGTTCTTCGGGAGAAGGGCGGTATATAAATACATGAAATAAATAAATAAATAAATAAATAAATAAATAAATAAATAAATAAATAAATAAATAAACAAACAAACAAACAAACAAACAAATAAATAAACAAACAAACAAACAAACAAACAAACAAAAACCTACCCCCACAAACTGGTTAATACCTGGTCACTTTTATTTATTTACCACATTATTGATGTTTTCGCATGATGATGATGATAGAATAGAATAGAATAGAATAGAATAGAATAGAATAGAATAGAATAGAATAGAATAGAATAGAATAGAATAGAATAGAATAGAATAGAATAGAATAGGAAATTGGAATGGAATGGAATGGAATGGAATGGAATGGAATGGAATGGAATAGAATAGAATAGAATAGAATAGAATAGAATAGAATAGAATAGAATAGAATAGAATAGAATAGAATAAGAAATTGGAATGGAATGGAATGGAATGGAATGGAATAGAATGGAATAGAATAGAATAGAATAGAATAGAATAGAATAGAATAGAATAGAATAGAATAGAATAGAATAGAATAGAATAGAATAGAATAGAATAGAATAGAATAGAATAGAATAGAAGAGTTGGAAGGGACCTTGGAGGTCTTCTAGTCCAACCCCCTGCTTAGGCAGGAAACTCTACACCACTTCAGACAAATGGTTATCCAACATCTTCTTGAAAACTTCCAGTGTTTGATGATGATGATTTAAAAAAAAAAAAAAGTTGGATAGCAAACTTACTTGATCCTATCTTCCTGATCTCTTTCCAGGACTCCTTGTCCATAAATCCCGAAGGAACTAGAATTCTCCTGCCAATATTATTCTGAGGATCTCGTATCCTGGGCAGCCCACTTCTACTGGGGCATGGTGTGAACCCTTCTTGGTGAGTAAAATTGCAAAAAGGACTTAGCGCCTTTCCAGTGGTGACTCACCTGATATTTTTGATTGGAGTAAATCTTTCTTTAATAGCTTCCTTGCGTGTCTTAGATCTCGATGAGGTGGGCAAGCCATTTGCTCGAATGAAAACAGCGATGCCCTCAAGAGAGAGAAGGAAGATGCTTGAAATTGATATCCCAGCTGCATCTGGGGTAGAATGCTCTGAGAGATAAGAACCCAGACAATCTTTTATTTTATTGTCCTTTATTTGTGTACTGAACTACAGAAGCAAACCATTTCGGATTTTTCTAGAGGCTATTTGGCATCTGCTTTTTTACTGTGGGTCCTACATTGTTGGTTGTCTGACACCAAAGCTAGCTTGTAAACCCATAAATCCCACTTCAGATTTTATTTCCATCTGGTTTAATGATACCCTTAGATCTTTAAAAGGCTTGGTAAAGGACGCCATAAAGCACTGAAGATGGAGAGCTTTGTCTACAGGAAATGAAGGACTTGGTGTTGTAAACCTTCTATATCCTCTTCTCAGCTACACGATGTAACCTTGACAGCATCTTGTTATTTTCCATCTTTTATTCTTCCAGCCAGATAACAGTGCTGGAATTGATTTGGGCTCTACTTAGAAAACCATCTTTCATCTCCAAGATTGAAGGTTTGATTGTCAACAGGGCTTGTTTTCAAGATTGGACCCAGAATTATAAACCACAAAAGAACATGGCTACTGAATGATGGAACCAGGTGAAGAGTAGTCAGATTATGAGCTGAGATTTTATGAGGTTGCATTGTGCTCTAAGATGTTGTGAGGTCAGATTATGAGCTGAGATGTTGTGAGGTCAAATTTTTAGTCGAGTTCTTGTGAGATTGGAATAATGAGCTGAGATCTTTTGAGGTCCAATTACGAGCTGAGATTTTGTGAGGTTGGATTATGAACCAAGATCATGCGAGGTTGCATTATGAACCGAGATCATGTGAGGTCAGATTATGAGTTGAGTCTGTGAAATTAGATTATGAGCTGAGATTTTTGGGAAGTTGGATTAGGATCTGAGATTTTGTGACGTTGAATTACAAATTGAGATCTTGTGAAGTTAGGTTCTGAGCTATGATGTTGGTTTATGATCTTGAGATTTTGTGAGGTCAGATTACAAAATGAGATCTTAGCTGAGATTCTACAATTAAATGATTGCATGCTAAAGATCGCAGTGCCAATTGTAGAAGCTGGTTCTTGGTTCCTTTTCTCTTGTAAATTTACATCAAATGAGAGAGAAATGATTTAATGTGCCACATAAAACCTCCTCTCCGCCAGCTACAGGTGCATTTGTAGGAAAACCTAAATGTACAGATTATCAATGTGTGTGTATAAATCATTTATATTTACAAATCTTAGATTGATTTTATGTCTTCTTTCTCCTCCTACGGACTAATTTCTTTTCGACACAGAAGCACAGTTGAACAATATTATCCTGGGTAGTCAAGATTTAACTTGTTACTTAAAAAAAGATGTTTTCCTTTTCTACATATTAGTGTTCTAATACATATAATTGATAATATTTAGATTTTTTTCCCCCTCTTTCTTTGACTTTTCTCTGGTACGTATCATTTTTTTTTAATGTTCTTGTTTCCTTTTGTATATTACAAGCAATAAAAAGAGGGAGAATTTATATCTGCGAGGGACATGTTTCACACGTTTGTGATCACCCGTGAACTTTGATTCATATTATGTGAGTTTTACAGCTCTTTATTCCAAGGATAGATATAAAATGTTGACTTTTATATATTGTGCATTGGATTTGATAATAAGTTAAATCATTTTGCATATCAATATACATCTCAGTGAGATGTGCTGTAAAACACAGACAAAGGGTAATAAGCCAAATAATTTGCTGTCTAGTTTTCTTTTTTTTAAGCAAGGAAAGTTTCTGGATCTCATGAATCTGAAAAAGATGAGGTAATAAAAGGAGGCTGTGAGGCACAGAAAATAAGGACCACACATTAAGTTCCAGTTAAGCTGATTTATTGCTCAAGGATCTAGTCAACTAACATTCACCACTAAGTTGGCTCTACAGTAAAGGCCAAAATTGTGGAAACCTTTTTGGGAAAAGTGTATTTTTGAGGTTTGACGGCTAATAATACCACTTTTTGGGGGGAGTTTCAAGATAATCCTATTCCACTGCTGGAATGGCCTGGGAATAGCCCAGACCTTAACCCAATGGAAAATCTATGGAGCCGACTAAAAAAACTTGTTAGTCATAAACGACCCAGCAATAAAACCCAGTTAATAGAAGCCATCCTTCAATCTTGGTTTCACATGAGAACAGCTGCAGAACTCAAAGATTTGGTTCACTCCATGGGAAGACATTGTAAGGCCATCATTCATGCTAAAGGTTACCCAACTAAGGATTAACTGACATGATAAATTTTGCACATCTCGTTTTTTCTATGGTGATCATTTTTGTACGTCTCATTTTTTCTACGTGTTTCACTTTTCCTCTTTATGCTGTAACTGCTCTTCTAATAGCAAATCCTTCCTGAAAGTTATGGCATTACATTCTTGATTAAATTATCTTTCCATTGATATGTAATTTTATGGTACTACTCCCCCCAAAAAAGTGGTCTTATTAGCTAGTTTTAGAAAATACACTTTTCCCAAAAGGTTTCCACAATTTTGGTTACTACTGTAGATAAGAATGAATGGAATTCACGAGGGGTTGAACGTAAGGATTCCAGACTGATTTCTCTCTTGACTGGAACCCCTTTTTATCTGTTTTCATCTCTAGGCCTTCAATCCTCCTAGTTACTCTTCTTTGCACTACTTCCAAAGTCTCAACATCTTCTCTTTTTTTGTATTGTGGTGAGCAAATCTGGATTCAGTATTCCAGGTGTGGCCTTACTAAAGGCTTTATAAAGGTAAAGGTGGAAACATGGCTAAATAGAGGAGCCTGGATAGCTCTGCAGACTAAAGCATTGTAATTAAACACCAGCTGTCTGCAATTACTGTAAGTTCGAATCTTACCAGGCTCAAGGTTGACTCAGCCTTCCATCCTTTCTAAGGTAGGTAAATTAGCCCGTCAACGGGCTAAATAGCCTGTTATTAACACCCAGCTGTCTGCAATTATGCGAGTTTGAGGCTCAAGGTTGACTCAGCCTTCCATCCTTTCTAAGGTAGGTAAATTGAGGACCCAATTTGTGGGGGCAATAAGCTGACTTTGTATAAATATACAAAGTATGAAGGCTATTGCTTAACGCATTGTAAGCCGCCCTGAGTCTCCGGAGAAGGGCGTTATATAAATCAAATAAATAAAAATAAATAAATAGGAAAGCATAGCACCAGGGCAGGTGGGCGGGCCCATCTGATATCTCCGCTACCGGTTCAGGCAAATCGGTCTGAACCTGCTGAATACCACCTCTGCCCCCCACCCCCAATCCTGCTTTAGGATACACAAGCCGCAAACTCCTACAAATTGCCACCAAAGTGTCATTTTGTCTCCTACATCTCCTTAACTAACTGTATGTATGTATGTATGTATGTATGTATGTATGTATGTATGTATGTATGTATGTTTGTATGTTTGTATGTGTGTGTGTGTGTGTGTGTGTATGTATGTGTGTATGTATGTATGTAAAAAGTGTCATTAAAAGTCTGTTAGTTAAAATGCTTAAAATCTTAAAATCCTGGCTAAAATCCCAGCTCAAAATCCTCTAAAATCCTAACAAAACACTTTGTAAGGTCTTTTAAAACTTTGGCTAAAATCCTAACCAACACTTTAAAAATTTTTGGGGGGTTTTTTGGCAACGTTTCGACAAGTTCTCTAACTTGTCATCAACGGGCCCCTACTTTCAGTTTAGACTTTTAACGATGTGGGAAAACACCCGAGATTTTAACTTTTTACGTATGTATGTATGTATGTATGTATGTATGTATGTATGCATGTATTATTCTTTATGCCAGGATTTTCCTACGTAAATCAAGATGTTTCACAGCCATAGCTCAGTGAAATCTCATTCACTAGTTTCTAGGCGTTCTCAAACATTAAAGCAGCATTTTGCTGTCTGTTTAAAGATTTGGGAGAGACTGAGATAGATCTATTTCTGGCTTATTTGCCTTCTTCAGCCAGCCATATATATACACATACATACATACATACATACATACATACATACATACATCGATTGGTGGCAATTTGTAGGAGTTTGCGGCTTGTGTATCCTAAATATATATATTCATCTCCCCTTCTGGATTCAGAGCGCTCTCAAATTATTCACTCAGCTTTACCTGGATTAGTCGTCCCACCGCCATCATTAATGCAGTATGCAACCTCAGAGCAATCTTTGTTCTCTGTTTGCTGTTGTAAGTCAATTATATCAAGAATCCAGAAGACTGGAGTCTCTTGTATCAAGAGTTCGATGTATTTCAATTGCTCCTTTCGCTCTGGGAAATTAGCAGCTCCTTCCTCTCCTACCAGATAAGGTAACACACTATTGCTGTGAAAACTGCCCCCCAAAAAACCAGCTTTCACTTTCAGTGTTCAAGCTCTTAAACTGAAGTGGAGTTGAATTCACTGGGTGTGGATTGTGCTGATGGATTAAGACAGTGCCTTTAAAACCACTGGTCCCTGCCTCTGCAGGCCTGTGATCTAAATCATCATCATCTTTTAATGATCCCATAATTCCTTGCAGGGGGGAGTCTGGGCAACTAAATGGAGATAGCCGAGTGTTTTAATGGCCAGATGCCCTTCCTGTTGCCAATACGGAGTTTTGTTCAGCAGATATATTCTCATTGTGCCCAGAGAGAGAAATATCTGCCTCTACCTAGGATTGAACTCACAGCCTCCTGATTGTGAGCTGAGAGCCCCACCTCTAGGCCCCCACACCACTCCTAGGCTTGTGATCTAACTGAGACAATATGAAAGGAAAAACAGTGAGGAGGGAAGAAGAAAAACACAGATGGTTATAATTCAGGAAGAGAAGAGGTGCCTAACTGAGCGGGGCCAATGGAACTGTTGGAAGAAAAATTGTTGGAAGGAAAATCCATCTGGTTCAGTTCCAAGCTGGGAGAAAAACGCTGGAAACAACATGGAGGCTGATTGGAAAGAAAGGTTTATTGATGAAGCAAAACCACAAACCAGGGTTTGTGGTTCTGGTGTAGTTGACAAAATGGATTTTACAGTGGGTGGGTTTTTATTTCTTCTTTATTCCTATGGAGGTCATGGAAGTCTTTATGGAGGTCTTTTATGGTTGAATTTTAATCTGTTTTAAATTGTGTGGGGTGTTTTAATTCTGTCTGGGCCAAATTTATTTAATCTGATTTTATTTGGGTTTTTAAATTTTATATATATGTATTTTTATTGTTGGCTGTTCACCGCCCTGAGTCCTTCGGGAGTAGGGTGGTATATAAATCTAATAAATCTTAGGGGTGATGTAAGGGTCAAAAGAGGACTTCCTGAACTTCCGAGAGGCCTGTTTTTCTCCCTCCCAGAGCCTCCATGTGGATGTTGCACTTTCCTAGCATCCAAAACAGGCCGCGTGGAGACTCCTGGGAGGCCTGTGACAGGTGGGTGGGGCCATCCAGTCCTACCAGTTCGGCAAACCAACTACCGGTTCGGCAAACCAGATGTAAAATTAGCATCCGGTGCACCCGAACCGATCTGAACCAGCTGAATCCCACCCCTGATTGGAAGGGACCATGGAGAGCTTCTGGTCAGGCAGGAAGCCCTACACCAATTCAGACAAATGGTTATTGGTCCAATCTTGTCTTAAAGCAAGTGGGATGTGCTTGCACGATAGGAGCCAGCTGCCAAGCATCGGAATTTTGATCATGTGACTGTGGGGATGCTAAAATGGTCGTTCTGTGTGAAAAACGGTCATAAGCAGAGGTGGGTTTCAGCAGGTTCTGACCAGTTCTGGAGAACCGGTAGCGGAAATTTTATGTAGTTCGGAGAAGCGATAGTAAAAATTCTGACTGGCCCCGCCCCCATCTATTCTTTGCCTCCCGAATCCCAGCTGATCGGGAGAAAATTGAGGTTTTGCTGTAACCTTCCCCTGGATTGGGGACGGAATGGAGATTTTATAGTATCCTTCCCCTGGAGTGGGGTGGGAATGGAGACTTTACAGTATCCTTCCTCTGGAGTGGGGTGGGAATGGAGACTTTACAGCCTGCCATGCCCACCAAGCCACGCCCACCAAGCCATGCCACACCCACCAAGCCACACCCAAAGAACCAGTAGTAAAAAAATTTTGAAACCCACCACTGGTCATAAGTCATTTCTTTCAATGCTGCTGTAACGTCAAACGGCCACTAAACGATCTGTGGTAAGTTGAGGACTTCCTTTATTTATTGCTTTAATGCTTTGTCTGGTATTTTTATGGAATGATTGTGCACCGCTTAGAGCCTCCTTTGGTGAGATGGGTGGCATATAAGTTTAATAAATAAATAACAATAAAAGAGCCTGGATAGCTCAGCAGACTAAAAGCATTGTGATTAACACCAAATGTCTGCAATTACTGTAAGTTCGAATCTCACCAGGCTCAAGGTCGACTCAGCCTTCCATCCTTTCTAAGGTGGGTAAATTGAGTAAATTAAACCCAGTTTGTGGGAGCAATAAGCTGACTTTGTATAAATATACAAAAGTATGAAGGCTGTTGCTTAACGCATTGTAAGCCGCCCTGAGTCTCCGGAGAAGGGCGGCATATAAATCAAATTTTTAAAAAAAACATATTTGACGGCAGAAGTTTTGTATGTTTTAGCTTGCCACTGGTGTTTATTTAAAGTTTGTGTATTGATCACTACTGTAAAGATCTTAACTAGGAAAACTGGGATGAATTTCTGAAACTTTTATTACCAATCGATGGGTAGAGATGAATCAATAGATTGAAACTTTCACCGTGCCTACCTATAATGCTGAAATATAAATTCTTAAAGCTATGGGGCATTGAACAACCTTAGTTTACGGCAATCATGCAAGCTGTTCCATGAAACCCAAACTATACCAAATACACGGCTTTAGAGTTTATGTCTGATTCGGTTCTTCTGTGTTGTTGTTTCATTACAGGATTTATTATAGTCTGGAAAATGGGCAGATTAATCTGCGTTAGAACATTCACATGATAGACTGGTATTTTATTTCTGCATTTCTATCCGGCTTTTCCAATAATAACAGTGCACAAAGCAATTTGCTATTACGCTGCATTGCTTTTATTTACAACGGTTAAACCAAAGGGATTAAAGCATATTAATAATAAAGAAGGAAGCGCAGCAATTTCAGTTAAACCTGTTTCAGCAAGCAGCTTAAGAATCAAAACTGAGACCGAATAAAAATTATATTTGTTGAAAGTAGATAGAAGCATTGCAAAGTTATTGTGGTTTTGTGGGAAGCGCCACATTGCATGAAATATGCCTCCAATTCCACTCTCAGTATTTTCAGCACCTTTCGGAATTCTCTTTCTGAGTTCCACCTGGGAGAGTCTTTGAGACCAAGGTGGAGATAAATGTCTTATTTGTGGAATAAATATTAGCTGGTTTGGTCGAGTGGTTTAAGGCACCAGACTAGAAATCAGGAGACTGATTTTTTTTCCTCTTGTCTATCAATCCATTCATACCATCTATTCCATATTTGATAATAGTGTGAGGGAAAAAAAACATAGATGCCAAATATGTCAAGAAATTAAAGGTAACAAATTTACACCGTCAACAGCAAGTTAAGATTAATGTACATATAAGGTTATATGCTTAAATATCATAGATAGATAATTTTGTTTATTAATATTAGAATATAAGTAATATTGAATTGTATATTTCGTTTTTAGAGTTAAGAATGTTCTGTATTTTTTTTTATCTGTTTATATCAAATAAAGTTGGTTTTAAAATCTTTAAAAAAAAAAGAAGAAAAAGAAAAGAAATCAGGAGACTGAGAGTTCTAGTCCCGCTTTAGGCATGAAAACTGGTTGGCTGATTTTGGGACAATCACCGGGAAATGGTGAAATCTAGTTTCCACCTGAAAGCTGTCGTGAAAGCTGGCTGGGTGACTTTGGACCAATCACCAGGCTGCCATGAATTTTAGTCCCATCTTGGGCATGAAAGAGAGGAGAGGAGAGGAGAGGAGAGGAGAGGAGAGGAGAGGAGAGGAGGAAGGAGAAGGAGGAGAAAGGGAAAGCGAATGGATAGGGGGAGAGGAGAGGAGAGGAGGAAGGGGAAGGTAGAAGAGGAGAGGAGAGGAGAGGAGAAGAGAAAGGAGAAGGGGAAAGGGAAAGGGAATAGATAGGGGGAGAGGAGAGGAGAGGAGAGAGAGGAGGAAGGGGAAGGGATAGAGGAGAGGAGAGGGGAGGGGAGGGGAGGAGGAATGGGAAGGGAGGAGGGAGGAGGAAGGGGAAGGGAGAGGGAGAGGGAGAGGAGAGAGGAGAGGAGAAGAGAAAGGAGAAGGGGAAAGGGAAAGGGAATAGATGGGGGAGAGGAGAGGAGAGGAGAGGAGAGAGTGGAGGAAGGGGAAGGGATAGAGGAGAGGGGAGGGGAGGGGAGGAGGAACTGGAAGGGAGGAGGGAGGAGGAAGGGGAAGGGAGAGGGAGAGGAGAGAGGAGAGGAGAGGAGAGGAGAAGAGAAAGGAGAAGGGGAAAGGGAAAGGGAATAGATAGGGGGAGAGGAGAGGAGAGGAGAGGAGAGAGAGGAGGAAGGGGAAGGGATAGAGGAGAGGAGAGGGGAGGGGAGGGGAGGAGGAACGGGAAGGGAGGAGGAAGGGGAAGGGAGAGGGAGAGGAGAGAGGAGAGGAGAGGAGAAGAGAAAGGAGAAGGGGAAAGGGAAAGGGAAAGGGAAAGGGAATAGATAGGGGGAGAGGAGAGGAGAGAGAGGAGGAAGGAGAAGGGATAGAGGAGAGGGGAGGGGAGGGGAGGGGAGGAGGAACGGGAAGGGAGGAGGAAGGGGAAGGGAGAGGGAGAGGGAGAGGGAGAGCAGAGAGGAGAGGAGAGGAGAAGAGAAAGGAGAAGGGGAAAGGGAAAGGGAATAGATAGGGGGAGAGGAGAGGAGAGGAGAGAGAGGAGGAAGGGGAAGGGATAGAGGAGAGGAGAGGGGAGGGGAGGAGGAAGGGGAAGGGAGAGGAAGAGGAGAGGAAAGGAGAGGAGAGGAGAGAGAGGAGGAAGGGGAAGGGATAGAGGAGAGGGGAGAGGAGGGGAGGGGAGGGGAGGAGGAACGGGAAGGGAGGAGGAAGGGGAAGGGAGAGGGAGAGCAGAGAGGAGAGGAGAGGAGAAGAGAAAGGAGAAGGGGAAAGGGAAAGGGAATAGATAGGGGGAGAGGAGAGGAGAGGAGAGAGAGGAGGAAGGGGAAGGGATAGAGGAGAGGAGAGGAGAGGAGAGGAGAGGGGAGGGGAGGAGGAACGGGAAGGGAGGAGGAAGGGGAAGGGAGAGGGAGAGGAGAGAGGAGAGGAGAGGAGAAGAGAAAGGAGAAGGGGAAAGGGAAAGGGAAAGGGAAAGGGAATAGATAGGGGGAGAGGAGAGGAGAGAGAGGAGGAAGGAGAAGGGATAGAGGAGAGGGGAGGGGAGGGGAGGGGAGGAGGAACGGGAAGGGAGGAGGAAGGGGAAGGGAGAGGGAGAGGGAGAGGGAGAGCAGAGAGGAGAGGAGAGGAGAAGAGAAAGGAGAAGGGGAAAGGGAAAGGGAATAGATAGGGGGAGAGGAGAGGAGAGGAGAGAGAGGAGGAAGGGGAAGGGATAGAGGAGAGGAGAGGGGAGGGGAGGAGGAAGGGGAAGGGAGAGGAAGAGGAGAGGAAAGGAGAGGAGAGGAGAGAGAGGAGGAAGGGGAAGGGATAGAGGAGAGGGGAGAGGAGGGGAGGGGAGGGGAGGAGGAACGGGAAGGGAGGAGGAAGGGGAAGGGAGAGGGAGAGGAGAGAGGAGAGGAGAGGAGAAGAGAAAGGAGAAGGGGAAAGGGAAAGGGAATAGATAGGGGGAGAGGAGAGGAGAGAGAGGAGGAAGGGGAAGGGATAGAGGAGAGGAGAGGGGAGGGGAGGAGGAAGGGGAAGGGAGAGGTAGAGGGAGAGGGAGAGGAGAGGAAAGGAGAGGAGAGGAGAGGGAGGTGGAAGGGGAAGGGGAAAGGGAAAGGGAAACGGATAGTGGGAGAGGAGAGGCGAGGAGAGCCAAACTTGGAGATCTTTTACTCCAACCCCCTACTCAAACAAGAGACCTTATGCCATCCCAGTCAAATGGTTGTCCCGTCTATTTTTGAAAATCTCCATCAATGGAGTGCTCACAAGTAATCCAGATACGTCACCCTAGCACTGATGATGTTACCAAGTTGGGTAAGGAAATGTGTGCAGAAAAACCACTTAGCTTGGAGAGCATCAAGAACCCAACACTTCAACCCTGAGCTTCCGAAGTTCTTTTCTATTGGCCTCAGGTAACTAAAACGTATCATTTGTCAATTGAACCTCCTCTCCCCGGGTGAACCCAGGTAGAGTTAATCTGAACAGTGTAGAACAGTTGGGGGGGGGGGGTTTGTCTCATAAGATTGATGGCATTGACCCAAGTGCCACACACACACACACACACACACACACACGCAAACACACTCATTTCAGGGCAAGTTAAACAAGAATAAATATTGCCCAAAGAACCCCTGGCTGTGTCTGGACAACTTTAAATAAATGAAGAGTCAAACATTAGCAAAGGGAGAGAGGTGGCCCCACGCTGCCCCCCTCCCTCCTTGTTTAAATACAACATGCAGAGACTGTATATACTAGAAGACCCTGGTTCAAGGGCAAAGCGATTAATCCTGCGTTTGCTGGAAGGCTTAGAAGCTTATTTTTCTGCTGCGGGAGGGCTCGAAAAGACCGTTGGCTGCCCCAGAAACGTTACATTCATCATTTTTGCCTTGTCTTCTCAGAAGAGAGCTGGCGTTACCGTCTGATTAATGATGTCCCTCAGTTGTTTGGAAAGGGGGGGGGCAATATTTGGCTCCTGCATTTAATTTGTTTGGATTTTTGCCTTTCGGGTAAATTTCTCCCAATTGCACTGGGGTGGAGGCAGTGGGGGGAGACACAGACGGATCCGGCCTGCTGGATGGCTGGACATTTTGCTAACCAATGCAAGAGATTTTTTTTTTCAGGGGTGGGCTGCTGGGGGTTCGCAGCTAAGATTCTGTGCAGTTCGGAGAACCCCCAAATCCCACTCCTGTAGGGTGTAGGGCTGTGATTTGATTGATTTGATTTGATTAGATTAGATTTATATACCGCTCTTCTCCTTGCGGACTCAGGGCGGCGAACAGCCAGATAAAAAACAAGGTACACGAAAGTTAAAATTTTAAAACAACAAATATAAATTTAGCCGATAATTAAAACAATTCAATTTAAAATCAGTATCAAAACTCTAAAAGTTCTAAAAATTTAACAGGGATCAGGCCAAGCCGGCAAGCTGAAAAAAAAATATGTTTTTAAGGCCCGACGAAAAGTCCGGAGGTCGGAGATCGTTCTCAACTCTGGAGGAAGATCGTTCCAGAGGGTGGGAGCTACCACAGAGAAGGCTCTCCCCCTGGGGGTCGCCAGCCGGCATTGTCTGGCTGACGGCACCCTGAGGAGGCCCTCTCTGTGGGAGTGAACCAGCGGGTGGGAGGCAATGACGAACCTATGGCATGGGTGCCACAGGTGGCACGTGGAGCCATAACAGTGGGCATGCGAGCATTGCCCTAATTCAGCTGCAGTGCGCATGTATGCACCGGCCAGCTGATTTTCGGGCCTTCTGGGCCCACCGGAAGTCAGGAAACAGACTGTTTCTGACCTCTGGGGGTGGGGAAGGCCCGTTTTTTGCTCTCCCCAGGCTCAAGGCTTTCTAGTGGTCGTGGTGCATTGCATTATGGGTGTGGGCACGCACACATGCAACTCCCCCACACTATCCCTGTTTTTGGCACACGACGGCAAAAAGGTTAGCCATCACTGGTGTAGGGTTTCCTGCCCCACCCACCCTGACCCTCCCCTCCCAAGAGTCCCCACATGGCCCGTTTTGGATGCAGGTAAGTGCAGGATGTGGATGGAGACTCAGGGAGAGCGAAAAACGAGCCTACTGGGAGTTCGAGAAAGCCGGAAACAGGCCCGATTCCAGGCTCCAGAGGGCCTCCGGAGCCTGGGGAGGCTGTTTTCACCCTCCTTGAAGCTCAAGGAAAGCCCTTGGAGCCTGGGGAGGGCAAACACACACACACACACACACACACACACACACACACACCCCGCTGTGGTGCAGGAGGCCGACTAGGCCGACTAGACCACACCCAACGTGGCCACGCCCACCCAGAGAACTCCTCGCTAAAGTTTTTGAAGCCCACCTCTGCATCCTACACCTTCTTTAGATGAAGCTGCAAGGGGTTGAAAAGCCCTTGCAGCTTTTTTTTTTTTTTTTTTTTTTGTCTGCAGAACGAGAGGGAGGGAGTGGGGTAGAGCTGAGCTTGCCATGACAGACAGGAGTTAAAAAGGAGCAGGGACCAGCAGACAAAAGGCACAAGCGATCTGGGAAATCAAAGATCAGAGACGAGCACCGCCCGGGAGTCGGATTTCCAATAAAATCCAGCCCATCGAGATGGACTGCCGAACGGATTGGCAGCCCAAGTTTTTAGCCTTTGATCTCTGTTGACCTAACCCTTGAAGGGAGCAAGACGGCAGAGCCAAGCCTGCTTAGCGTTTTTCAGAAGCCTGCTTCGGTTCTTCTACTCCCTACCCAAGGAAATCTGTCTAATTCTGTTTTCCTTCCTTCCTTCCTTCGTTCTTCCATTTGTCAGCTGAAGATGTTTTTTTGCTGTTGTTATTGTTTAGAAATTTGAACGGGGTTCAATAGTTTCTGTTGGGTGGTGATTTTTATATTGTTTTAATACGTTTAATAAGTCATACTTTACGTCTATATCATTTTAATACGTTTAATAAGTCATACTTTAACACAGGTAGTCCTCAATTTATGACCACAATGGAGCCCCAAACTCATGTCGTTAAGTGAGAAATTTGTTCAGCGACTTTTGTCCCTGAATGCTGCAAATGGAGCTTTCTTGGTTGCAGGATGTTTTTCTGCCTTGTGTCCTTTCATTGTTGAGGTGACCCTACTATTCAGATGACACAGATAAATATCCAAGTGTCTCAAGGACCCTCTAAAAGGAGGTCAATGACCAGCTGTCTGCAAGGAGTGCAAATCCTTCCATTCCCCACCATCCAGTCAGAGCGGAAGAAGCTCCTTGGGTGAGAAACGAAACGTCTTCAAAGAAAAACCAGAAAGTCAAGGTGCCTCTTGAAAAAAAGGCAGAGGTGGTATTTACCGGTTCTCCGAAGTACTCAAAATTTCCACTACTGGTTTGCAAGAACCGGGGAGAACTGGTAGCAACCCACCACTCGCCGGAACCCGGAAGAGCAACGGGCGACAGCTCGCATTCCCGGAGAGATGGCTCTGCGTGCCACTTCCAGCACATGTGTCCTAAGTTTCCCATCACAGGAGTAAGGTGTCCTTCCTTTGGTCTGGGGTTGGACCGAAGACCTCCAAGGTCCCTTCCTATCCTATGATACTATGACCTCAGAGGTGAGGCAAATGACCCCATGCCTTCTGTTGGCCTTGCAGGGTTTGGGCCCTGAAAAGCCCAGTTCAAGTTGACCTTCCACCACAGGAACTCACCGGTGGCATTGGGACAGACCTTCTCAGACCATCTCAAGGTTGGTGGAAAGGAAATGTAGATTCCCTAGACAAATTCCCCCTTGAGCTCCTGGTGATAAATCAGGATATCCATTGAACCAATCACACGATAAATAATTCATCGGTGAAGTGACTTCTGGGTAATGTCATGATAATGAATTTGTGCTGATGTTACCATGTCTCAGATGGCATTAGCTGGAAATCACTTCCACTGATAAATGATACAGGAAAAAAATCCTATAATTTGAGATTAAATAATTAATTTTTTAAAAGAAATAATCATGTGGACAATCTTGAATAAATGAAATGGGGGGTGGGGAGCGAAGGAGCTCATTAATTGAAATTGGGACTGGCTTCCCATCACCTGAGAGACCTCAGAAGCAGCTCTCAAAATTCTGGAAACAGCCTCTGAAGGGTCTCCGGCCAAGTTATCCCTCCCTCCCACCCCTTCAACCTGCAACACACAATTACCTGCAAATGTTGGGGGAAATGGGTTTTATCCTCAAAAAATAGGAATAGCGGCATTTTTAATAGAATTGGAAAGCTATTAATAATTTCTACATTCTGTAGTCAAGAAATTCCATTTACCAGTAGCAGGACAATGAACTCAGGACGGGTACGGAATAGGAATAGGAATAGGAATAGGAATAGGAATAGGAATAGGAATAGAATAACAGAGTTGGAAGGGACCTTGGAGGTCTTCTAGTCCAACCCCCTGCTTAGGTAGGAAACCCTAGACCCGTGATGGCGAACCTACGCGAGCTTTGCCCTACCTCAGCTCCTGCTCACATGTGTGTGCCGGCCAGCTGATTTTTGGATCTTCTGGGCCCACCAGAAGTCAGGAAACAGGCTATTTCCAGCCTCCGGAGCGCCTCCAGGGAGGTAGGGGAAGGCCGTTTTCACCCTCCTCAGGCTCTTAGAAAGTCACTGGAGCCTGGGGAGGGCGAAAAACAGGCCTACCTGGCCCACCATGCCGTTGCGTGCCAAAAGTATGGGGGGGGGGGGTCATGTGCGCATGCATGGGGGGCAGGGAGTATTGAATTACGGGTGTGGGCACACACATGTGCGACCCCGCTGCGCTTCCCCAGCTTTTGGCATGCGACGGCAAAAAGCTGCCCTAGACCATTTCAGAAAAATGGCCGTCCAATCTCTTCTTAAAAACTCCAGTAATGGAGAACCCACAACTTTTGAAGGCAAGTCCTTTCACTCATTAATTGTTCTCACTGTCAGGAAATTTCTCCTTAGTTCTAGGTTGCTTCTCTCCTTGATTAGTTTCCACCCATTGCTTCTTGTCCTGCCTTCAGGGGTTTTGGAGAATAGCTTGACTCCCTCTTCTTTGGGGCAGCCCTGAGATATTGGAAGACTGCTATCATATCACCTCCGAGTCCTTCTTTTCATTAAACTAGACATACCCAGGTCCTGCAACCGTTCTTTGTATGTTTTAGCCTCCAGTCCCCTCATCCTCTTTGTTGCTCTTCTCTGCACTCTTTTTGGAGTCTCCACAACTTTCTTACATCGTGGCAACCAAAACTGGATGCACTTCTTCAGAGTACAGTGTACAACTTACGATAAGTAGTTTAGCAACCATTCAAAATCGCGATGGAGTTGAAAAAGGGGACCCGGATTTGAAGTTCCGGCAGTCAGGCCCTCTTTCTCGTCACATGACTAACCTTCACATATTTGGCAACACAACCACATATCTGCTTATTTTCAGCAGTCACGTGATTCTGTTTTACAGCGGGTTTGCCGAAAATGAGCACTTACATTCGGTTTTCCGCAAAACCACACGACCCAGAATAATGGGTTCACTTAACAACCGTGGCATTTGTTTAATGTCCAGGGTGTTCTCCTTATGCCTGACGTGTTCGCTTAACAACTTTGAAAAATGTCCTGAAATCGGGCCGGTCACGAAACCGACCCGTTTTACAACCGTGACGACTTAGGATCCTCATGGGGAGGCTCCGTTACAGTCATAACTCGAGGATTACCCGTATATAAGAGATTTCATCTCGAGTCCTTGTGTAAATCTAACAACACGTTGCAAAATAACTTTCTTGGAATGCGGGGCCTTCAAAACTCTGAGGGTATAATATCAAAATATGTAAAGTGTTATTGAAATGTTAATCTGTTTTATTATACAAGCCAGTTAATGGGTTGAAATATTTACATGCATATAGAAGAGCGATATAAATCAATGTTGATGGAAATCAATTCAGCGACTGCCTAATGCATTAAAACCTTGCCCCCTCACTCCCTTTTCTTCCAGTCTCACATATTCATTCAGACCTTATATTTTTTTTAAAAAAAATATCCTTTTTCGGTTAGTTTTTGCTTGGGCTAGGAACGTCGTGGCTAGTATGAGTGAATGTGTGAGTGAAATAACCTGGATAAAACTAACTTTTGAAGTCCGTTAATAGTCTTAACCTGGTCAGTGTCAAGCTGCCTATAGGAGCTGCATTTTGCAAAAAGACCCCAGTCTAATTGGTCATTAGCTCCCTTTTAAGGCCTAATGAACGGAAGGCATTTGCCAGTGAAAAACCCATTATAAACCTATATTTCACGATACTGTCAGTTTTAAAGCAAGCTCAGCTAAATGGTTTGAGGAAAGGTTTACTCTCTGTCCTTCGGGGACTGCATGTGTTCCTCAAACCCCAGATTCCACATTCCTGAACTTTTCTAACATGTGGTAATTTTCAAGGATTTCAGACTAGTATTTTATTTGTTTTTTGTAGCATTACTTAAAAAGAACAGGGCCCAGGCGCAGGGATGGACTGCTGGGGGTTCTCAGGGGTTCGGGAGAACCTCTAGCTAAGATTCTGTGCAGTTCAGAGAACCCCGAAATCCCACTCGTGGCTGGCCCCACCCACCCCACCCTACCCCACCCAGGAGTCCCCATGTGGCCCGTTTTGGATGCAGGTAAGTGCAAGGTGTGTACGGAGGCTCGGGGAGGGCGAATAACAGGCCTACCGGAAGTTCGGAAAAATCCAGAGGGCCTCCGGAGCCTGGGGAGGCCGTTTTCACCCTCCCAGAGGCTCAAGGAAAGCCTCCAGAGCCCGGGGAGGGCACAAACGCCCCCACTCCCTCACCATGGTGCAGGAAGCCGACTAGGCCACACCCACCATGGCCAGACCCACCCAGCAACCGGGCAGAGAACCCCTTGCTAAAATCTTTGAAGTCCACCCGTGCCCAGACCAGTGCTTTTTTGCCAGCACGTTCCTCCCTCATGTGTCCACCTTTTGCATTTCTGAAACGTATGATCAATAAAAGAGAATATTTTGTAGCTCAGGGTCGAACTGTGGGATCCTATGTTCTTTCTGAGCTTGGCTGTTTTCTTGCAAATGTTTCATTACCCAACTAGGTAACATCATCAGTGTTAGAAGGGAGTGGGGTTTGCTCCCTGTTTATATTCAAGGGGCTTGCCTCTGCCAGTTTTTGTTTTTTTTAAATTTGATTTATATGCCGTCCTTCTCCGGAGACTCAGGGCGGCTTACAATGTGTTAAGCAATAGCCTTCATACTTTTGTGTATTTATACAAAGTCAGCTTATTGCCCCCACAACTGGGTCCTCCTCCAAGTTTTGGAGGAGGCGTGGTTTTATCCTCAGTGGTTCCATGATTAGGGTATTGCTTTCTGCTGGATTGTTTGCCCGGTGTCAATCCCTGCTTATTCAGATGTTGGCTGCTGGAGAGGTTTGTACCGTAGAAGAGAATATTTATAGCGTAGGGCTGAACCATAGGGTGCTTTCTGAGCTCGGCTCTTTTCTTACAGACTACCCAACGACGTAACATCATCAGCGCTAGCATGAAACATGTAAAATGGAATGGAATGGAAGTTTCTCCTTAATTCCAGGTGGCTTCTCCACTTGATCAGTTTCCATCCATTGTTTCTTGTCCTGCCTTCTGGTGCTGCCCTCTGATGCTTATTTATTGGAAAATAAATTGATCCCTTCTTCTTTATGGCAGCCTTCAAATACTACCATACTGCAATCATGTCACCCCTGGATCTTCTTTTCTCTAGACCAAGGGTCGGCAACCTTAACCACTCAAAGAGCCGCAAAGGTCCTAACCAGAAGCCCCTCATTCAGTTTTGGAGCCAACCGGAAGTCTGGTTCCCCCACCATAAAGTCTCCTCCTAGAGTGGCATCCTTTTTCGTCTACCTGTCCTAACAATTGTGGAGCTGACCGGCAACAGGGAACCGCAGCAGAGGGGTGAAAGAGCCACATGCGGCTCCAGAGCCACAGGTTGCTGACCCCTGCTCTAGAGTAGCCAAACCAAATTAGACTAGTCAACTTTATCTTGGGGGAGTTAAGACCGACTCTTACTGTTGTTACAAAAGTATGGTAGTAGCTTCCCTGCTTTTGTATTTTTTAAAAAAATTAATAACATTATTTAGCCTAGTCTCCAGCCCAATGATACTTGCCTTCCATGTTGTTAAGGATATTGTTGTGTTAACCAACCAGCAGAGCGTAGAGCACAGAAAAACGGTGCTGAGAGCAATGAATAACATACGTACAAACTGGTTTATCAAATTTTTTGTACTTTGCAGTGAAAAACAATTGCATAGTCTTTAGTCAATCCAAGTCTTTAGCCATTCAAATCAGTCCAGAGTTACAGAAAATCTTCTTACCATACAAAACAGCAATAGGTAATAAACAGCAAGTTCACGCTGGTAACAAATCACGCTGGTAGCAGATCCATCCACACTGAAAGCACCTCCATACACAATGGGAACAGTTCCAACAATGACTATAGTTCAGCTCCCTTCTTATATACAATTAGTTAGCTAGCTAGCTAGCTAGCTAGCTAGCTAGCTAGCTAGCTTATTTATTTATTTATTTATTTATTTATTTATTTATTTATTTATTTATTTATTTATTTATTATATTTCTATACCGCCTATCTCCCGCAGGACTCAAGGTGGTGTACAGTCAAGAAAAATAGGGATACACAAATATCATAAAATTGCTAATTAAAATTATAACATAGTTTGGCCCAATTAAATAAAAACCCAAAATTAGATAATATTTTTAAATCATTCACATGATAACATGTTTAGCCCCGCCTGATTGAACATCAGGGTCTTGAGGGCACAGCGGAAAACACGGAGATCAGGGATATTTCGTATCTCAGAGGGCAGTTCATTCCAAAGGGTTGGAGCCTTCACAGAGAAGGGCCTCCCCCTGGGAGTCGCCAGTCAGCATAATTTGACTGACGGTATCCTGAGTAGTCCCTCCCTGTGAGAACGAACTGGTCGGTGGGAGGCTATTGGTGGCAAAAGACGGTCTCGTAAGTACCCAGGCCCTAAGCCATGGAGCGCTTTAAAGGTGATGACTAACACCTTGAATCGCACCCGGAAGACCACAGGGAGCCAGTGCAGCTCACATAGGATATTGCAGATGCAATAAGTTTAAACTAGCGGTTATCCAATTAGGACAAGTGGAGTCAACAGCACAATGACTCAGCATTACAATTACTCAGCATTACATCTTAAAGACATAGAATACATTTTCATGTGTTCATATATTGCCTGGACAACCTGTTAGGCTTACACCGTAGCCTAACACAAGTACCAAACAGTTCTGTCCCCATTTGTTCTGACTTAGGTTTCCTTAAAAAGCAGGAAGCAGAGTCTTAGTCCTGGCAAAACCTCTTTTATTTCCCTAACTATGAGTTGCTTTCATTCACAGTCAGCAAGGTTTGTCCAAACAGTTTTTCAAAAGAATATTTATCAACACACCTTATCTCGTTTGGCAAGCTGCCATGTAACTTGTTTCCAAATGCAGAGTAAGGCAAAACGTGGCACAGAGTCTCTTAGAGTCATGAACAGAACTTCCCACTCTTGAAATGACCGACCGACCGAATTGTTTCCTGCAAAAGCCCCACCCTGTTCACTCCTCTTTTATTTCCATGGGTGGGGCCAAACATCTCCAAGGCGTGGCTTTACTCCCAAGTTGACCCTGCTTTCTGAGTTGTTCTTGTCTTCTGGCAGCTCCGCGCATGCGCACACTGGGAACAGGATCCAGCTGTTTCTCTGCCTCACTGCTGTCCAGCTTCTCTGCCTCTGACACAGAGCCCTCGTTCGAGCTTTCCCCAGCCTCCAGGACTGGCCCATGTTCCTCCCCAACTGTTGTGACCCAGGCCCAAGTAGTTAGTATTAAATACAAACAGGTCGAAAACAAACAGACTTTATTAGAACAGGTGAGAATTAACTGATTCTCTTGGTATAATTAGGCAAACTGCCAAAGGCTTCTCTTGGCAAAAGTTCAGAAGCAGAAGATGCCGATCAGAGATAAGTGCAGCAAGACAAGAACAAGTCTATTAATGTTGTTTTCTGACAAAGAGGCCAAGAGACATTGCCGGCATTTTAAGCCTTATGGGAGGGGCCAATCATCTCCTGGCCTTACTCCTGAGTCGTCCTCTTTGCTTTAGCTGCTCTTGCCTTCTGGCGGCTCTTCTCATGCGAGTACTAGGAACAGGCTCCTCCTGTTCCTCTGCCTCTCTACTCTCAGCCTCTGGAGGCTCCGAAGTTCACACATCACTCCCCGATGGCCCTGGCCCCATCTCTGCCTCTGACGCAGAGCCCTCATCCGGGCCTTTCCCAGCCTCCAGGACCGGCCCATGTTCTTCCTCAGCCTCCTCACTGTCCGACTCTGCTGTCAGCTCCGCAGGCTGCTGGCAGACCACAACACCAACCTCCTTACTGTCTGACTCTGCTGCCACAACACCATTTAGCATTTTCAAGAACAGCCAAGTTCAAGTAGATATTGTCAACGGCTCCGACAAAAAAATGCTTTATCCAGCCCGTCTCTGACCTTCGATGAATTCATCAGAATGTCCATGTTGTTGTCTTGGCAACAGAAGTTGGTTATCGTCGCTTTTTTCCCCTTAAGGTATCTCTTCCAATTTCTAGCTAGAAACCCGTGGGATTTAAAATCGCTCTCCTCATTCATGGACTAACCTGGTCCAACCCAATGTAACTCTTCAAGATCAACCACGTTTAATTAGACGTGGTCAACTCTCTGGGGCCACACCTGGGTAAAAATAAAGGGCTGTGGAGCCCTTGGTTCTGGTGTCTTGTAGATGCTTCGTGACCCAAGTAGGTAACGTCATCAGTGCTAGAAGGAAGTGGGTTTTGCAGGGGGGAAGGAGGGAGGGAGGAAGGAGGAGGAGGAAGAGGAAGAGGACTGGAGTCCTTGGTGCTCTCTGACCTTGGTGGTTTTCTTGCAGACATGTCATTACCCATCTAAGTAACATCATCAGTCCTAGAAAAGAGTGGAATTTGCTCTTATTTTTATATAATAGCAGCTTGCCCTGACAGTGTGGGTGGGAGTCTTCTTAATTAGGCTGTTGCCTACTGTTTACTCTGTATATAAAGAGAGAGCAAACCCTACTCCTAGTACTAATGATGTTACCAAGTTGGGTAATGGAACATCTGCAAGAAAATCACCAAGCTCAGAGAGTACCAAGGACCCCACAGTTCTCCTCCTCCTCCTCCTCCTCCTCCTCCTCCTCCTCCTCCTCTTCCTCCACTTCCTCCTCCTCCTCTTCCCACTCCTCCACTTCCTCCTCCTCCTCCTCCTCCTCCTCCTCCTCCTCCTCCTCCTCCTCCTCCTCCCCACAAACCTCACTCCCTTCTAGCACCAAGCTCAACAGAATACTAAGGGCATTATAATTATCCCCCTCTCCTTTCTCCACTTCCTCCTCTGCAAATCTCACCCCTGTCTAGCACTGATGATGTAATCTAGTTGGGTCATGGAACATCTGCAAGAAAACCACCAAGGACCCCACAGTTCAACCCTGAGCACAAATATTCTCTCCTATCGAGCTAAAGGACTCGCTCTGTCTCCAAAACATATCTGTCAGGGTTCCAAGTAATACACCCATAGTAAACAAAACCCTGAGGCACGTAGAAGAAATAGCTTTATTGGGCATATCATATTGGCACACTCTGGTGAAAACCAACTCTGAACGTTCGCCTAATTAAAAGTAAAAAAAAATTCCCCCTTTCCGAAACAATCAGTCACATGGTCCAATCATGATGTCATCTGGTTGCCTGGTAACTTCACTCCTCCTCTATCCAGCCACCTGTGGAAATGACCTTTGTTCCCAGGAGAAAGTATTCTGTTTTGGCTACAAAACCCCAGCTATCTCAATTCCCCCCGCCCCATCCCTCTCCCTCAGCTCCAGTGTGGCAACACTGAAACCTCAAAATGGCCATGGTCAGGTCAACTGCAAGGTTGACAATATCATTCATTCATTCATTCATTCATTCATTAGATTTATATACCGCCCTTCTCCTTGCGGACTCAGGGCGGTGAACAGCCAGAAGTAAAAAAAAACAATTTTACAAAAGTTAAAACAATTTTAAAAGCAACTAATATAAAATTTGGCCCATAAATTTAAAACAGTTCAATTAATATTTAATATCAAACTCTAAAAATTAACCATGGGATCAAGCCAGTCCGGCTAACTGGAAAAAATAAGTTTTTAAGGCCTGACAAAAAGTCCGGAGGTCTGAGATCGTTCGCAACTCTGGGGGAAGATCGTTCCAGAGGGTGGGAGCTACCACAGAGAAGGCTCTCCCCTGAGGGTCACCAGCCGGCATTGCCTGGCTGACAGCACCCTGAGGAGGCCCTCTCTGTGGGAGCGCACCGGCCAGTGGGAGGCTATTGGCGGCAGAAGGCGGTCCCGTAAGTACCCTGGTCCTAAGCCATGGAGCGCTTTAAAGGTGATCACCAACACCTTGAAGCGCACCTGGAAGTCCACTGGCAGCCGATGCAGCTCACGCAGGAGACGTGTCACATGGGAGCGCCCTGTCACTCCCATAATCCCCCGCATGGCCGCATTCTGCACTAGTTGGAGCCTCTGGGTGCACCCCAAGGGGAGCCCCATGTAGAGACCACACAATATCTCTGTTTACAATTTGTTTCTAAAGCAGCCTTCTACACCCAATGCCTTCCCAGTAGCTTTACTTCCCCTTCCCTAATTGTTGGGTTGGGATTTTAGCTGGTCAACACCAGAAGTGATATTCAGCTGGTTTAGACCGGTTTGCCCGAACCGGTAACAGAAATCGCAAGTGAACCTGTCCACCTGCCCCAGCTCTATGCCATCCTATTTAGGCATGTTTTTGAGGCTGGGTGCATACGTGGAAGGCGCTCGAGCAAGCAAAGCGCATGCACGGAAGGCTGGGCCCATGTGTGGAAAGCGGGCGTGAACCGGGCATGCCTGCAAATGATGCACGCATGCGCACATGCGGCAAACCAGTAGTAACATAAAGTGAAACCCACCGCTGGTCAACACATCCGGAGGGCACCCATCTTTTGCAATCAGGGGCTCTGTAGTTGTGCTAAAGGCAGATATGAAATCCAGCAGGTTCTGACCGGTTCGGGAGAACCGGGAGTGGAAATTTTGAGTAGTTCGGAAAACCGGCAAATGCCACCTCTGGCTGGCCCCAGAAATGGGGATTTTGCAGTATCCTTCCCCTGCCATGCTCACCAAGCCACACCCACCGAGCCACACCCACAGAACCGGTAGTAAAAAAAAAATTGAATTCCACCACTGGCTAAAGAATATGCCTTTGCTCGCTGGAGGAACGTGATTTGGCACTTGTTGGCTGTTTTGAGGTACATTTGGAATTCAGTAGAGTTATATACCTGATCAGTACTTGGATGGGGAAGCATTAAGGCATTCTTAAGGCTGGTTGAGGGGGGGGGGGGAAATCCCCAAAAGAGGCAGTGAGAAGCACATAATTTTGGGAGGATTGTTGCCAAGAAAACAGCATTTCAATGAATCTCTCTGTGTAACCACTTAGAGTACAGCATGGTGCAGTCAGACCTGTTAAAAGGATGCTGTTTCTTGGTGTCAGGATAAGCCTTAATTGTAGGGAAAGCAGGAAGAAGCATAATGGCCATCTGATTATCTGGCTAATTATCCTTATCAGGCTGTTTCAAACCTTGCAAGATGAAGTGAAAAACGTCGTAAGGCGCAACGCTTCCAGCTACCTAAACTAACCCTCACTATTTCAAGACATAAAGCCATTGGTAGTTCTCGACTTATGACCACTTCCGTTTATATTAACGAAATGCACTGTATTCTTTGAGATTCAAATAAGGAGGAAATTCTTGACAGTAAGAATTCTTAAGCAATGGAACCGCTTGTCTCCTAGAGTCATGATGGCTCGTCGGTGGAGATTTTCAAGAAAAGATTGTCTGGGACAATATAAAGACTCCTGTCTTCAGCAGGGGGTTGGATTAGAAGATCTCCAGCCCTAATGATTCTATGAAGAAGACTTGATAGCTATGTCTGTAGGCAATTGCATAGATAATGGTGCATAGATCATTGTCTTCTCCTCCAGAACTAAAAACCAACTTCTTATTTCTCCGGAACTAAATTCTCCAGAAATAAGCTAAACTAGAATTCATATACACTGCTCAAAAAAATAAAGGGAACACAAGCAGAAGACATCTGAGATCTGAATGAATGAAATAGCCTTATTAAATACTTTGTTCTTTACATACAGTAGTTTTGTGTTCCCTTTAAGCGTTTGAGCAGTGAATAAACTACTGTATGTAAAGAACAAAGTATTTAATAAGGTTATTTCATTCATTCAGATCGCGGATGTCTTCTGCTTCTGTTCCCTTTATTTTTTTTTTTTTTGAGCAGTATATTTGTTTAAAAATGTCAGGGAAACATGCAAATGGATGCTTCAAAGAAATTTTCTAAAAAGTGAGTGTGGTTCTATCTTCTTTGACACTCTGCCAAAGACTTAATTGGCAATTATCTTGGCAAGGCCACACGGAAAAATGGAGTCAAAAACAGAGCTTCAAAGTACAAACCGACACCATCCACAACGTTGCTTCCTGCAAAGGCCCATGTGCCTTTGCTCCTCTTTTATGTTGTATGGGAGGGGCCAATCATCTCCAAGCCTTACTCCAGAGTCGTCCCTTTTGTTTTAACTGTTCTTGCCTTCTAGCAGCTCTGCGCATGCACGCACTAGGAACAGGCTCCCCCGTTCCTCAGCCTCGCTGATGTCTGGAGGCTCCGGAATCCGCATATAACTCCCAGATGGCCCTGGCCCCCTCTCTGCCTCCAACGCAGAGCCCTCATCCGAGCCTTCCCATACTCCAGGATTGGCCTATGTTCCACCCCAGCCTCCTCATGTCCGACTCTGCTAACAGCTCTGTAGGCTGCTGGCGGACCACAACACTTTCCTCCGAGTGATTCAAACAGAAGCTCTACGCCGTTATCTTGCAAATATTTCATAGAGAAGAGAATTGCACCAGATGTCCACTAAGTTCCATTCTCCTAGCGATCAAGAAGCAGAAAATAAAAAAATCCCTGGGGAACTGTGGCTATTCAGGATAGATAATATGGGCTGGAAGCATTGATAATCTTGCTTAGCATAATTCTATATTCCCATCACAGCAGCTTCCTATCAGATAACTAACCCTCCAATATGATCCAGTTTTTAGTACGGCACAGTATTTCTTACGCATGCAACATGACAATGTCACCCGTTCTTGTGAGAGATGTTGACTGACATTTGATTGTTAGGAATAAAAGCAGCATCTTTGAAGGTCAAGCTGCCAGGATTTGACAGTCTTCAAAAGTTTGTCGTTTTGGTACAGGCAATCCTCGACTTATGACGACCCTTTGTATATTGACTGTTCAAAGCAGCAATGGGTTTCATATTTTTGTACCACTGGTTCACCCTATGTGTACGCTCTCACTTTAACTCACTTAACAACTGTCTCACTTAGCGACAGAAATGTTGGACTCAGCTGTGGTCGTAAGTCACAGACTATCTGTACTGCAGATTAATCAGCCACGGTTCAAAAAGTTCAAAAAGGAATAGATTTGGATTTCTAGCCTCTTTTTCAGCTGAACAAATATCCATCGGTAAACTGTTTAGAAATAGCTGGAGTTCAGAATATGAAGATTATATTTTAAATATTAGGATGACATGTTATTATTATTATTATAATTTAAAATGTAGTAAATTTTTACCTACAGGAGGATTATTAAGAAGGAAATTTATGGATTTTTTTGTTGTTGTAGTTTCCTGAGTGCAATTCAACGTAATAGTTTTGCTTTTTCAAAAAAACACGCTTGTCAAATCAGTTATCACTTCACAAAAGATTTGCTTTACGATGTCCCCCAAATGATTTTTCTCTCTTCCCTAAAAAATACCTCTTTCTTTTGGCCTTCTATTTGTCTTTCTTCTTTTCTTTTAATCTATTTCTTTCACTTCATGAATTCATTAATTCTTCTAGGTATATTCAGTATCCTGATAGAGTCCCAGTCTTTTGATATGTTATTAATTAGAACAATTAAAACTCGGACCACACGTTTTCTGAATAGTTTTTATCCCAGAGCTATAATTGCACTCAACAATGAACTAAAGGGCCACCATCAGTGAGCTGTTGGACGGCATTATATTATAACTCAAGGTGGCAAACATATCTAGTACTCTTTCCTCCCACTACTCCTTTCCCCACAACCACCTTGTAAGGTAGTTGGGCTGAGGGAGAATGACTGGCCCCGCCTAGGTGTCTTTCATGCCTAAGGCGGGACTAGAACTTCCAATCTCTTGGTGATTGGCCCAATGTCGCTCAGCTGGCTTTCGTGGGTGGGACTAGAACTCTCAATCTCTCAGTGATTGGCCCAATGTCACTCAGCTGGCCTTCGTGGGTGGGACTAGAACTCTCAATCTCTCAGTGATTGGCCCAAAGTCACCTAGGTGTCTTTCATGCCTAAAGCGGGACTAGACCTCCCAGTCTCTTGTTGATTGGCCCAATGTCATTCAGCTGGTTTTCATGAGTGGGACTAGAACCATCAATCTCTTGTTGATTGGCCCAATGTCACTAAGCTGGCTTTTGTGGGTTGGACTAGAACTCTCAATCTCTTGGTGATTGGCCCAATGTCACTAAACTGGCTTTCATGGGTGGGACTAGAACTCTCAATCTCTTGTTGATTGGCCCAATGTCACTCAGCTGGCTTTCATGGGTTGGACCAGAACTCTCAATCTCTTGTTGATTGGCCCAATGTCACTCAGCTGGCTTTCATGGGTGGGACTAGAACTCTCAATCTCTTGTTGATTGGCCCAGTGTCACTCAGCTGGCTTTCATGGGTTGGACCAGAACTCTCAATCTCTTGGTGATTGGCTCAATGTCACTCAGCTGGCTTTCATGGGTGGGACTAGAACTCTCAGTCTCCTTTTGATTGGGCCCAAAGTCACCCAGTCCTCAGTCACTTTTTGCAACCTCGTCGTAACTTCCAACAGTGACCCAATGAATTGGTTGTAAACCCTACTCATAATCTCGCCCTGATGATATTACCTAGTTGGGTAATGAAATGTCTACAAGAAAACAGCCAAGTTCAGAGACTACCAAAGACCGTTGAGATGGTTAAACATATCTTGTAAATGGTGACTGTCAACGAAAGATGGAGATCTTGAGTGTGTTCAATCTATAAAATTCTAATCAAATGCACGGGGTGTTCAGATTCACCCATAGGCCCTAGAATTGAGTTTCTGGTCCACAAAGCTCCCTTCTGGCAAATAATCCATCCCTCCTTGGCTGGGAAAAAAAGGACATTAGGTTTTTATGAGCAATGAAACCAGCTTCTGTAGGTCTGGAATCTTGGAATCCTCCCAACTAGAGGAGAAAAAGATTGCCTTTCCCTGACTTTTTAACAATTGCCCATCCCTGTTTTAGAGAAAAAAGAGATTAAAAACAAAGAATGCCTTATATTGCCCAGTGATGAATGACTACAGATAGTCCTCAACTTATAACAGTTCATTTAGTGACCATTCGAAGTTACAAGGCCACTGGGGGAAAAAAAGTGATTTAGGATCATTTTTCATACTTATGATTGTTGTAGCCTCCCCATGGTCAGGTGATGGAAATTCAGTCGCTTGGCAACAGACTCATATTTATGACGGTCGCAGTGTCCCAGGGTCTTGTGATCCCCTTTGGCAACCTCTAAGTCAGTGTTTCTCAACCTTGGTAGCTTGAAGATGGGTGGACTTCAACTCCATCTTGAGTTGAAGTCCATCTATCTTCAAGCTTCCAAAGTTGAGAAACACTGCTCTAAGTGATCTGAAGCCAAATTCACTTAAAAACCGTGTGACTAATTTAGCCACTGCAGTGATTCACTTAACAAATGTGACATTTGTTTTTAAACTGTGTTTTATTCCAATTTCATTTTAAATCGCGTTTTATTCCAATTCCATTTTAAATTGTTTTTATCGGATTTTAGTAATAATTTGTGTCTGGAACTCTGCACTTTGATATGTGGCCCAAGGGCTAATCAATAAAGTAAACTAACTAACTAACTAACTAACTAACTAACTAACTAACTAACTAACTAAACAAATGTGGCCAGAAAAGTTGTAAAATGAGGCAAAACTCACATTGTCTTGCTTAGCAACAGAAATGTTGGCTCAATTGGGGTCGTAAATCGAGGACTACCTATATTCTCCAGAGTTTTGCAATGTTTACTGACTTTTAGGAGGTGGAAACAGATCAGATTTCCAAATACAGCAACTTTCTTCTTTGCATGCCTCATTTATTGCAATATTATTGGAGCTCTACGGATAATCCTGTAGTTGTATCTCTCTCTGTGTATGTCTCTCTCTGTTTCTGTCTCTGTCTTTCTCTCTCTCTCTCTCTCTCTCTCTCTCTCTCTCTCTTTTTCTCTCTGTCTATCTGTGTGTGTGTGTGTCTGGCTCTCTGTCACTCTCTCTCTCTGTCTACCTCTCTGTGTTTGTTTCTCTTTCTTTTTCTCTGTCTCTTTGTCTTTCTTGCTCTGTGTCTCTCTGTCTCTGTCTCTTTTTCTCTCTCTGTCTCTGTCTCTCTCTCTCTCTCTCTCTCTCTCTCTCCTCCCATCTGTCTCTCTGTCTCTGTTTCTCTGTCTCTGTTTCTCTGTCTCTGTCTCTCTCTCTCTCTCTGTCTCTCTCTCTCTCTCTCTCTCTCTCTCTCTCTGTCTCTTTTTCTCTCTGTCTATCTGTGTGTGTGTGTGTCTGGCTCTCTGTTACTCTCTCTCTCTGTCTATCTCTCTGTGTTTGTTTCTCTTTCTTTTTCTCTGTCTCTTTGTCTTTCTTGCTCTGTGTCTCTCTGTCTCTGTCTCTTTTTCTCTCTCTGTCACTGTCTCTCTCTCTCTCTCTCTCTCTTCTCTGTCTCTCTCTCTCTCTGTGTCTCTCTCAGTCTCTCTCTCTTTCTCTCTTCTCTCTCTCTCTCTCTCTCTCTCTCTGACTCTCTCAATCTCTCTCTTTGTCTCTGTCTCTCTCAGTCTGTCTCTGCTCTCTTTCTCTCTCTTTCTCTCTCTCTGTCTCTGTCTCTCTGTCTCTTTCTCTCTGTTTCTGTCTCTCTCTGTCTCTCTCTTAGTGTTATCCATGCAGCTTGGAGTGATATTAACACATATACAATTTTTAAAAAAAGAGAGAATAATGAGGGACTTGCCCAAGGAATACAGATGTAAGCAGCTGCATGATGTGACAGGCAGAGAGATGTCTATAGGATATACCCTCATAAAACTTTCAGGATATATTTTGCTCTGGGTAGTTCAGTGCAATACCAACCATTGATTTTTATTTCCGTCTGTTATATTTTATGTAAGGAAAGCTTAAATTGTGACAGGAGCCACCACGTAGGATCTGCTTGGTAACGTTTTACATATGTATGCCTTTAGTTCTAGTCTAGAAAAAAAAAAGGGAAAGAGGGAACTGGGTTACTTCCTGCAAGATTGAATGAACTGTTATTTAATCAAAGGGAAGGATTATGCTATTTAGAATAAGCTTTTACCTAGGAATCTGAAGAGCATAATTCACATTGAATATTTCAATCGAGTTACTCCTGCAATTTAAACAAAAATGGGGGGGGGGGGGGCACATTTGTCTGAAATAGCAATTGGGTTTCCTGTTTGAGCAAAGGTTGGACTAGCAGACCTCCAAGGTCCCTTCTAACTTTGTCATTCTGTTAAAATGGAGACCCCCACCTTCTTGTAGCCTGCGGTTTATGGAACTGAGCGACTTCAACTTCTCTGATTTAGGGATATAGTTAGTTATGTCTTCACCGCTTATGGATACTATTTGTATTTGTATCTTCTACGTTCCAATGCTCTGCATTGTGACAGTAATCATAATCATAATCATAAGTTTATCTGTCAAGCATATATAAGATAACAGGTAAAAGTATAAACATAATTTGAATACATGAAAAGAGTAAATGAAAAGGAATATTAGGACAGGGACGGTAGGCACGCTGGTGCGCTTATGCATGCCCCTTACAGACCTCTTAGGAAGGGGGTGAGGTCAACAGTAGACAATCTAAGCTTAAAGTTTTGGGGGTTTGGGGAAGAAACCACAGAGTCAGATAGTGCATTCCAGGCATTGACCACTCTGTTGCTGAAGTCGTATTTTCTGCATTGAGTTTTTTCGTATTTTCCGGGACTAATTCCTGCTTCCTGCTTTTTAAGGGAATGTAGGTCAGAACAGAACAGTTCTAAGTCACTTTTTTCAGTGCCGCTGTAATTTCAAATGATCACTAAATGAATGGCTATATGTCAAGGACTTCCAATATGTTATGGCTTAAAGCTAGAAGTTGAGCCTAGCTGGATACCCGTGCTTTGCTATGAAACTATGTGATCGGGCTTGATAAATTGAAATTTACAGCTTGAAAATTAATGAGTAGTTACGATCGGCCTCTTCTCTCCCCTTCTCTCCCTCAGTCTTGCCCCACAAAAGCCTCCCCTATCCTGCCTCCTTCTCTCCCTCAGCATTGCCCCACAGAAGACTTTCCTTTCCTATCCCCTTCTCTCCCTCAGGCTTGTCCCACAGAGGCCTCCCCTATCCTATCCCTTGGTTGCTGCTGTGAAAGTAAAACTGAAAGTGAAACTCCTCTCCTCTGCTTGTGTTTTGCATTTGGAACAGATTTCTTTTCCGCTGCGGAGGGGGAGTAGAACTCCTTAGCATCAGAGCTTGTTAATCATAATAGAGGAAATGCTAATGCTCTGATGGTCATTTCGAAAAATCCTTTCTTAGTGAGCACCTAGAAGCCAAGTTTGTAGGCTTTACATTTCTGGAGATTTCATGATAACGGCGTGAGTGCTTTTCGCTTTTATATATATAGATATTATGATAAAGATTATAAAAAAAAAAGACTCAAGATTGGTTATGAAATGTCAACGGACAGAGCTTGTCTCTCAGGCCATTAAGGGTCTCCTGTAGACCCTTAATGGCCTTTAATATTTTCCGCTGCCATCTTGCCATCTTCTACACTTACTTCTAAAGATGTTTACGAAGTTCTTCATCCTCTCCTGATTCCAAATTTCCAAATTATGTAGTCTTCTTTACAAGTAGCACTGATGTATTTAGGAAGCTATTGTTCCCTGTTTTTTAAAAATTCAGATTTTACGGAATGAAATCGTGCGTGCTTTCTCTGCATATCTAATCTGCAGGTGCACATTGACGAAACTTGGGGGTGGAGAATGCTCCTTATGATTATACATTGGTTCCACCGATCGTAGTTCTGATGGGGATACATTTGTTCTACCATATGACAATTCTGTCATGTGCTAACCAGTGGCATATGTATGCATACTGAACTTTTTTATAATTGTACCCAGAGTGTGAAATTATTTGTAGTAGGGGGATCCAACTCCTGGAGAACATACAGGAGGGGGAAAAAAATAAGAATTTTAAGAGCTTTTAAGAAGAGATTGGACAGCCATTTGTCTGAAATGGGCATAGGATTTCCTGCTTGCGCAGTGGGTTGGACTAGAAGATCTCCAAAGGTCCCTTCTGACTCTGTCATTCTGTTAAAATGGAGACCCTACCTTTTGTAGCATTCATTTTATGGATTTCAACTTCTCTGACTTAGGGATATAGCGGTGGCTCAGTTAGTTATGTCTTCACCGCTTATGGATACTATCTGTATTTAAATGATATTACTGTCTGGAATATTTTTTCCATTAGTCATATTTTATTTTATTTATTTATTATTTTAGGGACTTTTTTATCCCACCTTTGTTATTTTTATAAGAAACTCAAGGTGGCAAATGTACCTAATTTTTTTTTTAAATTTGATTAATATGGCGCCCTTCTCCGGAGACTCAGGGCGGCTTACAATGCGTTAAGCAATAGCCTTCATAGCCTTTATATATTTTATACAAAATCAGCTTATTGCCCCCACAAACTGGGTCCTCATTTTACCTACCTTAGAAAGGATGGAAGGCTGAGTCGGCCTTGAGCCTGGTGAGATTCGAACTTACAGTAATTGCAGGCAGCTGATGTTAATCACAATGCTTTAGTCTGCTGAGCCACCAGGCCCTAATACTCCTTCCTCGTCTTTCCCCCCCGACAAAAATAACTCTGTGAGATGAGGTGGGTTGGGCTGAGAGCAGTGGTGGGATTCAAATAACTTAACAACCGGTTCTCTGCCTTAATGACCAGCTGGGTAGGTGTAGCTTAGTGGTCATGTGACCGTGTGGGTGTGGCCAACTCAATGTCACTCACGTCGATGGGCGCTTTGCCTTAGCTGTTACAATGTAATAAAGGTTAACCGGAGAGGCAGTTTCTGTAAGAAGGGCAATAAAGATTAGGCTAGAAACACCACCAGAATGTTTCCTTCCTGCCTTCCTTACAGGATTAGCCCTGTAAAGTGGGGAAAAAAAAAAGATTTCTTCCGAACTGCTTAGAAAGTTAACAACCGGTTCTCCCGAATAGGTGCGAACTGGCTGAATCCCACCACTGGCTGAGAGAGAGGGACTGATCAATTGCCTAAGGCAAAACTAGAATTCTTAGTCTCCTGGTGACTGGCCCAAAGGCATCCATCTGGCTTTCTTACCTAAGGCAGAACTAGAACTCTCCATCTCCTGGTCATCATCATCTTCTTTTAACGACCCCATAATCCCTTGTGAGGTGGAGTCTGGGCAACTGAATGGAGCAAGCAGAGTATTTTACTGGCCAGATGCCCTTCCTGTCGCCGATGCGGAGTTGTGTTCAGCAGATGTATTCCAGTGTGCCCAAAGAGAGAGAAATATCTGCCTCTACCTACTCACAGCCTCCTGATTGTGAGGCGAGAGCCACCGCACCACCCTGCAACTCCCAATCTCCTGGTGATTGGTCCAAAGTCACCCAGCCATCTTTCATAGGTTGAGGACCAGTGATGGGATTCAGCCAGTTCTCTCCAAATCGGGCGAACTGGTAGCGGTGACTGTGGGAGGATCCGCTCACCTGCCCAGACGTAATGCGCAAGCACTGCACATGTAAAGAAGGCCATGCACCATCACATTTGTGAGCCGGTAGGGAAAGTAAGTGAATCCTACCGCCGTTGAGGGCTACCAATGCTATGAAAAGTTACTTACAGCTGGTCTTAGGACCACCATCACAGCATCCCCATAGCGATGTGATCAAAAATTTGGCCACCTTGCAGCTAGCATGTATTTAAGATGTTTGCAACATCCTCAGATCACCAGGAACACCAATTTTGATCTCCCCAGCTGGCTTCCGACAAAGGCGGGAAGCTGGATTCATTTAACAATGAATTCTTGGAGTTTGGCAGTGTTATTCTTTTTAGGGCTGGTGTTTAACAACTACATGATTAACTTAACAACCTCAGTCCAGAGGTGGGATTCAGCCAGTTCAGACTGGTTCAGGCGAAAGGCATGCTAATTTTACATCTGGTTCGCCGAACTGGTAGTTGCTAGGATTGGCTGGCCAAACTCCCTCTGCCTCACCCTTCCCAGGAGTCTCCACACGGCCCATTTTGGATGCCAGGTAAGTGCACGGCCCACACGGAGGCTCTCTGGAAGGGCAAAAAATGGGCATCCCGGAAGTTCCGGAAATCTGGAAACTGGCATGTTTCCAGCCTCCGGAGCCCAGGGGAGTCCGTTTTCACGCTCCCGGAGGATTGAGAGAAGCCTCCAGAACTTTGAGAAGGTAAAAACACCCCCCACCCCCGCTGTGGTGCAGGAGGCTGAGTAGGCCACACACACCATGGCCACGCCCACCCGGCAATCTGGCAGAGATCTGGTTGCTAAAATTTTTGAATCCCACCCCTGCCTCAGTCACTGACTTAACAACTTTGACTGAAAGGGTTGTAAAATCAGACATGACTCATTTAACCGCTGCCTTGCTTAGCAACCGAAATTGTGGTCTCAATGACGGTCGTAAGTCAAGAACTGCCAGTAGTGGTCCTGGTCCCTGCTTAGACATGCATTATGAGTTAACAAATTCAGACGTAATGTGGTTAGAATAAAAGTAAGCAGTGAAAAAATTACATTCATACACACACACACATAAAATCCCTGAATTTTTTTTTTAGAATACAATTGACTCCTTAGTTGGTCCAGCAAAGCCCTAATCAGAATATTAAAACCTACTGTACCTTTAAGAAAATCTGTATTCTTGAGGTTCCTTCCTTATTCTTTAATGATTGTAATAAATTTCCTATGGTTGCAGAACAACTGTTTTCCTAAAAGGCTTTGGGATTCATACCCAATATTCCAGCTGTGCTGAACAGGGAGCACTAAAATAAACCAACCATGGGGAAACTATTAATTAACATTACAGGGGGATCTTTGCCGAACCTCGTTGTCAATAGATATTAGGAAAGGCAATTAGCCTTAAGGGGAAAAGGCACCACTGGGTGATAAAATGATACGTTAAATGCTGTGCATAAATGCCAATTTGGCTTCCGTGTGACTGTAGGAAGAATTAAGGGGAAAATTACGTGGAAACAAGCCATGACAGGCAATCCTAATTTTCACCGAACACCTGGTTGGAAATGGGAGAATCAGCATGCGCCTTCTAACATTCAAGAAAATATGGAAATGATCCCTGAATTATAATCAAAACGATTGGCAGAGAGAAGGAAAGAAAAAATAATGACAAGCCTGATGAAAGGATGGCTTTCTAATCTACTCATCACCCAGTGCTTTTCTGGATTTCATATTCATTACAAGTCGATCAAGGATGGATCATGGGCAACAGAAATTCAAATTCAGAATAGAACTGGAAGGGACTTTTTCCAGTGCCGTTGCAACTCTGAACGGTCCCTAAATGAACTATTGTAAGTCGAGAACTACCTGTACATGAGAATTTAGTCCGCTAATGGTTAGCACTAAATTGGGGCTAGATAAGGGTCAATTCAGGGACACGGTGGCTCAGTGGCTAAGACGCTGAGCTTGTCGATCGAAAGGTTGGCAGTTCAGTGGTTCAAATCCCTAGCGCCATGTAACACGGTGAGCTCCCGTTACTTAACCCAGCTTCTGCCAACCTAGCAGTTAGAAAGCACGTAAGAAATGCAAGTAGAAAAATAGGGACCACCTCTGGTGGGAAGGTAACAGCGTTCCGTGCGCCTTTGATGTTTAGTCATGCCGGCCACATGACCACGGAGATGTCTTCGGACAGCGCTGGCTCTTTGGCTTTGAAACAGGGATGAGCACCGCCTCCTAGAGTCGCGAACGACTAGCACATAGGAGCGAAGGGAACCGTTATCTTTACCTTTAAGAGTCAATTCAAATAAGGAGATTCAAATGAGGCAGAATGTAGCAATGCAAGGATTCTAAACTGGTGACACATTTAACCCCACTTTCCATCTCTGCCTGCTCTTCTCCCACACATACAGTACACACACCTCAAGATCCATAACACCTTATTTACTTGTCCCCAGGGGAAGATAAGCAGTCTGGGGGAGATTCTCAGAATATATAGTGGAAGTCAATAAAGTTCCTTCCTTTAGCTATTTGCGCCTGATATCTATGGACATTCCATGCTAGTACCTGGTGCTGACAATGCTAGCACCAGGGGGGAAAAACTACCATCAAATGAGTAAATTATACCATGTGTATATGTGTGGCTTTTTTCTCCCTATTTGTTGTGACCTAGGCTTCCTGAGTCATTAAAACACACCAGTAGTCCCAAAAACCTCTTTTATTGCAACAGCTGTGAATTACGTTCATTCACAGCTGAGTCCCAATTAGTTACAAAAAGTCCCTCGGGAGAAGTCCTTCGGGATAATCACCAACCTTTTTCTCCCTTGACACTCTGCCAAGGCCTACTTGGCAAAGCCACGTGGAGTCCAGAATCAAACAGAGATGCCGACTGGGAACAGAATTAACAACGTTGCTTTTCTGCAAAGGGCCCACGTGCCTTTGCTCCTCTTTTAAGCCTTATGGGAAGGGCCAATCATCTCCAGGCCTTACTCCTGAGTCATCCCTTTTGTTTTAACTGTTCTTGCCTTCTGGCAGCCCTGCGCATGCACGCACTAGGAACAGGCTCCTCCCTGCTGTCCGATTCTGTAGGCTCCGGAGTCCATGCATCACTCCCAGATGGTCCTGGCCTCATCTCTGCCATTGATACAGAGCCCTCGTCCAAGCCTTCCCCAGACTCCCGGATTGGCCCGTGTTCCTCCCCAGCCTCCTCACTCTCCGAATTGGCTGCCACCACCGCAGGCTGCTGGCGGACCACAACAACACTATTTCTTGATCACATCATTCACACAATATTTCCCAAGCAAATGCGTGGTTCCCACTTGGATCAACTGGGTGAGTCAACAATTAGTATATATTGTTGATTTTATACATATACAAAATTTATCTCTCTATCTCTATCTCTACCGTGTTTCCCCCAAAATAAGACAGGGTCTTATATTTTGTTTGCCACCAAAAAAGGCACCAGCTCTTATTTTCAGGGGGGTCATCCACTGACCCGCCTCACTTGTGCGTGTCATCCCCCGGCCTCCTTTTCTCTGTCAGAGGATTGATCTGGAGCTCTCTTATCAGTGGCAGAGGCCTTCAGGAAAGGCTTGCAGGCAGAAGAAATGGGCCAGCAAGCCAGGTGTTGGGGTGTGCGAGTCCTGGCTGCAACTGTCCGAAGATAAGTAATAGGGCAGCTCCAGACACACCCCATCCCCACCCTAGCTTAATTTTTATCCATGCAGCCTGGAGAGGGTGGGGTCTTCATTAGGGCTTATTTTGGGGGTAGGGCGCACATGTAAAAAATCAAGCTAGGACTTACTTTCAGGGTAGGTGGTCCTTTCGGGGAAACACGGTATCTATATATCTATATCTATATCTATATCTATATCTATATCTATATATGTATCTCCATCTCTATCCCTATCTCTATATCTATCTATCTATCTATCTATCTATCTATCTATCTATCTATCTATCTATCTATCTATTACTCTCTCTCTCTCTTTCTCTCTCTCTTTGTCTCTCTCTCCATCTATCTATCCCTATCTCTATCTATCTATCTCTCTCTAGCTATATCTCTCTATCTCTCTATTTTTCTCTATCTATCTCAGATAGAGATAGATAATCTATCTATCTATCTCTATCTCTATCTCGCTCTCTCTTTATCTATCTCTGTCTCTCTGTCTCTCTGTCTCTCTCTCTCTGTCTCTCTCTCTCTCTCTCTCTCTCTCTCTCTCTAGCCATATCTGCCGCCAATAGCCTCCCACTGGCCAGTACGCTCGCACAGAGAGGGCCTCCTCAGGGTGCTGTCGGCCAGACAATGTCAGACAAGAGCCTTCTCTGTGATGGCACCCGCCCTCTGGAATGACCTACCCCCGGAGATATGCAGGATATCAGACCTGTAGACTTTTCATCGGGCCCTTAAAACCCACTTGTTTCATCTAGCCGGGCTGGCTTGATCCCATCCTCTGCTTTAAATTGGAACTGATCTTAAATTGGACTGTTTTAATTGTCGGCCGAAAATATTTAATATTTTTTAATTTGTTTTAATTTTTGTATATCATGTTTTATCCTGGCTGTTCACCGCCCTGAGTCCGCAAGGGGAAGGGCGGTTTATAAATTGAAACAAACAAACAAACAAACAAATAAACAAACAAATAAATAAATAAATAAATCTATCTCTCTGTCTCTCTCTCTCTAGCTATAGTTATCTCTCTCTCTCTATCTATCTATCTATCTATCTCTATCTCTGTCTATTTATCTCTATCTGTCTCTATCTACCCTGTTTTCCCCAAAATAAGACATCCCTTGATAATAAGCCCAATCGGGCTTTTGAGTGCATGGCAATAAGGCCAAGCGTTTATTTCAGGGTTCCAAAAAAATATAAGACAAGGTCTTATTTTCAGGGAAACACGGTATCTATCTACCTACCTACCTACACACACAAACACACACACACACACACACACACACACATATATATTTCCCAGTATGTAAATTTGTTCTTGGAACATCCCCAACTAATCTGACTTTGTTTGGGTTGACACGGGACTTCCTTGCCAGCAGTTGCATCCTAATTTGCCTCTCCTCTATTCATTGGGAAATGGATGATTAATCAGTCACCTGATACCTAACTTGAATGCAAACGAGAAAATTGCTGCCACGCCACGGTCAGCGCTCACGAAGGCCTTGGAAATGGGCTTCCCTCCAATCTAATCACATTGTGTCAAAAGAACCGGACTGCGTATAGTCTCCCTTCCCCGTGCCAAATTTGAAATTCTCTAAGTGATGTCTGGTATCACAGAGCAAAAAGCAAGGGGATCTTTCTGAACCAACGAGCACATCTGGAATTTTGAGATTTCACTCCTGGTTAATTCCCCCAAGAGTCAGCAAGGTCAACATTTCACGAGTTGCCGAAAGAACATTTCGGCATCTGAAAAGATAGTAGACCTTTCTGACGCATTACAAACCAACAACGGAGTATGTTTGTAGCTCAGGATTGAAATGAGGGCTTAGAAGACATTAACTTCCACTGATGATGTTACCTAGTTTGGGTAATGAAACACCGGTAAGAAAACAACCAAGCTCCGAGGGCACCAAGGATCCTTTACATCAGGGGTGTCAAGCTCGATTTCATTGAAGGCCGCATTACGGCTGTGTTTGAACTTGAGGGGACCAGGGGGCATGGCCAGTTCCACGTCAATCATATGGAGGGTGCCTGTGGTGGCTCGAGCACTCTGCCAGCGAAAATGGAGCTCATCCCATCCCATCCCATCTCATCTCATCTCATCCCATCCCATCCCATCTCAATTCATCCCATCCCATCCCATCCCATCCCATCTCAACTCATCCCATCCCATCCCATCTCATCTCAACTCATCCCATCCCAGCCCATCCCAGCCCATCTCAACTCATCCCATCCCAACCCATCCCATCCCATCTCATCTCATCTCATCCCATCCCATCCCATCCCATCCCATCTCAACTCATCCCATCCCATCCCATCCCATCCCACCTCAACTCATCCCATCCCACCCCATCCCATCTTCTTGTCCTGTCCTGTCCCGTCTTGTCTTGTCTTCTCATCTTCTCATCCGCTCCGATTCCATCCCAAATTTTATTATTTTTCTTTTTATTTCTTTTATGTGGTTTTTATACCCATGTAAGTCGCCTGGAGTTGCCATGTGCGAGCAGGTGGCAGTATAAATTTTCTCTGACTGGATGGTGGGTTCCTTCCATCCTTCCATGCCTCCATTCTTCAGTCGGAGATAACCTGCCTGCTTGCCTTCTCAAAAATGCCATGGAAGATTGCTTTGAGGACCAGTGTTAATTCCTGAGTTCTCCCTCCGCGTCCTTCATAACAGAAGGCGGCTGATGTGCTGCGTTTAGCAGAAGTTGGATGGCTCTCGAGTATAGGCTGTTGCGTGCCGGGACCAGGCCTGCAAAATTGATTTCTTTACAACTACATCGTAAACTCGACAAACGAGGACAGGCTGTCAGGCCCCAAAAATGGCTGCAGAGGATCGGCGTAATTAAATGGGCATAAGAGACGTTGCGCACGAGCTGTCTATCATCTCTGGCCAAAAGGTATATATCCAATTGAGCTGGAACGATCTGGAGATGTTTTTTGGTTTGCTTTGTTCTGCTTCTCTTTGCTTTTGTTAGAAATTACATGGCTCTCCCGGGGAACGTGGCTGCTAAAATCAGTTTTTGGAGACAAAGGAAGTGTGTTACTCACAGTAGAGGTGAGTCTAGTGGAAGACAAGATGAGGCGTCTAAGACTCAAAGGTTTGTGTTTGTATAATACAACTACTCCTTGACTGTTGTAGCCTGTTGGCCGCCGGCCCGTCCAGCAGCTGAATCAGAGGACGAGGAGGCGTGGGAGTCAGGGTCAGCATTAGGGCAACCTGAGAGCTCCGAGGGGGAAGAGGGAATGGAGCTGTCAGAGAGAGAGAGAGAGAGAGAGAGAGAGAGAGAGAGAGAGAGAGAGAGAGGCAGGCGTGCCCTGGGCATCCATCAGCCTTCAGATGGAGACTCAACAGCCCCCAGGTCTGGAGGTGGCTGATGAGGAAGAGGAGGAACAGCTGGGTCCTGTGCCTGATGCATAGATGCACAGAAGGCAGAGGAGAGGAGAGCAGGGGAAATCTATGGGCTGATCCTTGGGACGGAAGAGCCACCGCTGCTAGCGAAGCTCCACCCACTTTTATCTGGGGATAAAAGGCAGGAGGCGGAGAAGAATATATATGGCAGACAACTATTCATCTCTTTGCCAGACGAACCTGAGAGCTCCAAGGGGGAAGAGGGAATGGAGCTGTCAGAGAGAGAGAGAGAGAGAGAGAGGCGTGCCCTGGGCATCCGTCAGCCTTCAGATGGAGACTCAACAGCCCCCAGGTCTGGAGGTGGCTGATGAGGAAGAGGAGGAACAGCTGGGTCCTGTGCCTGATGCATAGATGCACAGAAGGCAGAGGAGAGGAGAGCAGTGGAAATCTATGGGCTGATCCTTGGGACGGAAGAGCCACTGCTGCTAGCGAAGCCCCACCCACTTTTATCTGGGGATAAAAGGCAGGAGGCGGGGAAGAATATATATGGCAGACAACTATTCATCTCCTTGCCGGACGGACTTGTGTTGAGAGAGAAACTTTTTGCACTCCTAATTAAAGGAATCTTTGAGTTCACTTCAGAGAGTTTGTCATGTTTGGGGACGTGGGTCAGAACATAGACTTACAACCATTCATTTAGCGACTGAAGTTACAAACGGCACTGAAAAAAGTGACTTACAGCTGGTCTTCGGACTTACGACTGCCATAGCATCCTCAGGATCAACCATTGGGTGCCTTGCAACCTGCATGTAATTACAATAGTTGCAGGATCTCGGGATCCCTTGATCGCCATTTGCAAACCCTCCTAGCTGGCTTCTGACAAGCAAAGTCAATGGGGAAAGCTGAATTCATTTAATGACCCTGTGATTCACTTACCAACTGCAGTGATTTGTTTTTTTTTGACATGGCAAAAAGGGTTGTAATATCAGATGCTACTACACTTATATACCCACACTTCTAACCCACACATCTAACAACCACCTTGCTAAGAAATGAACCACCTGCTCCTGATTTTGGTCATAAGTCGAGGACTACCTATTTAATACACTTAAACAGGACTGTTAAGGAACATTACCTGCATGTGTATAAGGCATTCATTTTAGTTAGTATTAATTGTGACTTTTTTAATGGCTTTGTATCTTTAGCAAACCCAACCAAGTTGGATTTATTTATAGTTCAGTATTGCTTCTATAACTAAGGGAAAGCTAGCAGGTTTGAGCTGTGAAACTTCAGAGCACCACTAGATGGCAGCAAAGAGAGATCGACCATTCTAATGCTTTGTTGCCATCTAGTGGTAAATCGTATTACTAAAGACGAAATGTGTATGTCGCTTCTTTTTAAAACTGACCGAAGCATTAATTTATTAACCACATTTAAGGTTTACTGCTGTATTTCGAAAAGATGCACAACTTTACGCCCAACTGATTAAAATCCACCCCTCAAAAGTAATTGCCATTAAGGAAAGAGGTTGAATTAAGACTACAGCAATGAGAGCAATAAACCCAGTTCATAATGTTGGAGGATGATGTCTTCTGAACATACCTGTGAGCGCCATTGGGACCTAGTGTTGGAAGAAATATCCAAACAGGGAGAAAAGCACTGGAGACAAAATGGAGGCTGGAGGCTGATTGGAAAGAGGGTCCATTTATTGATGAAGCACATGTGATTCTGGGCAGCTGACCACATGGAGTTGAGAGTGAGGAGTATTTATACCTTCTCTTGGGCTTTGCACTTGAGCTTCCTGTTCCTGTGCAAGAACCTGTATTCTATTGACTGTTGTCAGACTCCCATGGAGCCATGTGGGGGTCATGTTTGTCTGAGCTACGTTTGGTTGAAGTTTGGGCTGATGCAATGAAGGGGCTTGCTGGGCAATTCCTATTGTGGCGGAGGGCTAATCCTACCTTTGTTGGATCTTGGGTGAGAGTATTTGCTTATGAATAGAGCTATCTATCTCTTTATCTCTTAAATACTGTCATCTGCTGAGGGTTATTAAGAAAGATGGGGGCTATTAAGTGTGAGTCTGCTTCCTGCCCCCACATGCTTCTCCATTTCTCATTCAGGGAAATATAATATTCTGTCTTTTTAATATTTCTCAAAATATTTCATTCTTCTAGGAGAGGGATGGGCGCTAGCTTTCTACACTAGGTAAGGCTTAATGAAGCAGCTTTATAAAACAGAAGAAATAGCTGTGAAAAAGGGCCAGCGTGGATTTGGCCTGGTCTACCCTACCCAATGGAAAGAGGAAACATGCCAGCAGTTTGGGGAGTGGCTTCAAGGTGGCCACGCCCACCCAGCTGGCCAGGCCCACACAGTCAGTCACGCCCAGCGAGTGGCGTCAAGTTGGCCACATCCACCCAGTTGGCCATGCCTACCCAGTCCCCCGAAGACAACCACAGCCCTGATGTGGCCCTCAATGAAACTGAGTTTGAAACCCCTGTATTAAGTCCTAAATAACTGGAGAAGGTAGCTATAAAGCTGATACAGGTGTGTCTAAGGTGTTTCAACCTGGTTATCATGTAAGTAGGCCATGGAGCGAAACAGAGGCAGGTGGCAAAAATAGACTCTCAAGACAAGCCAAGAGAACAGATGGCTGGTCTCTTATGACATTGATGGCCTGTTGACTTTCCATCTCTGAATATATAAACCAGACAATGCAGCTGTTCCAGAGGGACCTCAGCCGCTGCGGCAATTCGAGAGGAATCATTCCAACAGCTTTAAAGAATGAGTGGAGCAGAATTGAATTAGGACCTCTTTAACATGTCTGTCTCATCCATCCACATGGCAATCGCCAATATTAATCTTGTGTCAAATCCCGCCACACTGGTATCACACATGGCCTTTTTCTACGATAGGCCTTTAGATTGAAATCTTTTAAAAGAAACTCTGGAGAGTTCCGTTCGTGTTTCAGATCAAAGCTGGTTCAAGTGCCTACTGTAGTTGGCATGAAGAAATTTGCACTAGTTTTAAGGGAAAAAATAGGTGCCTGGATCAATTTAGGTGCAAAACTGGAGTAGGTCCTGTGTTTAAATTATTGGGCTCCTTTTTTAAGTTAATGTACAGTAGCTTGTTCCCAAAGGAAATCAACCCTGATGAGTGGAGTGGAGTGGAGTGGAGTGGAGTGGATAGAATGGAATGGAATGGAATGGAATGGAATGGAATGGAATAGAATAGAATAGAATAGAATAGAATAGAATAGAATAGAATAGAATAGAATAGAATAGAATAGAATAGAATAGAATAGAATAGAATAGAATAAGAAATTGGAATGGAATGGAATGGAATGGAATGGAATAGAATAGAATAGAATAGAATAGAATAGAATAGAATAGAATAGAATAGAATAGAATAGAATAGAATAGAATAGAATAGAATAGAATAGAATTTTTCCTTAGTTCTAGGTTGCTTCTCTCCTTGATGAATTTCCATCCATTGCTTCTTATCCTGCCTTCAGGTGCTTTGGAGAATAGCTTGACTCCCTCTTCTTTGGGGCAGCCCCTGAGATATCAGAACATTGATATCATGTCACCCTTATTCTTTGGAAGGACAAATGTTGAAGCTGAAGCTCCGGTACTTTGGCCACCAAATGAGAAGAGGAGACTCTTTGAAGAAGACCGCGATGTTGGGAAAGATGGAAGACAAAAGGAGAAAGGGCTGGCCAAGGAGATGGTTAGATAGAGTCATGGATGCAGTGGACATGAATTTGAGCAAACTCCAGGAGACGGTGGAGGCGAGAGGAGCCTGGCGTGCTGTGGTCCATGGGGTCGCGAAGGGTTGGACACGACTTAGCAACCAAACAACAACAGAATAACGGAATTTGAATAACTGAATTACAGAATTAGAAGGGATCTTGGAGGCCTTCTAGAACAATCCCCCTGCCCAAGCGGAATGGAATGGAATGGAATGGAATAGAATAGAATAGAATAGAATAGAATAGAATAGAATAGAATAGAATAGGATTCAGAATGGAATGGAATGGAATGGAATGGAATGGAATAGAATAGAATAGAATAGAATAGAATAGAATAGAATAGAATAGAATAGAATAGAATAGAATAGAATAGAATAGAATAGAATAGAATAGAACTCTTTATTGGCCAATTGGACACACAAGGAACTTGACTTGGTGCATAAACTCTCAGTGTACATAAAAGCTATAAATCGTGACCATAGTCATCATAAAAATACATAGGATACTAGTCATAGGATACTAAATAAGCAATCAAAATCATACCAGGAAACTAAATAAAACAATATAAACCGTAAAGACACAAGCAACAAAGTTATAGTCATAAGTAGAAAAGGAGACAGATAATAGGAAGGATGAGAAGAATAATAGTAATACAGTCTTAGTAGTTAATTTGACAGTGTTGTGGGAACTAGTTGTTTAGCAGAGTGATGACATGCAGGGAAAAAACTGTCCTTATGTCCAGTTGTTCTGGTGTGCAATGCCCTATTGCGTCGTTTTGAGGGTATTTCTTTTATTTACTTAAAATAAATAAAATTCTATTTAGTATCTTCCTTCTCCTGGATTTTAGAGCCATGTTGGGCGCACGACAGGAGAGAGGTCGTTTCGAATATTAGCATCTGATATTGTGTGCTTACTTCAGAGCTCCATTGTTCACTCGTTGAGGTAGCCAAACCTCCGAAAAGTCAAGAACCGAAATGATTTGCGCGTTCTCAAGTGGAGCAAAAGCAAAATAAAGACAGATGCAAGGCTTGGCAGCGGCAATCTTGGCCGGGGCCTGGAGAAGGTTGGCAGAATGGAAGAGACAGCTCGCCAAACGGGGCACAGTTTGCTTCCAGCGATTCCCTGTCAAAATTCTCCTCTCTGAATGTGGATGTTGGATGGGCTCCAGATAGCCTCTAAGTACCGTGCATTATCTGATATCTGAATCTGACATTTTGTTATATAAGTGGCATTCCAAAATCAAACGTTACACATGCTGCCAAACGCTTCTGTCCGTTTTCTTTTCCTTTTTGGATTCTTTTTAAATATTTTGGGTTGGCTGGAGGTAAAACCCACAATCAACTGTGTTCAGAGGTGATATTCAGCCGGTTCGGGCAAAGCGGTAGCGGTAATCACGGGTGGGGCCCACCTCGGCTCTATGCTGTCCTATTTAGGCACATTTAGTCCTATTCTATTCTGTTCTGTTCTGTTCTGTTCTGTTCTGTTCTGTTCTGTTCTATTCTGCATTTTTTCTCCTCTCCTCTCCTCTCCTCTCCTCTCCTCTCCTCTCCTCTCCTCTCCTCTCCTCATCTATTCTCTTCTCATCTCTTCTCATCTCATTTCATCTATTCTATTCTATTCTGCATTTTTTCTTTCATTCTATTCTATTCTATTCTATTCTATTCTATTCCTTATTCTATTCTATTCTATTCCTTATTCTATTCTATTTTTATTTCTAATTCTATTCTATTCTATTCCTTATTCTATTCTATTCTATTCCTTATTCTATTCTAATTTGTTTTCTAATTCTATTCTATTTGTATTTCTAATTCTATTCTGATTTCTTATTCTATTCTATTCTATTCTATTCTATTCTATTCTATTTTTATTTCTAATTCTATTCTATTTGGATTTCTAATTCTATTCTATTCTATTCTATTTTTATTTCTAATTCTATTCTATTTGGATTTCTAATTCTATTCTATTCTATTCTGATTTTTTATTCCATTCCACTCTATTCTATTTCTTATTCTATTCTATTTTGATTCCTAATTCTATTCTATTCTATATTCTATTCTATTCTATTTTGTTTTCTAATGCTATTCTATATTCTATTCTATTTTATTCCTTATTCTATTCTACCCTAGGGGTAGGGTAGTCCTTGAATTGTGGGCACAATGGGGGCTGGAATTTCCACTGCCGTTGAAACTTCGAACCGTCACTAAACGAACTGTCGTAAGTCGAGGACTAACTGTACCAGGCAAGAACAATGTCAAGAAAGAACCAATAAGCTGCACCGCTGGCCTTGTGGTTCTTCCCTCTGCTTTCGGCCCTCTGGCACCGACTTCTAGGCTGATTTAGAGACTTCCCTTTCTAATCAATTGTTTCATTCCAGATTCAGGACAAGAGCCAGCTGTGCCGGGATCTCACAGCAGGAAGGACACATTTGTGTTTCAAATGCAGCAGCAACAGATGGGTAGTTTTCCATGTCTTCTGCTGCCCAGCTGAGCTTTTGTTACCCCGGTCGGCTCAAATTTTGTGGGTCCTTTTTTTTTTTAAGGGGGGGGGTGGCGGGGAATAAGATCTCCTGCTCGAGCAAGGGGCTGGACTAGACGACCTCCAAGGTCCCTCCCAGCTCAATCCAACTCTGTTAATCTGTTAAAAAAAGATATAAAGATCCTGAAAACCATCCGTCCATTAAACCTTTTTAATGAAAAATCACTAAAAGCACCAAAACGACAGGAACGGTAAAAAAAGAAAAAGATAGACTAAACCAGTGTAAAAAGCTTTCCAGATCCCAAAGGCCTAACAAAATAATTCTAACATTGTAGGCACTATATGATGTATTTATTTTTTTATTTTTTTATTTTATTTATTTATTGATAGATTTATTTTATTTATTTTATTTATTTTATTTAGGGTAGGGTAGGGTAGGGTAGGGTAGGGTAGGGTAGGGTAGGGTAGGGTAGGGTAGGAAAGGAAAGGAAAGGAAAGGAAAGGAAAGGAAAGGAAAGGAAAGGAAAGGAAAGGAAAGGAAAGGAAAGGAAAGGAAAGGAAAGGAAAGGAAAGGAAAGGAAAGGAAAGGAGCCTGAGTAGCGTAGGGGGCTAATGTCTCCTACTAAAGGCAGCCATTAAGATCCAGCTGCCTGCAATTTCTGCGAGTTCAATCCCAGCCAGGCTCAAGGTCAACTCAGCCTTCCATCCCTTCTAAGGTGGGTAAATTGAGGACCCAGTTTGTGGGGGCAATAAGCTGACTTTGTATAAATATATACAAAAGTATGAAGGCTATTGCTTAACGCATTGTAAGTCGCCCTGAGTCTCCGGAGAAAGGCGGCATATAAATCAAATTAAAAAAAAAAAATTTAAAAAAGGAAAGGAACTGGGTATGTCTAGTTTAATGAAAAGAAGGACCAGGGGAGACATGATAGCAGCCTTCCAATATCTCAGGGGCTGCTCCAAAAAAGAGGGAGTCAAGCTATTCTTCAAAGCACCTGAGGGCAGGAGAAGAAGCAATGGGTGGAAACTCATCAAGGAGAGAAGCAACTTAGAACTAAAGAGAACTTTCCTGACAGTAAGAACAATTAACCAGTGGAACAACTTGCCTCCAGAAGCTGTGAATGCTCCAACAGTGGAAGTTTCTAAGAAGATGTTGGCTAACCATTTGTCTGAAGTGGTGTAGGGTTTCCTGCCTAAGCAGGGGGTTGGACTAGAAGACCTCCAAGGTCCCTTCTAACTCTGTTATTCTATTCTATTCTATTCTATTCTATTCTATTCTATTCTATTCTATTCTATTCTATTCTAGGATAAGGTAAGGTAAGGTAAGGTAAGGTAAGGTAAGGTAAGGTAAGGTAAGATAAGATAAGATAAGATAAGATAAGATAAGATAAGATAAGATAAGATAAGATAAGATAAGATAAGATAAGATAAGATAAGATAAATTGTTATTTTTTACTGTGAGCAAGCTGGAAGCTGGAAGCTGGAAGGGACCTTTCATACAAATGTTGTCCAATTTCTTTGGACAACTTCCAGTGTTGGAGCATTTACAGTTTCTGGAGGCAAGTTGTTCCACTGATTAATCGTTCTCACTGTCAGGAAATTTCTCCTTAGTTCTAGGTTGCTTCTCTCCTTGATTAATTTCCATCCATTGTTTCTAGTCTTGCCTTCAGGTGCTTTGGAGAATAGCTTGACCCCTCTTCTTTGTGGCAGCCCCTCAAATGATAGAATACTACTATCCTGTCACCCCTAGTCTAACCAAGTCAGTTTGACCAAGTCAGAACTGAAGAATCTGCTTGGATGAGAAGCGAAACATCTTCAAGGAAAAACCAAGAAAGTTCAGTTGTCTTTTGGGACAACCACGACCTGGATGACGGAGAATCTCCAGAGATTCTCCACATTACGGTTGGTTTGGTCCACCTGTGAAGAGCGAAGTAAGCCACCACGTCGTGACTCCTGCTAGTTGTACGGATTTTCCTCGGCTGTTTTTTCTCGTGCGAAGAGAAAGAACTGTTTGGAAATCTAAGGGAAAGGAAGTTGAGCCCTTCTTCCCTTTTGGCTCTCTGGGGTGAATTATGAGTCCTTTTCTCCAGCTCCAGCCATAGCTCACAAAAATGTGCCAAAGGTGTGAAAAATTAACTTGTCACCTTCACCCAGAAACTCAAAAAAAAAAAAAAAAAGAGTTAATCATTCATGCACCAGAAAAAAAAAAGATGTAATAATGAGAAGCTTCGAGTTGTGTAGTGGAGAGAAGGCTAAGAATCCTAGCAACTGTTCTAAAATCCCAATGTTGAACGGTGTAGGAAGTTAGCACCCAACCCTCTCCTAGGAAAATGAGATATTTTAGGAAATATTAAAAGGGCAGAATATTTCCCCCACGCACACACCTTTGTCAATGGGCCATTAAGGCCTGAGCCAGTCCATTCTACATAACAGAGATCTAACTCCTTCAGGCAGAGCCATAATAGGAATCCCAAAGCCCTTTCATTACATCATCACCCAGCAAGAGTCAACCAAGCTTGGGACTCAGGACAGCCTACAGAGTTTTGCCCCTGCATGGCCTCATGGAGGTCTGACAACCAATCAGAACACAAGCTCAAATTCAAAAGCCCGGAAAGGGCAGAAAACCCAGGCACTCTCAGCATCTCTTCCCTTTATTTCCCCCTAGGCAGTGGTGAAATCCAAATTTTTTTACTACCGGTTCTGTGGCGTGGCTTGATAGGCATGGTGTTGCTTGATGTGCGTGGCTTCTGGGCGTGGCAGGGGAAGGATACTGCAAAATCTCCATTCGCACTCCAGGGGAAGGATACTGCAAAATCCCCATTCCCTCCCCACTCCTGGGGGAAGGATATTGCAAAATCTCCATTCCCACCCCACTCTGGGGCCAGCCAGAGGTGGTATTTGCTAGTTCTCCAAACTACTCAAAATTTCCGCTACCGGTTCTCCAGAACCTGTCAGAACCTGCTAAATTTCACCCTTGTCCCCAGGACCTCAAAACCACGTGGTCCTGTCCACCATTAAAAACCATCTTTCCAAGCAGTCTCCATGTTTCCAGTATTCTAGAGAGCCTGGATAGCTCAGCAGACTAAAGAATTGTGATTAAGACCAGCTGTCTGCAATTACTGTTAAGTTTGAATCTCACCAGGCTCAAGGTTGACTCAGTCTTCCATCCTTTCTAAGGTAGCTAAATTGAGGACCCAGTTTGTGGGGGCAATAAGCTGACTTTGTATAAATATACAAAAGTATGAAGGCTATTGCTTAACGCATTTTAAGCCGCCCTGAGTCTCCAGAGAAGGGTGGCATATAAATCAAATTTTTTTTAAAAAAAATCTTTCTTCCCCACTTGGAACTGAATCCAGATGGACATTTTCTTCCAACACCGGTTAACTGAATTTATTTTGCTTTGATGTTCCTCTCTTACACTCTTCAGTTCCTGACATTGGAGGAGACATAGGATATTGGGACATCGCCCAAAAGAAGAGAAGATTTCTCAGCTGACACCTTCCAAGGTTAAGGGAAAGCAGGTAAAATGGAAATCTTGAAAAGTCTTCATTGCCCAGAGATTAACAAGATGTGGGATCTTTGATGCTCTCTGAGCTTGGTCAACATCTCTGGAGATTCTCCATCATCCAAGTCATGGTTGCCCCAAAGGTGCTTTTTTTCCAAGAGGCAACTGGACATCCTTGGTATTTCTTTTGAAGATGTTTCGCTTCTCATCCAAGAAGCTTCTTCAGTTGCTCTGTTCCTCTTTCTTATTTGTCTGTCAACAGAAGCAACCTGCTTTGCTTGACTTCTGAGCTGCTGGCAATTTTTGCTGCACGCCAAATTAATCTGCAACTAAATCTTTGTCATGGATAATTTTCTTGAGCATGAAGTGACTTAGCCTGTTTCACTGCGGCTTCGGCGGAATAGTTTGGAAGTTCTTGTTTCCCCTCTCTCTCTCTCTCATTTGTACCCATCTGGTTACAATTTGGAAGGTCAAAGGACACCGATTCTGTCTACAGGAGCTCCATCTTTCTGTATCAGGCTTCTTTTAACATTTTTAATGAGATCCATCCTTCCTTCTTTCTTTCTTTCCTCCCTCCTTTCCTTCGTTCCTTGCTTTCTTCTTCAGGATTTACAGAAAAACAGAGGTGGAAGGGACCTGTCCAGTCGCTTCTTAAGAGCCTCCACTAATGGAGCATTCACAACTTCTGAAGGCAAGCCATTCTGCTGATTAATTGTTCTAATTGTTCTAAGTTCTCCTTAGTTCTAGTTTGGCTCTTTCCTTGATTAGTTTCCATCCATTGTTTCTTGTCTTGCTTTCTGGTGCTTTCTGGGAAAATAGGTTGACTTCTTCTTGGTGGCAGCACCTCAAATATTGGAAGACTGCTATCATGTCACCCCCTAGTCCTTCGTTCCTTTCTTCCTACCTTCCTTCTTACCTCCCTCCCTCCCTCCCTTTCTTCTCTCTTCCTTCTCCTTGAGAGTAGAGTAGAGTAGCGTAGCATAGCGTAACATAGCATAGCGTAACATAGCATAGAATAGAATAGAATAGAATAGAATAGAATAGAATAGAATAGAATAGAATAGAATAGAATAGAATAGAATAACAGAGTTGGAAGGGACCTTGGAGGTCTTCTAGTCCATCCCCTGCTTAGGCAGGAAACCCTACACCACTTCAGACAAATGTTTAGTTTTTTGTAAACCTCCAGTGTTCACAACTTAAACCACAACTTTAAACCTCCAGCATTCACAACTTCTGGAGGCAAGTTGTTCCACTGATTAATTCAGAGGTCTTCAAACTTGGCAGCTTTAAGACTTGTGGACTTCAACTCCCAGTATTCTCCAGCCAGCTAAGCAAAGCAAACCAAAGCAAATTTGAGGACTCCTGGATTAACTGTTCTCACTGTCAGGAAATTTCTCCTTAGTTCTAGGTTTCTTCTCTCCTTGATTAGTTTCCACCCGTTGCTTCTTGTCCTGCCCTCAGGTGCTTTGACTCCCTCTTCTTTGGGGCAGCCCCTGAGATATTGGAAGACTGATATTATGTCACCCCTAGTCCCTCTTTTCATTAAACTAGACATACCCAGTTCCTGCAACCGTTCTTCATGTTTTAGCCTCCAGTCCCCTAATCCTCTTCGTTGCTCTTTTCTGCACAAATATGCCTGAAATATACGCCTGAACATACCTTATTTATACATTTCCCTTCCTTTCTATTCCATCTTCTTTTTCGTTGTGGCTGGAACAGCTGATCTATTGAGTTTCCCAAAATATTTAAAACAAGAAATTCTGCATAACAACTTGCAGGGTTTTAGGTAAACTCATGGAGTTGGAACCAGCATCTGGGCCTTCAAAGCCAACCCCGTCTTCTGTGCAGAAATCCAAATTAAAATCTCTGCTTGGATGCATCCAGTGAGGAGAGCTCACCCACCTTATTAAGTCTTGTAGGACTGCCAGTGCAAAACAGCTGGGGCCTGAGATAGGCAAACATCTGCATTTTTGAAGCTCATGATCCTTTTTTTTTCCCCTATCATTTTTAAGAGGAGTATGCTGAATGCATTAAAGCTTCCAAACTGGTACTTATGACTACTACGGTAACATATCTTACATTTCCAGAATAGGCCTAAGAAACATTCCCATTATTTCAGTAGCACTTTACATTCAAGTCAGTACAAATACAGGAAATGAGACAATCCTCGAGCCAAACCACAAGGCTTTACATCTGCCAGAATATCTCTTCTGTCTTTCCAGAAATGTGGTCTACAAACAGTGTGAAATCTTTCCTGTCCTTCACAGTAAGGCTTGTATGATGTGTCTAACGTGCATTTGCAAACTGTGTTGGATCAGGGCTGAAAGAATGGAATGGAATGGAAATAGATTAACAGAGTTGGAAGGGATGGAAACTGTATGCCATTTCAAACAAATGTTGCACAATTTCTTCTTTAAAATCTCCAGTGTTCGAGCACCCACAACTTCTAAAGGCAGATTTATTTTATTTTTTATTTTTTTTGATTAATGGTTCTTTCTCAATGTTAGGAAATTTCTCCTTAATTCCAGGTTGCTTCTCTCTTTGCTTAGTTTCCCTCCATTTGTTTCTTGTCTTGTCTTCTGGTGCTTTGGGAAATAGGTTGATCCCTTCTTCTTTATGACAGCCCCTCAAATATTGGAACATTGCTATCATGTCACCCCTAAATAGCCTGTTATTAACATTCAGCTATCTGCAATTATTGCAAGTTCGAGGCTCAAGGTTGACTCAGCCTTCCATCCTTTCTAAGGTAGGTCAATTGAGGACCCAGTTTGTGGGGGCAATAAGCTGACTTTGTATAAAAAATATACAAAAGTATGAAGGCTATTGCTTAACACATTGTAAGCCGCTCTGAGTCTCCAGAGAAGGGCAGCATATAAATCTAATTAAAAGAATAAAAAGGTAAAGCACATACGTGCTCGTCGTTCCTGACTCTAAGCGGTGGTGCTCATCTCCATTTCAAAGCCGAAGAGCCAGCGCTGTCCGAAGACGTCTCCGTGGTCATGTGGCCAGCATGACTCAATGCCAAAGGCGCATGGAATGCTGTTACCTTCCCAACAAAGGTGGTCCCTATTTTTCTACTTGCATTTTTTACATGCTTTCGAACTGCTAGGTTGATAGAAGCTGGGACAAGTAACAATTCAAACCACTGAACTATTGACCTTTCGATTGACAAGTTCAGCATCTTAGCCACTGAGCCACCGCATCCCATTATGTCACCGCCTAGCCCTTATTAACTATTACCTCTTACTTAATAAATAGTACCTATTTATTTACTCACATTTGCATGCTTTCAAATCACTTAGGTGAGCAGGAGCTGGGGCAAGTGACGGGAGCTCAACCCATCTCTCAGGTCTCGGATCTCAAACCCTGGCTGTCAACTTTCCAGCCAACAAGCTCAGCGTCTTTAACCACTGAGCTATCGTGCCCCAATAGAATGATAATAGATACTTTCAAGTGATGGACTTATAACTGGTTGCTAAGCATACTAAAGGTCTGCACAAAGAATTAATTGGTCCTTCCCCGGACCAATCAAGACTGAATGCAAGCAGAAATTCACATAGTTTGGGCATATGATGCAATGAATGAAGAACTAGAAAAAAAATATATTATACTTGGTAAGATGGTGAGAACTGGAAGAAGGAGAGGATGACACCTAAGATAGATAGGCAGAAAATAACTGGACTGTCCTTGGAAGAGAAATCAATTACAGGTAAATATCTATGGAGATTCTCAATCTGTTGTGGTCCGCCAGCAGCCAGAGGAGCTGGCAGCAGAGTCAGACAGTGCAGAGGAACATGGCCAGTCCTGGAGTCTGGGGAAGGCCCGGACGAGGGCTCTGCGTCGGAGGCAGAGATGGGGCCATCTGGGAGTGATGCACAGATTCTGGAGCCTCCAGAGTCAGACAGCAGAGGCAGAGGAACAGGAGGAGCCTATTGCTAGTGTGCACATGTGCAGAGCTGCCAGAAGGCACGAACTGTTAAAACAAAAGGGACAACTCAGGAGTAACACCTGGAGATGATTGGCCCCTCCCATAAGGCTTAAAAGAGGAGCACAGGCAAGTGGGCCCTTTGCAGGAAAGCAACATTGTTAATTCTGTTCCCAGTCGGCATCTCTGTTTGATTCTGGAATCCATGTGGCTTTGCCAAGTAGGTCTTTGGCAGCATGTCAAGGGAGATAAAGGTTGCTGATTATCCCGAAGGACTTCTCCCGAAGGACTTTTTGCAACTAATTGGGTCTCAGTTGTGAATGAACGTAATTCACAGCTGTTGCAATAAAAGAGGTTTTTGGGTCTACTCGTGTGTTTCAATGACTCAGGAAGCCTAGGTCACAACACAATCATCCAGGTCATGGTTGTCCCAAAGGTGCTGTTTTCAGGAGGCAACTGGACTTTCAGGTTTTTCTTTGAAGACGTTTCGCTTCCCATCCGAGAAGCTTCTTCAGCTCTGACTGGATGGTGGCAAACGGAAGGATTTATATTCCTTGCAGACAGCTGGACATTTGCATTTTTTTAGTGAGTGGTTAAAGATCACCTGGAGATTTATCTGTGTCCTCAGGGTCACCTGCGCAGTGCAAATGGGTGTGGCTCCTTCTTGGAACTGTTGAAAGGACTGGAGATAGATAATGTCGTATCCCTCCCCTTCTGTTGAGAGAAGGCAGTTCAATTTTGACAAAGTTGGCCTCTTTGATCCCTCTTTCAAACCAATGATCCTAAGTCACCCATCTGATTTGCATATCTCGGGCTGGTTTAGAAGTCACCGTCTCCTAGTGATTAGGCCAAATTCACCCAACCAGCTTTCGTGTCCAAGGCGGGAGACTCTTGAGTTCTAGTCCCTCCATAGGCCTGAAAACCAGCTGGGTGACTTTGTGCCAATCACTCCCCATTAGCCTAATCCACCTCACGGGATTGTTGTTGTGGGGAAAATACCGCGTTTCCCCAAAAATAAGGCCCTATCTTATTTTATTTTTTTTGAACCCTGAAATAAGTGCTTGAAAATCTGCTCAAAATTGGGCTTATCATCAGGGGATGTCTTATTTTGGGGGAAACAGAGTAGAAGAAGTATTAAGTACATCTGCTGACTTGAATTAGGGTTAGGGTTAGGGTTAGGGCAGTGGTGGAATTCAAATTTTTTTACTACTGTGGGCTGGGCTTGGTAGGCGTGGCTTGGTGGGTGTGGTGTGGCTTGGTGGGTGTGGTGTGGCATGGCGAGCATGGCTTGGTGGGCATGGCAGGGGAAGGATACTGCAAAATCTCCATTCCCACCCCACTCTCGGGCCAGCCAGAGGTGGTATTTGCCAGTTCTCTGAACTACTCAAAATTTCCGCTACCGGTTCTCCAGAACCTGTCAGAACCACCCCTAGGTTAGGGTAATAAAATAATAAAGGCGGAAAATGTTAAAAAAGGATTCGTGGTACCTCGCATTACATATTATTACTGCAGCGAGAATAACACTTGCTCAATTCTGGAAAGATAAAAATATCCCATCTGATGAAGCAATAATAAAGAAGATTTTGGACTGTGCGGAAGTAGATAGAATAACCAAAAAATTGAAAGATAGAGACCAAGCGCAAACATGTTTATCTTGGGGAAAATGGTATACTTGGCTATCAAAAAGAACATCAAAATTAAAATTAGAATAATATAAATAGGCATTGTATCTATTGAAAATATTTCATTGTACACATAAAGTGAGGTCGGATAGACCTGATTGATTTAATAAACTAAAAATAGGTCATTTTGTCTCCCCCGGAATGTAGTATGAATTTATTGTATAGGTTTGTACTAAATATTAGGTTACTAAGGTATTATCTATAAGTATTTATGTTCTCTGTTTTGTCGTCTTGTTCTGTTATTTATTTTTTTTTTTTTTTTGGTGTGTTGTCTTTTTTAACTATAAATGTAAATAAAGATTATTTTTTAAAAAATAATAATAATAAAGGCGGGATACAAATAAACCAACAAAATTTACATACGAGAGAGAAAATAAGTTTCAATTTTGGAACTAAGTACAATAAAAAAAACAAAAACCAGTTGAATGATGTCTTTTAAGCAAGATGAGATGAATCCTAATGAGAAAAATGCTTTGTACCAGTTTCTAAAACTATGTTTGCAGCTGGCATGTAAAAATTGCTTTGCTGGGTCAGACCAGAAATCCCCCTTGCCAAATATACCACTGGGGAAATTCACAAGGGAGAGTGGTAGTGACAGCCTTTGCTGCATTTAATTAGTTTCAATAAAACAAACGGGGGGTTGATTTCTTTTCTTTCTTTTTTTTTTCATTTCCAGGAGTATATCTGCTAAAGTGATTTTTTTGCTATCGCTCAGCATTCTGTAATCATTAGAGTCAGCAAATGGGGTTCATAAATCAAAATTTCAGACAAGCCTGTCTTTCAGTCATTCTTAGAGCAAAGATTAGGTGGGATTGTGTTTAGAAAACGGTTACGCCTTATCTGAGGACCGTTGCAGAAATCCTGTGAGTTCAGTGGTGGGATTCAAATAATTTAACAACCGGTTCTCTGCCCTATTTTATTTTATTTTTATTTTATTTTATTTTATTTATTTTATTTTATTTTATTTTATTTTATTTTATTTTATTATTTTATTTTATTTTATTTTATTTTATTTTATTTTATTTTATTTATTATTTTATTTTATTTTATTTTATTTTATATTATATTATATTTTATTATTTTATTTTATTATTTTACTTTACTTTACTTTACTTTACTTTACTTTACTTTACTTTACTTTACTTTACTTTACTTTACTTTACTTTACTTTACTTTATTTTATTTTATTTTATTTTATTTTATTTTATTTTATTATTTTATTTATTTTATTAAATTTGTATACCGCCCTTCTCCTACTGGACTCAGGACGGTGCACAGCCAAGAATAAAAAACATCCCAGTACAAAATTTAAAATTATTAAAAGAATTATACAAATTTTGGCCCAAACTTTAAAACCTCCCAACTACAATACATTTACAATTAAAAATACCTAAGGGGGGGGGGGTTTACGCCAGCCCAGCTTGATGAAACAGAAAAGTTTTTAGGGCACGGCGAAAAGCCCAGAGATCTGGTATTCTCCGTATCTCCGGGGGGAGGTCGTTCCAGAGGGCAGGTGCTGCCACAGAGAAGGCTCTCCCCCTGGGGGTCTCCAGCTGACATTGCCTGGCTGACGGCACCCTGAGGAGCCCCTCTCTGTGGGAGCGTACTGGCTGGTGGGAGGCTATCGGCGGCAGAAGGCAGTCCCGCAAGAACCCAGGCCCTATGCCATGGAGCTCTTTAAAGGTGGTAACCTACACCTTGAAGCGCACCTGGAAGACCACCGGAAGCCAGTGCAGCTCACGCAGGAGAGGTGTCACATGGGAGCGCCCCGTTGCTCCCATAATCCCACGCGCGGCCGCATTCTGCACCAGTTGGAGCTTCCAGGTGCTCCTCAAAGGGAGCCCCATGTAGAGAGCATTGCAATAGTAGTAATGATTTCTTCCAACAACCAGTTTGCCAAACTGCTCAGAAAATTAACAACCGGTTCTCCCGAAATGGTGCGAACCGGCTGAATCCCACCAGTTTGCGAGTTCAAGAAATGCACATTTGTTGTTTCGGTCTAGAGCAGTGACGGCAAACCTTTTCAACACCGAGTGCCCAAACCGGAACATGTGTGCATGTACATGTGCCGGAGCACGGGAAACCCTAAGACCAGCTGGCTGGTGTGCGCATGCCTGCTTTTTGAGCATTTTTGTCCATTTTCCGGCTGTTTTTCTGGCCTTTAGAGTAGAGTAGAGTAGAGTAGAGTAGAGTAGAGTAGAATAGAATAGAATAGAATAGAATAGAATAGAATAGAATAGAATAGAATAGAATAGAATAGAATAGAATAGAATAGAATAGAATAGAATTAATGGAATAGAATACAGTAGAGTAGAGTAGAGTAGAGTAGAGTAGAGTAGAGTAGAGTAGAGTAGAGTAGAGTAGAATAGAATAGAATAGAATAGAATAGAATAGAATAGAATAGAATAGAATAGAATAGAATAAAGAATAAGAATAGAATAATTAGGATAGAATAGAAATAGAATAGAATAATAGAATAATTAGAATAGAATAGAATAGAATAGAATAGAATAGAATAGAATAGAATAGAATAGAATAGAATAGAATAGAACAGAACAGAATAGGGGAAGGGAAAGGAAGAGAAGAGAAGAGAAGAGAAGAGAAGAGAAGAGAAGAGAAGAGAAGAGAAGAGAAGAGAAGAGAAGAGAAGAGAAGAGAAGAGAATACAGAATGAATAGAGTAGAGTAGAGTAGAGTAGAGTAGAGTAGAGTAGAATAGAATAGAATAGAATAGAATAGAATAGAATAGAATAGAATAGAATAGAATAGAATGAAGAGGTGAGGAGAGGAGAGGAGAGGAGAGGAGAGGAGAGGAGAGGAGAGGAGAGGAGAGGAGAGTTTAAGGGACCTTGGAGGTCTTCTAATCCAACCCCATCCTTAGGCAGGAAACCTTATGCCATTTCAGATAAATCAAACTGGTGAAGATGACAATAACGTTATCCATTCAGTCATTTCCGCCTGTTGGTGATGATTCTCTTGGCCAGGTCCCTCCCACCCAGGGGTGAAACGCTCCCGGTTCGGACCGGATCGCCCCATCCAGCAGCGTTGGCAGTGGATGGTTCGGGGAACCAGTAGCAAAAATCCCCGCCCCTCCCCCCATGCCCAGCTGAGCTGCGCAATCATCAGAGGCTTTTTTTTTTTCACTTTTAAAAGCATTTTTTCTACAAAGAGCCGAGGTGGCACAGTGGTTAGAGTGCTGTACTGCAGCTACTTCAGCTGACTGCTAGTTCAGCAGATCAGCGGATCAAATCTCACCAGCTCAAGGTTGACTCAGCCTTCCATCCTTCCAAAGTGGGTAAAATGAGGACCCAGATTGTTGGGGGCAATATGCTATTTAGTATACTGTTGATCGTTATAAGCCGCCCAGAGTCCTCGGAGAGTGGGCGGCATAGAAATATGATTTATAAAAAATAAAATAAAATAAACCTCTTCGGCCGAAAAAATGCTCTTAAAAGTTTTTTTTTTAAAAAAAGCCTCTGACGATCAGGCAACTCAGCTGGGATCGTCAGAGGCTTTTAAAAGCATTTTTTTCTGCAACCTCTTAAGGTTGTAGAAAAAATGCTTTTAAAAGTTAAAAAAAAAACCACCCAGTCACATTACCCCCCCCCCACAAGCCACGCCCACAGAACCAGTAGTAACAAATTTTACATTTCACCACTGCTCCCACCCACCTCATCTTCCAATCTTGCATTACTTTTTGGAGTAGTTCCGTGCTCTGGCTATTGTCAGCTTTGATGGTGTCCAGCCATCGTATTCTTCGGCGGCCTGCTTTCCTTTTACTGGTAACTCTTGCAAACTTCACTGCTTTCTCCAGTGAATTCCCACCCCCCACCCCCTACCCACAAGACACAGACCAAACAAGTGAGATGCAATTTTCTTATTTTGCCTTCCAGTGACATGTCTATTGCACTTAGGTTGTGCATCAAAAGAGCTAGCAAGGAACTGTTTTGAAGAAACTGGCAAGCAACATAAACTTCAAATGTCAAGCTTTTCTTCACCCCAGACTCCCTTTAAATTATCTTTTGTGGCCAAGGATCTCTAAGACTTAACTCAAGATTTAAATCATAACATTTTTGTCAAGCCTTCGTGGACTCCCCTGTGACAATACCAGGGATCAGCAGACCACAAAGTTGGCAGTTCAGCGGTTCGAATCCCTAGCGCTGCATAACGGGGTGAGCTCCCGTGACTTGTCCCAGCTTCTGCCAACCTAGCAGATCGAAAGCATATAAAAAATGCAAGTGGAAGAAATAGGGACCACCTTTGGTGGGAAGGGAACTGCGTTCCGTTCGCCTTTGGCATTGAGTCATGCCAGCCACATGACCACGGAGACGTCTTCGGACAGCGCTGGCTCTTCAGCTTTGAAATGGAGATGAGCACTGCCCCCTAGAGTCGGGAATGACTAGCACATATGTGCGAGGGGAACCTTTACCTTTTATTTTATTATATATAATTATTTATTTATTGATTGATTGGTTCAATTTATATGCCGCCCTTCTCCGGAGACTCAGGGAGGCTTACAATGCGATAAGCAACAGCCTTCATACTTTTTTATATAGCTGCTTAGTAGGGCTTTTGCGCCCCCCCCCCCCAAGCGGTGTTCTTTTTTATACAAAGTCAGCTTATTGCCCCCACAATCCGGGTCCTCATTTTACCTTCCTTGGAAGGTAAAGGCTGAGTCAACCTTGAGCCTGGTGAGATTTGAACTCGCGGTAATTGCAGGCAGCTGGTGCTACTTAACAGCACTTTAGTCTGCTGCGCCACCAAGGTGCAGCAGACTAAAATAAAATAACCATGGGGTCTCATACCTCCCTCTCTGTCTGTGTGTGTATGTGTTTGCAGGTGTGCCTCTGTGTGTGTGTCTGTGTCACAAACACAATGCACCACAGATGTATTCTCTCCCGCTGATGTAATTTAGGGCAGGACAACGACGTATAACCAAAATGCAATTTTTTTTTAAAAAAAATTGATTTATATGCCACCCTTCTCTGGAGACTCAGGGCGGCTTACAATGCGTTAAACAATAGCCTTCATACTTTTGTATATTTATACAAAGTCAGCTTATTGCCCCCACAAACTGGGTCCTCAATTTACCCACCTTAGAAAGGATGGAAGGCTGAGTCAACCTTGAGCCTGGGGAGATTCGAACTAGCAGTAATTGCAGGCAGCTGAATGTTAATAACAGGCTTTAGTCTGCCACGCCACCAGGCTCTTCTTTTGAGCTAAAAGAAATTACAAATTTGAGCTAAATTCTTTGTAACTGAGGCAATTTAGGGCAGCCCAAATAAACTCTCCACTTTTGTGACTTTCTCCAAACTAAGTTTTCCTCTTGCGGTCTCCAAACAGCATGAGATGTTATGAATGATTTACATGTTGATGGGAGGCTAATTAAAATTCCAGCGAATCTCCCTAACTGCTACTAAGGGGAAGAGAGGATGAGAAATTCATTAGCATCCGTTATCTTTCTCTTTAAAGTTTCCTTCTTCTTTTTTAAAAAAAATAATACGCCTCTGAAAATAACACTTAAACAGGGAATGAGAGATGAAGCGAGACAAAGAGAGAGAAAGAGAAAGAGAGAGACACACAGAAAGAGAGAGACACACAGAGAGAGAGAGAAAGAAAGAAAAAGAGAGAAAGAAATTGTGTTTGAGAGAGAGAGAGAAAGAGAGAGAGAAAGAGAGAGAGAGAGAAAGTGAGAAAGAGAGAAAGTGTGTTTGAGAGAGAGAGACAGAAAGAAAGAAACAGAGAGAAAGACACACACACATACACAGAAAGTGTGTTTGAGAGAGAAAGACAGCAAGAAAGAGAGAGAGAGAGAAAGAGAGATAGAGAGAGACAGAAAGTGAGACAGAAAGAGATGAGAGAAAGAGAGAGAGAGAAAGAAAGAGATAGAGAGAGAAAGAGAAAGAGAGAAAGTGTGTTTGAGAGAGAAAGAGAAAGAAAGAGAGAAAGAAAGAGATAGAGAGAGAAAGAAAAAGAAAAAGAGAGAGAAAGTGTGTTTGAGAGAGAGAGAGAGAAAGAAAGAGAGAGAGAGAAAGAGAGAGAGAAAGAAAGAAAAAGAGAGAAAGTGTGTGAGAGAGAAAGAAAGAGACAGAGACAGACAGAGAGAGACAGTGACACAGAGAGACAGACAGAGAGAGAAAGAGAGAAAGAAAGAAAAAGAGAAAGAAAATGTGTGTGAGAGAAAGAGAGAGACAGAGACAGAGAGAGGAAGAGAGAGAGAGAGAGACAGAGACGGGGAAACAGAGAGACAGAAGGGGGGGGAGAGAGAGGGAAAAATGGGTATGTGTCCACATTCTGCACAACCCTTAATTCACTGTATCATATTCTTTCCCCTTGTATCAAATAGGAAAGCTTGTGTGTTACCGGTAGCCCACAACTTACGACTATTCACTTAGTGACCGTTCGAAGTTACAATGGCACTGAGCAAAATGACCCACGGCCATTTCTTTCACACATAGGACGGTTGCAACATTCCCCCCCCCCCCCGGTCACACGATTACAACATTTGGACGCTCGACAACTAATTCATATTTATGACGGCTGCGGCCTCCTGGGGGGGGGGGGGGGGCGGGCGTTACGTGATCCCCTTCGGTGACCCTGGGGAAAGCCAGATTCGCTTAACAACGTAAAGGTGTTACGTCCGCCTCCGTTCTTTTCTACAATGGCCGGCTCTTCTTTTGACCTTGTTTCTCCCTGCCGAGTTTGCCCTTGGTACACAAGGACTGCGCCAGGCCTGAGAGGAATACAAGGCCTTCGTAATATGGTTATCGGAGGGGATGAAAAGCAGAGTACATTTCACACTTGGTTGCCTTCAGATTGAGAACAATATCAAAAGGCAGCAGGAAAGCAACAAGTGAGACGACTCACTCCAGAAAGCCCATTTGAGCAAATTTGGCAGCCCGACTCCAACTATTTTTCCTAACGTTTCGCCAATCACGTAGAGAAAAGGGCCTTAAAAAGCTCAAGCGCCCCGGTAGTTATTTCTCTCTCGTTCCCTTTTAAGGAGGCCACAAATCTCAGAATCAGGGAGATTCTTGAAGAAGAAAAACGAGCTTCCCGGGATTGTTCTGGGAGAGCTTCTTCCCCCCTCACGTCCAGGCTTTTAAGAGTCTGGAGTCACGTAGGGGAGATGGGTGATGTTAGAAATGGAAGGAAATAAATTGTGCTACGTTTTTTTAAAAAATTTGATTTATATGCCGCCCTTCTCCGGAGACTCAGGGCGGTTTACAATGTGTTAAGCAATAGCCTTCATACTTTTGTATATATTTATACAAAGTCAGCTTATTGCCCCCACAAACTGGGTCCTCAATTTACCCACCTTAGAAAGGATGGAAGGCTGAGTCAACCTTGAACCTGGTGAGATTCGAACTTACTAATTGCAGACAGCTGAATCTTCTTTCTTTCTTTCTTTCTTTTTCTTTCTTTCTTTCTTTCTTTCTTTCTTTCTTCCTTCCTTCCTTCCTTCCTTCCTTCCTTCCTTCCTTCCTTCCTTCCTTCCTTCCTTCCTTCCTTCCTTCCTTCCTATGCCGCCCTTCTCTGGAGACTCAGGGCGGCTTACAATGCATTAAGCAATAGCCTTCATACTTTTGTATATATATTTATACAAAGTCAGCTTATTGCCCCCACAAACTGGGTCCTCAATTGACCTACCTTAGAAAGGATGGAAGGCTGAGTCGACCTTGGGCCTGGTGAGATTCGAACTTACTAATTGCAGACAGCTGAATCTTCTTTCTTTCTTTCTTTCTTTCTTTCTTTCTTTCTTTCTTTCTTTCTTTCTTTCTTTCCTTCCTTCCTTCCTTCCTTCCTTCCTTCCTTCCTTCCTTCCTTCCTATGCCGCCCTTCTCTGGAGACTCAGGGCGGCTTACAATGCATTAAGCAATAGCCTTCATACTTTTGTATATATATTTATACAAAGTCAGCTTATTGCCCCCACAAACTGGGTCCTCAATTTACCCACCTTAGAAAGGATGGAAGGCTGAGTTGACCTTGAGCCTGCCTGGGATTGAACTCACAGAATTACAGGCAGCTGGATTTTAATTGCTGCCTTTAGTAGGAAGCATTAGCCCCCTATGCTACTCAGGCTCAGGCTTGTTGCGTTGGGTTGTTTTTCTTGTAGGCCTTTCATTACCCAACTATATAACATCATCAGTGATGCAAAGGAATGGGGTTTGCAGAAAGGAGGGGGAGGGGAGAGGAGAGGAGGGGAGGGCGAGGAGGACTGTGGGGAGCTTGGTTGTTACTGAAGCCTGAGTTATTTTAAAATTCGAACCCTCAAGAAATGCATAGTCTTTTTTTGCTAGGGTTCTTTCCTAGGAAATTAATTCTTTTGAGCTCAGGGGAATATTCATGGGTTAAATACAATGGTGTATTCAGCCGGTTCAGCCCGGTTCGGGCGAGCCTGCCCTATGCCGTCCTATTTAGCCACGTTTTCTAAGCCGTGCGCATGCGTGCAAGCCAGCCTGCGTGAGCAAAGCGCATTCACAGAAGGCGGGCACGCGCACACAGCGAGCATGTGTGTGCGCACGCTTACATTTTCAATGTGCAGCGAATCGGTGGTAAAAATATGTGAAACCCACCTATGGTTAAATGGAACATGATGCTGCCATGGATCATTGAAAAATATTTTTTTCCTGGCCACCTTGATCCATCATAATGAGTGGGTGAGTAGGTAGGTGGCTGTCTGAATGAAAGGATGCATTGTGTAGCTCTTGTGTGTGTGTGTGTGTGTGTTTTAACTGAACTTTCTCAAGGTCTTTTAAATGTAAACAAGATCGTTAAACATTTAATTTGACTTTTATTATCCTGAAATATTCATAAGCTTTTGAAGGCTAAGGAAACACCTACTGCGGTGTGGGCTCCCAGGTATCTGGTGTGAGAGCATTTAATTCTCTCCTGGTACCCTTGTGATTTAACTTCAAGGGAATTTGCACAACTAAGAAACGCTGCAGTGTTTTTCTAAGGGGAGGATTCTCTATGCACTTCGGGATAACAAGAGTTGTGGGTGGGGGGACCTTGGAGGTCTTCTAGTCCAACCCTCTACTTAAGCAGGAGAGCCTATGCTAGAGTTTCTCAACCTTGGCAACTTTAAGACGGGTGGGCTTCAACTCCCAGAATTCCCCAGACAGCAAATTGGAACTAGGAACTTCTGTCACTAAACAATGCAGTTGTTGTGGTGGTCCGCCAGCAACCTGTAGAGCTAGAAACGGAGTCGGACAGCGATGAGGCTGAGGAAGAACATGGGCCAGTCCTGGAGGCTGGGGAAGGCCCAGATGAGGGATCTGCGTCGGAGGCAGAGATGGGGCCAGGGCTATCAGGGAGTGATGTGCGGACTGCAGAGCCTCCAGAGGCTGAGAGTAGAGAGGCAGAGGAACAGGGGGAGCCTGTTCCTAGTACACGCATGAGAAGAGCTGCCAGAAGGCAGGAGTAGCTAAAGCAAAGAGGACGACTCAGGAGTAAGGCCAGGAGATGATTGGCCCCTCCCATAAGGCTTAAAATGCCGGCAACGACTCTTGGCCTCTTTGTCGGAAAACAACATTAATAGACTTGTTCTTGTCTTGCTGCACTTATCTCTGATCGGCGTCTTCTGCTTCTGAACTTTTGCCAAGAGAAGCCTTTGGCAGTTTGCCTAATTATACCAAGGTTGGTGATTAGACTGAAGAATTTGTGTTATGAAGACTTTGCTTTGATTTAGTTTGGACTACGCTGAGAATGAGTTAATTCTCAGCTGTTCTAATAAAGTCTGTTTGTTTTGGAACTGTTTGCGTCTAATACTACCTACTCGGGCCTGGGTCCCAACAGTTGTTAAGCGAGTCATGCCCAATGTTATGACCCTTTTGCTATGGTCATTAAGTGAAGGATACTGCAAAATCCCCATTTCCTCCCAATCAGCTGGGACTCGGGAGACAGAGAATAGATGAGGGTGGGGCCAGTCAGAATTTTTACTACCGGTTCTCTGAACTACTCAAAACTTCCACTACCGGTTCTCCAGAACTGGCCAGAACCTCCTGAAACCCTCCTCTGGCACAGAGCCCAAAAATGTGCCTAAGTAGGATGACATAGAGCTGTGCTGGATAGGCAAATTTCCACTACCAGTTCGGGCAAACCGGCTGAATACTACCTCTAGATGGAATTCATCAGTGTCTTTGGTAAGGTACCCAATTTTTCTCTTTTTCTACTTAAGAATCATGCCGTCTTTTTTTTCTCCTAGGGAACAAAGAAGGATTTTATATATATATATATCCCACCTCCTATTCGAAGACCAAACCTTTATGCTAATTATTTGCGCTCTCCACTCCCACCCCCTCCCCTCCTTTCATGCAACATACACGCAGCATCCTATTTGGCTGAAAAAACCCCGAGAATCTCCATCGTTCTCACCCATTGTTTTTAATCCTCTGGTTCCCTGGGTGTCATCATTGGGTTTTGTGTATGCATTGTTGTGCTCAACGCAACAGGGCAGAAGCAAAGAGGATGGGAAGGAGGGCTGCACAATAAGAAACGGAGCTTCTTTCAAGCAGGTTGTTGAAGTATTAAAGGTCAGCCAGCGGAAAAGAAAAGCAACGACAAAAGGATAGTGGAGTCAAAGAATTCAACTGATAATCAGCATTAGGCCGGTTCCTTGTTCCTTATGCCTTCAAACCGTGGCAAAGTTTCTGATCTCAAAGCCTTCCTTCGATCACGCTGATGAGATAAACCATAAAGATTGGGCTCTTCCTTCTAAGCCCAGCGTCTCAAATCTTTTCACCCGCCAACATTACTTTTTCTACAGAAAAGAACTTTGAATTTTCATTTTCTTTTAAAAAATAAAAATAAATTGCCTCTGAAAATGCAACCCTAGCGTAGGTTCCCTTGGAATTTGCCAGTTGCTTTCTGCCTCTAAACAACAGCGGGTGTTTTAACTCTTAAAAAAGGGGGGGGGGGAATAATTCACTGCAGGCTGTAGGTTAATTGACTCACTTTTCCCAAACCAATATTCAGACAGAAGGCAATTATCATTTGCTATCAGCCATCTTATTGAGGACTTTTGCAAAGTCTTTTAATTCCTTGATGGTTTGATTTTATTGTTTGGCCTGGTGGTGGTGGTGGTGGTGGGGATTTATTCAGGGGTGGGCTTTGAAAAGTTTAGCAAGGGGTTCTCTGCGCAGTTGCTGGGTGGGTGTGGCCATGGTGGGTGTAGCCTAGTCAGCCTTCTGCACCATGTGGGGGGGGGGGCATTTTTGCCCTCCCCAGGCTCTGGAGGCTTCCCTCGAGCCTCTGTTAGGGTGAAAATGGCTTAGGCCCGGGGTACTTACAGGACCATCTCTTGCCTTCCTCCCATCGTCCGGTGTGATCCCACAGAGTGGGCCTCCTCCGGGTGCCGTCAGCCAGACAATGTCGGCTGGCGGCCCCCAGGGGGAGGGCTTTCTCTGTCGGAGCCCCGACCCTCTGGAATAGTTTCCCCACCGACCTCAGGATGGCCCCCCACCTCCTCTCCTTTCGCCGCGGACTAAAGATGCAGCTGTTCCAACAATAATCTGATCGAGGGGTCGTATCGTTTTAGAAGTTTTAGAAGGTTTTAATTGGGGATTTTAATTATTTTAATTTGTTTTAGTGTGATTTGTATTGATGATTGTTGTATGTAAGCCGCCCTGAGTCCTCAGGGAGAATGGCGGCATATAAATCACATAAATAAATAAATAAATAAATAAATAAATAAATAAATAAATAAATAAATAAATAAAGCCTCCCCAGGTTCCGGAGACCCTCCGGAGGCTGGAAATGGACCCAAACTTCTGGTAGACCTTTTTTTCACCTTCCCTGAGCCTCCGGGCTGTATGGAGACTCCTGGGAGGGGAGGTAAGGGCATGCATGCATGTCTCCCACATGCACGGCAGAGACTCGAAAATCAGCTGGCTGGCGGGGGCGTGCACACAGGCATGGTGGAGCTGCCCTAGGGCAACGGCTCACGTGCCCACAGAAATGGCTCCACATGCCACCAGTGGCACACATGCCATAGATTCACCATGACAGATCTAGATGGAGCTATGAATGTGTGACTGGCTCAAAGCTACTCTGTCTACTTCTGTGGCTGAATATGGATTTGATCTTCGGTCTTCCCAATTGCACTTGAATACATTAGCCACTAAGCTGTATTGACTGTCTACACAGCTGGAAACCAATATTTACTTAAATTGGCCATTCTGTTCTACAAACAGCTTAACCCTTCCTGGAAAGCCCTGCCAAAATTGGCCAAAATTGTGGTGAATGGAGCTTCTCAATCTTAACTAGCAAGATCGTGGATTAGTACTGCTATATACTATATCCGTGATGGTGAACCTGTGGGCACGCGAGCATTGCCCTAGATAAGCTCCAGCGTACATGTGAGTGCCAGCCAGCTTGTTTTTGGACCGGAAGTCAGTAAACAGGCCGTTGAGGGCCTCCGGAGGGCCTCCTGGGTGGGGAGCTATTTTCATCCTCCCCAGGCTCCTAGAAAGGGTCTGTATCCTGGGGAGGGCAAAAAATGGGCCTTCTGGTCCACATGTCATCACGTGCCAATAGGAGGGGGAGCGTGGTGTGTCTCACTCACATGTGCGGGGGGCAGGGGGCATTGAATTATGGGTTAAAGGAAAAACACACATTAAACCTATGAAAAGTAAGAAAATAGACATTGGGCCTTTACAGGAAGGAACATGAGATGTGGGTGTGGCTTACTGAGGATGGCTAATGAGCCAGAAATAGCTATATAGGTGTCCCACAATGCAGCACAAAAATTTGCTTGCTGCCAGAAGGAAAAGATGGAGAAAGAACCCAGAAAGTCTTCGTGCACTAAGCCGAGAACATCAGCCTGAAGATGACGAATGAGACTTCGTCAAAACGTCGCCAAGACACATCCAATTCTATGCGGGAGAACATCTGAATAACCAAAGACCTACATACAAACACCCGCGAAAACCTCAGAAAACATATATATATATACATACATACATACATACATACATACATATATATATTTGTTTTCTGAGGTTTTCGCGGGTGTTTGTATGTAGGTCTTTGGTTATTCGGGTCTTCTCCCGCGTAGAATTGGAAGTAGCTTGGCGACGTTTCGACGAAGTCTCATTCGTTATCTTCAGGTTGGTGTTCTCGGCTTCGTGCTTCCAGGAGCAATTTGCTTCTTCAATTTGCTTTGTGCTTCCAGGAGCACATTGCTCCTGGAAGCATGAAGCCGAGAACACCAGCCTGAAGATGACGAATGAGACTTTGTCGAAACATCGCCAAGACACATCCAATTCTACGCGGAAGAATACCCGAATAACCAAAGACCTACATACAAACACCCGCGAAAACCTCAGAAAACAAATATATATATATATACCCACCGTTTTCTTTCAATTAGCAGCAGTCGTAGAGATTTAGTTTAATCACTACATTAAGCAGCATATTGTGAAGCCAAAAGAAAAGCACCTCCCATCGCAACTTAATTATATAATTACAGTGCTTTGAGATAACATGCAGTAATTGTACCGGCAGGATGATTTATAGCTTCCTGCAAGGTGCCACAGAATTGTTAGAATGGAGAGGATGGGGAAAGGAGGGGGGGTGGGGGGGAGGAGGGGCAGGTGGGGGGGCTGGTGATACTGAAATGTGATTAACGGATTCAATAATGAGTGACTTGCGAGAGATCAACCGAATTGCTTAGAGGCAGCACGATCTCACAGTAGGAGCATCCAAAGCATTATGTTGGCAATACAAAGCAGAACTTCGGATAATATTGTCTTGTCTTCCATTAGTCTTCCAAAAGAGACCGTCCCTGATCAGAGAAACCCACAAAGCTAATAGTAAACAACACCTTAATCATGGAACCACCTAGAACAGGGGTCTCTAATCTTGGCAACTTTATGACTTGTGGACTTCAACTCCCAGAATTCCTCAGCCAGCATGCGCTAATCACTGGAGAAGGGGCCCTGTTCTGCTTTTTTCACCGAAAAGGAATCATAAAATTTTAATTTACGATTAGGACCTGGATATCTACGAGACCGCCTTCTGCTACCGATGGCCTCCCACCGACCAATACCCTCCCACAGAGAGGGGCTCCTCAGGGTGCCGTCGGCCAAGCAGTGTCGACTGACGACCCCCAGGGGGAGAGCCTTCTCTGTGGGGGCACCCACCCTTTGGAAAGAATTGTCTCCGGGGATACGCATGATTCCCGACCTGCGTACCTTCCGCCGTGCCGTTAAGACCCTCCTTTTCCAACAAGCTGGACTAGAATCCGGACTGTTTTAAATTCTTGGGTTTTAAATTTGGGGAGCCAAATTATTTAATTAGTTTTAATTGATTTTAAATTTTGTATATCTGGTTATTTTAATGTGGCTGTGCACCTCCCTGAGTCCTTCGGGAGAAGGGCGGTATAGAAATTCAAATAATAAATGAAAGAATGAATGAATGAATGAATGAATGAATAAAATCTACGAAAGGTTCACTTATATCTGAGCCCTAATACAGGGGTGAAATACTCCCGGTTCGGACCAGATCACCCGATCCGGTAGTGATGGTGGCAGGTGTTAGTAAAAATCCCTGTGCCACTAACCCCCCACCCCCATGACCAGCTGAGCCACAGGATCATCAGGGGCTTTTTTTTTTTTTTTTACTTTTCAAAACATTTTTTCTACAACCTCTTCCAACGAAAAAATGCTTTTAAAAGTTAAAAAAAAGCCTCTGATGATCGCGCAGCTCAGCTGGGATCCTCGGAGGCTTTTTAAAGCATTTTTTTCTGCAACCTCTTGGCCGAAGAGGCGGTAAAAAAAATGCTTTAAAAGGTGTCTGATGATCCCCGCTGAGTTGCCTGATCGGCCGAGAGGCTTTTCAAAGCGTTAGAAAAAATGCTTTGAAAAGTTTAAAAAAAAAAAAGTTGGCCACACCCACACAGTCACATTACCCCATCACCACCAAACCACGCCCACAGAACCGGTAGTAATAGATTTTACATTTCACCCCTGCCGTAATACCCTGTGTATTGTCTGCTGTTTCTACCACCCAGGATCGCATCAGGATCCCTTTAGATCAGAAGTGGGGAACAATGGCCCCTTTATGACTTGAGGACTTCAACTCCCATAATTCCTGAGGCAGCAGCAGGAATTTTGGAAGTTGGAGTCCACAAGTCATAAAGTTGCCAAGGTTAGAGACCCCTGAGCTAAAATACTCCCACCAACACTGACAGGGCAAACCGAGCACAACCCCCCATTCCTTTGTAGCACTGATCGTGTTACCTAGCTGGGTAATAAAATGTCGGCAAGAAAACAACCAAGCTCAGAGAACACCAAAGTCACGAAAAGACAGAAGGCTGACCAGTCAATTGATCCAAAAGTCAAAACAAACCAGGTTAAAGATTTAATCAACATTCCCCAAAACAAAGATCAGTGGAAAAAGTGTGAGGTAATCCAGAGGCAAGAATAGCCAGTTATTTAAGTAGTCTTCAACTTACAACAGTTCATTTAGTGACCGAATGGCACTGAGTTATGACCATTTTTGACATTTCACTTAATAACCATGGCAAGAAAGGTCATAAAATTGGGCAAAACTCACTTAACAAATGTTTCACTTAGCGACAGAAATGTTGGGCTCAATTGCGGTCATAAATCAAAATGGAAATTTTACAGTATCCTTCCCTTGGAGTGGGGTGGGAATGGAGATTTTACAGTATCCTTCCCCTGGAATGGGGTGGGAATGGAGATTTTACAGTATCCTCCCCTGCCACACCCACCAAGCCACGCCCACCAAGCCATGCCATGCCCACTAAGCCACGCCCACAGAACCGGTAGTAAAAAAATTTGAAACCCACCACAGACTGTACCCGCTCACAAGCTTCTTCTGTTGGTACTTAGCTGTTTCTTTCCAGCTCATCATGTTGATAAATCCACATTTATAATAGCATACAAGCATACGTACATATAAATAGCATTTACGTGCTTCCCTCTTAAGAACTGATCTCACTTTCTCTGTATTTACTCAGTAACACTAATTCTGGTAGAGAAACAGGGGTGGAATTCAGCCAGTTTGGACCGGTTCAGGCAAATTGGATGCTAATTTTACATCTGGCTCACTGAACTGGTAGTTGCAAGAACTGGCTGGCCCCTCCCACCCCACCCCACCCCTCCCAGGAGTCTCCACGTGGCCCATTTTGGATGCAAGGTAAGTGCAGGGCCCATGAGGACGCTCTGGGAGGGTGAAAGTCCTCCCAGAAGTCTGGAAATGGACCCATTTCCAGCCTCTGGAGGGCCTCCGGAGCCCAGGGGAGGCTGTTTTTGCCCTCTCGGAGCTCAAGGAAAGCCTCCGGAGCCTGGGGAGGGCGAAAACCAGTGGTGGGTTGCCCCCGGTTCGCACCGGTTCTATAGAATTGGTAGTAAAACCAGCGAGAGGCCCTGTAAAACCGCCTACCGACCCTGACATCATCAAAACGCTTCTGCACATGTGCAGAAGCTCCTGCATTTGCACGGAAGAGCATGCGCACGGCCCCGCTGCAAATCGGTAGTAAAAGTAAATAGAACCCACCCCTGGCAAAAACACCCCCACACACACACCGTGGTGCAGGAGGCCAAGTAGGCCACACCCCCATGGCCACACCCACCCAGTAACCAGGCAGAGAAATTTTTGCTAAAATTTTTCAATCCCACCCCTGCAAAGAGATATATTTCTGCATTTGGCCACTTCTCCCAAGAAACAGAGCTGGGGCGAGAAGGGAACAGACGAATTTACATGAGTTACGTTGGAGACAATCACACACAAAAATATATATTCATGAAAGGAGCAAGACAATTTACGGAAAGGTAGAAAATATTCAAGAAAAGGAATACTACAAGATATTTGGTCTCTAGGTTCCAGGAGAAATTCATTTTGTGTAAAGGTGGGAGGGAAAAAAATAATGACTTTTTCTGCATTTCTCTACAAAGAAGTTGATGCAATTTCACAGCCACGCGTGAGAGAATTAAGAAATATTTACATATCGAACTAAAAGTCATCGACTTGGCACACCTAATCTGCTAGCTAGCAATTATCAAATAGCAAGTTTAGGGGGGTTTTTTTGTTTTGTTTTTTTGTTCTAGAGAAGAAATTCAGAGGATAACAACGTGCCCTGTTCGTAATACAACCAAACATTTTCAAAATGAGCCCATTTCTGTGCTAGGATGGATGAATCGATCTCCTTCATTTGTATCCTGCTCCTCATTTTAATTCAACAACACATTCACTTCAGCTTTATTATTTCCCTCCCCGGTTATGAATTCCACTATAGCGATGACAACAATCTGCCTCCAAATTGGTTTGCGTCTTCATGCCGTTGCTTCGAATGAATGCCTCTCAACCTATAGGTGCATTTTCGTAAGCATTTTTCCTCTAATAGAACTGGTGTACGGAGTGCTTTCTCTGCTCTGATCCGGACATTTCTCTCCGAGTTTTCTTCAGAAAGATCTTGTTCTGTGTGTGCTCTGGAAATCGGGAACCGCTATTCACAAAAGTTTCACAGAGTCAGCGTGGGTTTGCTCAAGAGATGCGGATGTCATCCATTAATGCTAAACAGGCAATAGAACAAAATTACTAATGATTATAATTTAACAAAGTTGGAAGAGATCTTGGAGATCTTCTAGTCCAACCTCTTGCTTAGGCAGGAAACCCTACACCACTTCACACAAAGGGTTATCCAACATCTTCTTAAAAACTTCCAGTGTTGGTGCATTCACAACTTCTGGAGGCAAGTTGTTCCACTGATTAATGGTTCTCATTGTCAGGAAATTTCTCCTAGGTTGCTTCTCTCCTTGATTAGTTTCCATCCATTGCTTCTTATCCTGTCCTCAGGTGCTTTGGAGAATAGCTTGACTCCCTCTTCTTTGTGGTAGCCCCTGAGATATTGGAAGACTGCTATCATGTCTCCCCTAGTCCTTCTTTTCATTAAACTAGACATACCCAGTTTCTGCAATTGTTCTTCATATGTTTTAGCCTCCAGTCCCCTCATCCTCTTGGTTGCTCTTCTCTGCACTCTTTCTAGAGTCTCCACATCTTTTTTACATCATGGTGACCAAAACTGGATGCAGGATTCCAAGTGTGGCCTTACCAAGGCCTTATAAAGTGGTATTAACACTTCATGTGATCTTGATTCTATCCCTCTGTTTATGAAGCCTAAGACTGTGTTGGCTTTTTTGGCAGCTGCTATACACAGCTGGCTCATATTTAAATGATTGTCCACTAGGACTCCAAGATCCCTCTCACAGTTACTACTATTGAGCGAGGTACCACATGAGAAGAGAAGAGAAGAGAAGAGAAGAGAAGAGAAGAGAAGAGAAGAGAAGAGAAGAGAAGAGAAGAGAATTCTTTATTGGCCGAGTGTGATTGGACACACAAAGAATTTGTCTTGGTGCATACGCTCTCGGTGTACATAAAAGAAAAGATACATTCATCAAGAATTATAAGGTACAACACTTAATGATAATCATAGGGAAACAGCCAATATAAATCTTAAGGGTGTGTGTGTGTGTGTGTCTGTGTGTGTGTGTGTGTGTGTGTGTCTATATATATTTATATATATATATATATATATAAATAATATACTGTACCTGTGCATTTTGTTTTTCTTGGCTAAATGTAGAACCTTACTTGTTTCACCATTGAATTTTATTTTGTTAGATAGCACGCCCAATGTTAAAATCTGTCAAGATCCTTCTGTATCTTAAGCCTATCTTCCGGAGTTTTGGCTATTCCTGCTAGCTTGGTGTCATCTGCAAATGAGTAATGATTTGCAAGTGATGATGTGCTATTTTGCCCTGCAACAACTCTGATGACCACCACAGAGGGTTCTGAAGAGGGTCCCGTGGTTACATTCATGGGAACACCTAACAAGGTTATGTTAAAGACTTAGATTCATTCAGACAGCCTGCTAAGAATTAACCTCAGGTTTTTGTGGGCGAATCGGATGTGTGAACCCATTCCCTTGTTGGTTAGTTTATGCTTCAGTGGTTGACACAAATCCAAAAAAATGGACTAAGGCAAATACAGAATACAAACAGAGTTTGAAGGGTCCTTGGAGGTCTTCTAGTCCAACCCCCTGCTAAAGCAGGGGACGTTTTATCATTTCAGACAAATGCTTTCCAATCACTTTAAAAAAAAACTTTCAATGATGGAGCAGCCACAATTTCCAGAGGCAAGTTTTCCACTGATTCATTGTTCTGTCAGGAAATTTCTCCTAGGTTGCTTCTCTCCTTGATTAGTTTCTATCCACTGTTTCTTGTCTTGCCTTCAGGTGCTTTGGAGAAGAGCTTGACTTCTCCTTCTTTGGGGCAGCCCCTCAAATATTGGAAGACTGCTATCATGTCTCCTCTAGTCCCTCTTTTCATTAAACTAGGCATACTCAGTTCCTGCAGCCATTCTTCATAGGTTTTAACCTCCAGCCCCCTAATTCTCTTTGTTATTTATTTATTTGTTTGTTTGTTTGTTTGTTTGTTTGTTTGTATTTCTATACTGCCCTTCTCTCTAAGGACTCAGGGTGGTGTACAGCCATTTTTAAAACAATAACAAGACAAAAATTAAAAACCAAATAAAATAATTCCAATATCTGGCCGCAATGAAAACCCCAACTAAAACCCTTTTAAAAACCCATTTAAAATCATTGGTCCATCAGACCGGCTTGATAAAACAACAGGGTCTTCAGAGCACGACGGAAGGCGTGGAGGTCAGGGATCTTTCGAATATCCGGGGGCAATTCGTTCCATGGGGCAGGGGCCCCCACAGAGAAGCCTCTCTCCCTGGGGATTGCCAGTCAACATTGTTTGGCCAACGGCACCCTGAGGAGGCCCTCTCTGTGAGAGCGTATCGGTCAGTGGGAGGCAATCAGTGGCAGAAAGCGGTCCTGCAAATATCCAGGTCCTAAGCCATGGAGCGCTTTAAAGGTGGTAACAAACACCTTGAAACGCACCCGGAAGACCACTGGAAGCCAGTGCAGCTCGCGCAAGAGAGGTGTTACGTGAGAGCGACGAGTCGCCCCCATAATCACTCGCGCGGCCGCATTCTGAACCAGTTGGAGCCTCCGGCTGCTCCTCAAGGAGAGCCCCATGTAGACAGCATTACAGTAGTCCAGACGGGAAGTAACGAGGGCGTGAGTGACCGTGCATAAGGCGTCCTGGTGTTGCCGTTCTCTGCACTCTTTCTAGAATCTCAACAACTTTTTTGCATCGTGGTGAGCAATACTGGATGCAATATTCCAAGTGTGGCCTTACCAAGGCCTTATAAAGTGATACGAACGGCTGATGTGATCTTGATTCTACTCCTCCTAGGTTAATGCAACGTAGGACTGTGTTGGCTTTTTTGGCAGCTGCCTCACATTGCTGGCTCATATTTAAGTGATTGTCCACTAGGTCAATTTAAGTGATTATCCACTAGGTTTAGATCAAGGGTACTATTCACTTACATTCGCTACCGGTTTACAAATGAGAGCGCACGGGTCACCTCTGCGCATGGGCAGGAACTTCTGCGCATGCAAAGACCGTCAAAAACAGGATGTGATGATGTCCAGGTGGATGGGTGGAGCCTCCTGCTGTCAGTTTTGGAAGCCATGTTAGGCCAGAAGCTTCCACGCTGCCACCTTCTTCTCATGTGTGGGAAAGTAGGAGGGGAGATTTAGTAGAGGGGTTGTCTGTAGCACACTCTTGTACTGCAGTGAGTCTTGGACCCTCTACGCACGGCAGGAGAGAGAGTTGAACACCTTTCATATGCGCTGTCTCCAACGAATTCTTGGCATCACCTGGCAGGACAAAATTCCAAATAGCGCAGTCTTGGAATGTGCTGGAATTTCTAGCGTGTATACACTATTGAAACAGCGACGTCTACCCTGGCTTGGGCATGTCGTGAGAATGGATGATGGTCGGATTCCGAAAGATCTCCTGTATGGAGAATTAGTGCAGGGAAAGCACCTCAGAGGGAGACCCCAGCTGCGATATAAGGATATCTGCAAGAGGGACCTAAAGGCCCTGGGGATGGACATGAACAACTGGGAAACTTTGACCTCCGATCGTTCAGCCTGGAGGCTAAAGACGCAACATGGCCTTCTCCAATTCGAAGAGACACTTGTTCGGAAGGCTGAGGCAAAATGGCAGTCCCAGATCCAGCGCAATCTGGGGGCTGGGCAGGGGACAGAATGTATTTGCCCTCAGAGTGGAAGGAATGGCCACTCTCGAATTGGCCTTTTTAGTCACACTAGATGCTTTTTTAGGACCTCTTTCCAGAGTACGATGCCATAGTCTCTTGAGACTGAAGGATGCCAATGACATGTCTGTAGACATAATAGCATTCTTCTTGTCGGTCAAGGTCAGGGCGATTCTGCATCTGGAGTGGTCGGAGTGATGACTCGAGATGGGACGGTGGTTGATTGGAGCCTGTGATCGACTGAGGACTGAGGGGATGGTTTTGGGCGTTTAGTCTTACTGTGGGAAAACCCAGACCTCTCAGATTCAGGTTTTCTCAGATTTGCCAGTTTACCTATTCTAGTAAATAGAACTTTGAAAATGATTGCTTCAGAGTTTTTACTTGGAGTTGGGTTTTTTCTGGAAGGCTGACACCTGTGGCCACCGCTACCGATTCACCCAAACCGGATAGAACTGTCTGAATAGCACCACTGGTTTAGATCCAAGATCCTTCTCACAGTTATTTGAATCGTCTTTGTTGCTGTTCTCTGCACTCTTTCTAGAGTCCCAACATCTTTTTTTCATATCATGGCGACCAAAACTGGAAGCCGTATTCCACTCACACGACTCAGATTTGCCAAAGGATGGCATCCGGTTATTTTGGTTTTTGGTTTTTATCTCAATCTTCACCCCTCATCCAAATTGAACTCCCCCATTTTCATGTTATAGAATTTTCATTCCGGCATCCTATTTGTAGCTAATAAACTATGTTCAGCTTTGTTTTCTTGTGGGTGAAAGAATCCATATGTGGCATTGCCCTATACGCTGGTTGATTGCCACCTGCCGTACAAGATAATTAATAAATACAAGCCACATCGAGGGAGGCTGCAATGTTCCTTTGGTTTATTAAGTTTTTTTTTCAAAACAGGCATCAGATCTCAGCCAGGCTTTTGATGATATTAAATTATACCCTCTTAGCACAAATTTGTTAAGGCAACCCCCTTTCTTCCTATTCTACAAGGGAAGCAGGGGTGAAATGCTACCGGTTTGCTCCTGTTCGGGCAAACCGGTAGTGATAAAAACTACCAGTTCGGACTAACCATTAGGTTAACAAAGCTACTGGTTCCTCTGAAGCGGTATTTCTGATGATCAGCTGTGCCGCGTGGTTTAGCTTTGCTAGAAAGCAGCTTTCTAGCAAAGCTAAATCACGCGGCACAGCTAATCTGCCCCCTCGCTGTTCTACTTACCCAAGCCTCCTTTTGGTGGGTATTGTGCATGCGCATGCAGCGCACATTTGACATGCACCCTGCATGCACATGCATGCAGCATGCATGTCATGCACTGCGCATGCAAACCCACACTGTGTGCATTTGGCGCGCAGCGCGCATGCATGGTCAGGAAACTGGTAGCAAACTGGTTCAGATTTCACGGAAGGGAAGCGTTCCAGATGGTACAGTTGTTGTCCCTGGAGGACGGTGACAAGAAAAGTGGGTTGAATTGGTGACCCCCCAAAGTAATCCTTTTGATTGAAGCTCCTTTGGGAAGGGACCACAATCCATTGGGAATATTGTCTGGGTTACAAAGGGTAGGGGGAGTGTTTGATATTATTCCTTTCTGTAACGTGGCATGGTTCTCCAGCACAGGGTGCCTTCTTCCTCTTGTAGCTTCTAAGAAGCATTCACAGATCAGGTCAAACTCAACGGAAAATTGCATCGGTGCATTAAATTTAAAGAAGGGGCCCCATGCTGGGAGATTGAATAAGAGCGAAGGCACAAAGAAAAGAGCTTGCTGGCTATCAGTAGAGAGACCATCAATCTTTGTCAGACTGGGTGTTAGGCAGGGAGGGAGGGAGACTGGCAGCTGCCATGAGAAAAAAAGCCAGCGATACACACCAGTTTTGACATGGACAACCATTTCTGAATGGTTCGCTTCTCCAAAAGCCCTTTTCTAAATCTTGCTTTATTCAGGACAATGTATCTTTTATGGTGAACGTTAAGAGCAGAGAACCTTTCCACCAAGTCATACAAAGACCAGGGGAGAAGGAGGGAGGTAGAGAAGGGCATTGCTGTTGTTCTTAGTTGCGAAGTCGTGTCTGACCCATTGTGACCCCATGGACAACGTTCCTCCAGGCCTTCTTGTCCTCTACCATCCTCTGGAGTCCATTTAAGCTCACACCGACTGCTTCAGTGACTCCATCCAGCCACCTCGTTCTCTGCCGTCCCCTTCTTCTTTTGCCCTCCATCGTTCCCAGCATTCGGCTCTTCTCCAGGGAGTCCTTCCTTCTCATTAGATGGCCAAAGGATTTGAGTTTTCTCTTCAGGATCTGGCCTTCTAAAGAGCAGTCAGGGTTGATCTCCTCTAGGACTGACCGGTTGGATGGCCTTGCAGTCCAAGGGACTCACAGTAGTCTTCTCCAGGACCAGAATTCAAAGGCCTCCATTCTTTGGCACTCAGCCTTCCTTATGGTCCAACTTTCACAGTCATCCATTGCAACTGGGAGAACCATCGCCTTGACTATACTCACTTTTGTTGGCAGGGTGATGTCTTTGCTTTTTAGTATGCTGTCTAGATTTGCCATAGCTTTCCTCCCCAGGAGCAAGCGTCTTTTAATTTCTTGGCTGCAGTCCCCATGTGCGGTGATCTTGGAGCTCAGGGAAACAAAATCTGTCACTCCCTCCATTTCTTCCCCATCTATTTGCCAGGAATTGAGACGGCCGGATGTCCTGATCTCAGTTTTCTTAATGTTGAGTTTCAAGCCATCTTTTGCACTCTCCTTCTTCACCCGCATCAAAAGGCTCTTTAGTTCCTCTTCACTTTCTGCCATTAGAATGGTATAATCTGCATAGGAACTCAAAATTTGAAATCTCACTTTCTATCTGACCCTGTAATCCCTTAATTCAGGGTAGAGTCAGAACGACTGGATGGAGCTGAGCGTTTACTGGCCTGATGCCCTTCCTGACACCTAAGTAGAGTTTGCAGCAGATATTTCTCACGCTATGAGAGAAACACCAGATGCTAACTAGGATTGAACGCTCAACCCTCCGAGTGGGAGGCGGGTGTCTTCCTCACTAGGCCACCATGCTATTCTTCAGTCAATCAGAATAGAGCTGAAAGGGACCTTGGAGGTCTTCTAGTCCAACCCCCTGCTCACAGGAGACCCTATACATTACAAAAAAGATGTTGAGACTTTGGGGAAAAAATGCAAAGAAGAGAAACTGAGATGATTAAAGGCCTGGAGACTAAAACATATAAAGAACGGTTGCTGGAATTGAATTCGGCTAGTCTAGAGAAAAGAAGGACTAGTGGGGACATGATAGCAGTATTGCAATATTTGAGAGGGTGTCACAAAGAGGGTGGAGGTCAACTTATTCTCCAAAGCACCAGCAGTCAGGACGAGAAACAGTGGCTGGGAACTAATCAAGAAGAGAAGCAACCTGGAATTAAGGAGAAACTTCCTAAGAGTGAGGACAATTAACCAGTGGAATGGCTTGCCACCAGAAGTTGTGGGTTTTTAAGAAGAGACTGGACAGTCATTTGTCTGAAATGGTATAGAGCTGTGATGGCTAACCTTTTTGCCGTTGTGTGCCAAAAGTGGGGGGAGTGCAGGGGGATCGCGCCCACGTGTGCCCACACCTATAATTCAGTGTGCCCCGCCCCCACACATGCACACACTCCCCCCACTTTTGGCACTCGATGGCACGGTGGGCCCAGTAGGCCCGTTTTTCACCCTCCTCAGGCTCCAGATGCTTTCTTGGAGCCTGGGGAGGGCAAAAACAGCCTTCCCTATCCCCCCGGAGGCCAGAAACAGCCTATTTGCTGACTTCTGGTGGGCCCAGAAAGCCCGAAAATCAGCTGGACGGTGCTGAGCTAGGGCAACACTCGTGTGCCTGCCGATATGGCTCCGCGTGCCATAGGTTCGCCATCACGGGTATAGAGCAACGGTGTGAAACTTGTTTTCATTGAGGGCCACATCAGAGTTGTGTTTGACCTTGGGGGGAGGCATGCCCATGGCCAGCTCGACATCACTCGTGTCAGGATTGCCTGTGGTAGCCCGAGTGCTCTGCCAGTGAAAACGAGCTTCTGAGCTCCGTTTTCAGCTGAGACGGCCTCCTGCAACCCTCTGCCAGCGAAAACGGAGCTTGAGAGGGCCACGATCAGCCCTCCTGAGCTCCATGTTTACTGGCAGAAGCATTGTGGGCCGGTCCTTTGCTGTTTCCAGGGCAACCCTGTGGGCCAGATCTAAGCACCCCGTTGGCTGGATCCGGCCCCCTGTTCTTGAGTTTGACACCCCTGGTATAGAGTCTTCTGCTTGAGCTGGACTAGGAGACCTCCAAGGAGGAGACCTTCCTGCTCTATCCTCATTCTGATTCTGAGTTACACGCCTGTTTGCATTTTAATGTACAATATCCTCTAAGCGTCCTCTACCAAAACCATTTTCGTTGCTGGAAGAATGAGCGGTTATGCGAATCATGACGGACACATGCCTAACAAGAGCTTTCTAACAAGATCTCTGGCTCATTAAACCAATTGTTTTTCATCCAGCTGGAATTCGGCTTAGGATGCTGTACAAGTACGCTGCCCACATCATCAAACGGAGCTTAGATTTTATTTTATTCCCTTCTTCCTCTCCTCTTCTTCCTCTTCCTCCCACTTCTTCGCTTGCAGATGTCTGGACTTCTTTTTCTTTGTGGACGTTTTTGTGATCGCTCCCTCTAGAATTGATGTACACAACAGGGTGATTTTTTTTGTTTTTAACAAAGGAAACGGTTACACTGAGATTAACTAGCCAAGTCCTTTTTGAATGTTAAATTGAATGCAGTACAAAATTAAACTCCCACTTCCAGCTAGTCATAACTCCACTCTTATGGACTTTTTAACATGAAAAAGAATGTGGTTTTATGATTTCTGGTTTTGATGATTGGAAAGAATGGGTTATCAAAAAGAATTACGATGAAATTAGCAAGAAGGGTTTAATCGGAGTTGTATGTATAAACCGTAGAGGAATAGCACAAGCCATTTAATAGAATGGAGTGGAGTGGAGTGGAGTGGAGTGGAGTGGAGTGGAGTGGAGTGGAATGGAATGGAATGGAATGGAATAGAATAGAATAGAATAGAATAGAATAGAATAGAATAGAATAGAATAGAATAGAATAGAATAGAATAGAATAGAACAGAACAGAACAGAACAGAACAGAACAGAACAGAACAGAACAGAACAGAACAGAATAGAATAGAATTCTTTATTGGCCAAGTGTGATTAGACACACAAGGAATTTGTCTTAGGTGTATATGCTCTCAGTGTATAGGAGAGTAAGGAGAATAAAATACATTCATCAAGAATAAAAAGGTACTTAGTGATAGTCAAGGTTACCAATAAGCTATCAAATCGTACTAGGAAACAAATAAAAACAATATAAATTGAAAGATACAAGCACGTGGTTATAGTAATAAATGGGAAGAGATAGATACAAGTAAGGAAGAGAAGAGTAATAGTAATACGGTCTTAGTAAATTATTTGACAGTGTTGTGGGAATTATTTGTTTAGCTAATGGTTTTTAGTGATGGTGTTGGGGAAAAAAACTGTCCTTGTGTCTAGTTGTTCTGGTGTGCAGTGCTCTATAGCGTCGTTTTGAGGGTAGGAGTTGAAACAGTTTATGTCCAGGATGCGAGGGGTCTGTAAATATTTTCACAGCCCTCTTTTTGACTCATGCAGTATAGAGGTCCTCAATGAAAGGCAGGTTGGTAGCCATTGCAGTATATAGATATAGATAAAAGAATAACAGAGTTGACAAGGGACCTTGTCAGTGATTACCTTCTGAGACCTTCTGACAAACACATCAAGGAGAGAAGCAACCTAGAACTAAGGAGAAATTTCCTATCAGTGAGGACAATTTACCAGGGGAACGACTTGCCTCCAGAAATTGTGGATTACTTCATTGCTGGAGGATATTAAGAAGAGACCGGACACCCACTTGTCTAAAACGGTGTAAGGTCTCCTGCTTAAGCAGGGGGTTGGACTAGAAGACCTCCAAGGTCCCTTCCAACTCTGTAGTTCAATGTTCTGTGTTCTAAAGCTATGCAAAGTATCATGGGGAATAAACAACAGTGAAATCTGACAAAACCGAATTTTCTATTCCAAGACGGAAGACATCATGTTTTCTTGGAGAGAGAAAAAGTAACAAGAATGGTTGGAATCAACACCAAGAGCGTCCTTTAAAAATACGGAAAATACGTCCCTCGGTTAATGGATTATTCAGGTGGTTTATTTTGAAACCCAGTTTAGCTCGGATGATGCTTTTGACAGGTGTTAAGAGTAGACTTCCTCTGAATGACAAATAAATAAATAAATAAACCCATAGAGTTGAAAGGATATGTTAAAACTGGGAAATCCGCTCTAGTTTAGGGCAGAAATCCAAATTAAACCATTCCAGAGATGGAATAACTTTTTCTTTCTAGGTATGATAGACAGACAGACAGTTATACAAGAGGAAAAGGGATAGAGAGACAGCTACTGACAAAGGGATAGATAAATAGAAGATAGATAGATAGATAGATAGATAGATAGATAGATAGATAGATAGATAGATAGATAGATAGATAGACAGACAGACAGACAGACAGACAGACAGACAGACAGACAGACAGACAGACAGACAGACAGACAGACAGATAAGGTAGGTAGATGATTGATAGACAGACAGACAGATAGATAAGGTAGGTATGTGATAGATAGATAGATAGATAGATAGATAGATAGATAGATAGATAGATAGATAGATAGACAGACAGACAGACAGACAGACAGACAGACAGACAGACAGACAGACAGATAAGGTAGGTAGATGATTGATAGACAGACAGACAGATAGATAAGGTAGGTATGTGATAGATAGATAGATAGATAGATAGATAGATAGATAGATAGATAGAGAAGGTAGATGATTGATAGACAGACAGACAAGGTAGGTATATGATAGATAGATAGATAGATAGATAGATAGATAGATAGATAGATAGATAGATAGATAGATAGATAGATAGATAGATAGATAGATATGGTAGGTAGATGATTGATAGACAGACAGACAGATAAGGTAGGTAGATGATAGATAGATAGATAGATAGATAGATAGATAGATAGATAGATAGATAGATAGATAGATAGATAGATAGATAGATAAGGTAGGAAGATGATTGATAGACAGACAGACAGACAGATAAGGTAGGTAGATGATAGATAGATAGATAGATAGATAGATAGATAGATAGATAGATAGATAGATAGATAGATAGATAGACAAACAGACAGACAGACAGACATGATGTTTTCCCAAAAATAAGACCCTGTCTTAAATTTTTTTGAACCCTGAAATAAGCGCTTGGCCTTATTGCCATGCACTCAAAAACCTGATTGGACGGACAGACAGACAGACAGACAAGATAGATAGATAGATAGATAGATAGATAGATAGATAGATAGATAGATAGATAGATAGATAGATAGATGATAGATAGATAGATAGATAGATAGATAGATAGATAGATAGATAGATAGATAGATAGATAGAGGAGAGGGAGAGAACGAGAGGCAGACAGATTGATTGATTTTTTTTTCAATGCAAAGAAAAGCAGCTTTCCATTATAGGCTGATGATGCCTATGATGGTATTGGCTTCGACCCAAAGCCCACGTTATCACTTCCTTGACAGGAAAGCAACGAATTAGCAAAACCTTGAAGGTAGTAAAAGTCTCTCCACTACAGGGGGAGCAACTATGACAACTTTATATGACCTGTGGACTTCAACTTCCAGAATTCCTGAGCCAGCATCCCAGTTGAAGTCCCAGGGGTGTCAAGCACAAGGCCCGGGGGCCGGATACGGCCTACGATGTGATTGGATTTGTCCCACGGGGCCATCCTGGAAAATATAAGGGACCGGTCCCAGTAGTGGGTTTCAATTTCGTTCACTACCATGGGCACGCGTACATGTGCCACATGCGTAGAGACATTCGGGTGGATAGGCAGAGCCTCCCGCTTCCGCCACTACCAATTCACCCGAACTGGGGTAAACTGGTAGCAACCCACCACTGGCTGGTCCAGGTCGCTTCAGCCTGGTCTACTCAGTGCAAAGAGAAAACATGCCAGCAGTTTGGGGAGTGGCATCAAGCTGGCCACACCCACCCCGTCAGTCACGCCCAGTGAGTGGTGTCAAACTAGCCACACCCACCCAGTCAGTCACGCCCAGTGAATGGTGTCAAGCTGGCCACACCCACCCAGTCAGCCACGCCCAGTGAGTGGTGTCAAGCTAGCCACACCCACCCAGTTGGCCACACACCCCAGGAACCCCCGAGGTCAACCACCGCCCTGATGTAGACCTCAATGAAATTGAGTTTGACACTCCTGCTCTACAATATTAATACAGATTTTAAATTTCATTAACAGCTCCTTTTATCATCCCCTTCACTACTAGTTGTGAGTTTTAAACAACAATAGAGGCATCTTCAAACAAACAGGACCCCAGGCAGTGGCGGGATTCAAATAATTTAACAACCGGTTCTCTACCCTAATGACTGGCTGGGTGGGCGTGGCCATGGTGGGCGTGGCCAGGGGTGTGTGACAGGCAGCACCCCCTGGGAGCAAAAACGGGCCCATGCCATTCCTCCCACCCACCCCCGTTTTGGGCCTAGTAGGCCTCCCTGCAGCCTCCTGGGAGCAAAAACAGGACGCAGGGCGGGGGGTGTCACGCCGCACATCCCCGCATCCCAGTTTGGGCCTAGGAAGCCTTCCTGCACTTACCTGGAAGCCAAAATGGGGTGCGTGGGGGTTCCTGGAAGGGGCGGGGCAGGATGGGGCAGAGCCAGCCAACCATTTAACTACTGGTTCGCCTGAATTGAACCGAACCTGCTGAATCCCACCACTGAGCCCAGGAATGTGTCCAGAAGAGACACAACGAGGTCACAAGATTCTATTGTGACTTCTTGTCCCGTCAATCATTCTAACTCCGTCTTAAATCCCCAGAATTTTATAGAATAGTTTCAGTGAGCAGGTATAACCCGTCCTTCTTTGTGACGCTTTCTTGGGACATCAGAAGAAACAAGTGAGGGGGAGAGAGGGGAAATGTCCAGCCACGTTGCTATTGTATTTCTGCTTTGCTTTTAAAATCAGAATATGACTCTCACAGCCAGGAATAATAAAAGATCCCTGACTAACATCATGCCAAGCTCATTATATACTGCACCCCATGAAGGGTTTAGCAACTATTCTTTGCTTGTTCACTATTTTTTTTAAAAAAAAAAAAAGCATCACAGAATTACAAACGAAAGACCAAACTAGGAGATAGCTTTGATGGTCCAAGCTCGCAGAGAGTTGGAATGTTTTCAGGGAGGGCATCCAAAATATCTGGATATTTTCCACCCCCAAACTTGAAAAACTGACCTTTCTCCATCTGTGCTTGATTTATCTCTCGAAGCTGACTGTCCATCCTCTCCAGATAGGTTGGGAAAACAACTTCATAAAAGCTGCAAATTTTGGAAATTGCAATGTATTGTTGGAAGAAATATCTTTATCTGATTCAGTTCCAGGTGGGGAAAAAGACACCAGAAACATGGAGGCTGATGGGAAAGATGGTTTATTGGTGAACCAGGACCACATAGGTTTTAGGTCCTGGGCAACTGACCCAAAGGTGCATTTCACATAATTTTACTACCAGTTCTCCGCGCACCGAAAATGTGTATTCTAGAATCCTAGAATAATAATCCCTACCCAAATCAGGAGTCCTTTATATATCCCAGACAAAGAAGCAATGGATGGAAACTAATTAAGGAGAGAAGCAACCTAGAACCAAGGAGAAATTTACTGACAGTTGGAACAATTAATCAGTAGAACAACTGGCCTCCAGAAGTTGTGAATGCTCCAATACTGGAAGTTTTTAAGAAGATGTTGGATAACCTTTTGTCTGAAGTGGTGTAGGTTTTCCTGCCTAAGCAGGGGGTTGGACTAGAAGACCTCCAAGGTCCCTTCCAATGCTGTCATTCTGTCAAATGGGTGACTGCAGGTGAAAAACAACTCAGACTGAAAAAAGACATCCAATGTCAAATAATTAAATGAATTAAAAGGAAAAGGTTCTCCTCGCACATATGTGCTAGTCGTTCCCAACTCTAGGGGGCGGTGCTCATCTCTGTTTCAAAGCCGAAGAGCCAACGCTATCCGAAGACATCTTCGTGGTCATGTGGCCGGCATGACTAAATGCCAAAGGCACACAGAACGTTGTTCCCTTCCCACCAAAGGTGGTCCCTGTTTTTCTACTTGCATTTTTTACGTGCTAGGTTGGCAGAAGCTGGGACAAGTAACAGGAGTTCACCCCGTTACGTGGCACCAGGGATTTGAACCGCTGAACTGCTGACCTTTCTTTTCTTTTCTTTTTTTTTATTTGATTTATATGCCACCCTTCTCCAGAGACTCAAGGCGGCTTACAATGCATTAAGCAATAGCCTTCATACTTTTGTATATTTTATACAAAGTCAGCTTATTGCCCCCACAAACTGGGTCCTCAATTTACCTACCTTAGAAAGGATGGAAGGCTGAGTCGACCTTGAGCCTGGTGAGATTCGAACTTACAGTAATTGCAGACAGCTGGAGTTAATCACAGTGCACAATGCATTAGTCTGCTGAGCTATCCAGGCTCGCTCGATAAGTTCAACGTCAATCGATAAGCTCAGCGTCTTACCCGCTGAGCCACCGCATCCCACTAATGAAATGAATTACAGGTATTTTAAAAAATACGTTTTCAGGTTTTCCAGAAATCTTTATCAGGATAGAAGGAGGAAAAAAGATTTCAAGCCACGTGCACTTGATTTAGCCTTAAATGGAGTATGAAAAAGACTATTTTTCCATGTGTAAACAAGTCCTGCAGTTTTCCCAGAACATTTCAAAAATGGTTCACCATTTGCCTCCTCTTAGGGTTGAGAGAGAGTGACCGGCCCAAGGTCACCTAGCTGGATTTGTGCCCAAGGCGGGACTAGAATTCACCATCTCCTTGGGATTGGCTCAAAGTCACCCAGCCAGCTTTCATGCCTAAGGCAGAACTAGAACTCACAGTATCCCAGTTTCCAACCTGGTACCTAAAACTGCTATACGGAATTGGCTCTCGTAAAGAGGAGAGTATAAAACCTGTTTAAATAAGTCATTTGGATACTTGGCAAGGACCTAAGTCCAAATGGTGAAAGTTCATATTAAAATGAAGATAAAATCTTCTTGCCTGGTATTGACTTTACGGTCACATCTGTGGTTTGTTTATTTTGCAGCAACGACAAACTGGTCTAAAATCACCTTCTTCTTTTTTAACATTTTTTATTCTAATCTGTAGCCCTGGCATCGTCTGGAGGAATCCCATCCAATTCGGACCAGTTTCAACCCCGCTTAGCTTTCCCCTTCCAAGCGAAGTCACCCAACTGTAATTAGCTTTGATTACATTCTTTGTGGCTTAGAATTGTAGTCCAATTCTAGTGTATTTGGCTGTGCAACCCCAGAAAATGGATCGTTCAGTGATCAGGTTAAATGCATTGTAGAAATGGAGCTCTAGAGGGAAGAGGTGTGAGATAAGGAACAGAACCAAGAAGGACGGCTTTCGGTAGTGCCAGGAGAGACAGCTTGGTCTAGTGGTTAGAGAAAGCAGGAGACTCTGAGTTCAAGTCCCACTTAAACCATGAAAGACAGCTGGTTGACTTTGGGCCAATCACCAGGAGACTCTGAATTCTAGTCCTGCCTTAGGCATGAAAGGCAGTTGGATGACTTTGGGCCAATCACTGTCAGGTATGCTTCCTTCAGTATCCAGGAAAGGAGGACCCAGACTCCATTAGAGATTACCTGGTACTTTTACTAGATATGAAATGAACGCAACCATAGAAAGCAGGATTCTGAAGCAAAACGCGCAAAGTTTTTGGGTTCCCATCATACTTTCCAGGAAGGGGGGGGAATTTTAGGTTTTTTCCGCCTGCGGGGTGGGGCCTGTAAGGCTGGGGGCCCCTGGACTGCTGCATCCCTCATTTGACCACCCAATGCCTGGGATATATCTTCGTCAGCTCTCTCTTCCTCTCCCCCACAAACTCCTTCCTCAGGATCTATTTTAGAGTCTTCTTCTCCCCCCCCCCCCCCCAGGGTATGCATAAGACTCACGGGCTTTTCGGCTTTCATCAATCTTACGAATGAGTTGAAGGGCTTGCTCCATTTTGAGGCGTTCCTTCTGCTCCTGCAGCCACACGCCTTCTCCTTTTCGGGGTCTGGAGGTTGTTACTCCACGGGGGGTCTTTCTCAGGTCCGGCAACCTTCCGACCCCTGTCGACCATCGGGCTGGCTCTTCCCTCGGTTCCTTCAGCTGTAAATTCTCCATCCATATCGCAGCCTCTTCGGGTTTCTGGTATGAAGACATTGCCGAGCCATATGCCCCCATCTGTTCTGTATCACTTCCCTGATCAGACATTCTGTAGTTTTTTCAGCCCTCTCGGTGTGATCCGGGATGGCTGTGATGAAAATCCTGCTTATTGTCAGGTATGCTTCCTTCAGTATCCAGGAAAGGAGGACCCAGACTCCATTAGAGATTAGCTGGTACTTTTACTAGATATGAAATGAACGCAACCATAGAAAGCAGGATTCTGAAGCAAAACGCGCGAAAGTTACAATTAGAAAGCATCCCCCTCCCTTGTGCACCATAAATCATCCAATCCACAGGTCTTCCAGAGGTCAGGTGGGAGCAGATGTCTGGCCGTGTCAGCATCCAGGAATGCAGTGTCCGTTGGACTGATAACAGCTTAAGGAAAGGTTTCGTTTCTCAGAAAGTTTCTTAGAAAGCCCGCATGAGCATAAACCCCCCTCCCTCCGTTTCTATGACAACCGAAGCGGCAAAGCAAAACTAGCAAGGTTGACGAGACAGTGAGTTCTGGTCCTGCCTTAGGCATGAAAGCCAGCTGGATGACTTTTGGCCAATCACCAGGAGACTGTGAGTTCTAGTCCCGCCTTAGGCATGAAAGCCAGCTGGGTGACTTTTGGCCAATGACCAGGAGACTGTGAGTTCTAGTCTCATCTTAGCCATGAAAGCCAGCTGGGTGACTGTGGACCATTTACCAAGAGACGGTGAGTTCATGTCCTGTCTTAGGCACGATAGTCAATTGGGTGACCTTGGGTCAATCACCAGGAGACTGTGAGTTCTAGTCCCGCTTTAGCCATGAAAGCCAGCTGGCTGACTTTGGGCCAAGCCATCCTCCCTCAGCCACCTCACAGAGTTATTGTTGTAGGGAAAATAGGAGAAGGGAACGGCGCTGCCCAACGCGCTCTGCCTTATTTGTCAAAATGATAAAAGTGTGTTATACATTAAACAAACAAACTCCAGCTTTTGCTCAGGGTCCAATCTACTGTGTGCAACTTGATTCCTTCTTATCTATCTCCCTTTTCATCTCTCTTCTAAAGGGAACTTTTAGGCAAGATTCCTGTCTCTTCGTCCACCTACTTTACATGCCTGTTTCATCTTTAGGTACGGCAGTTTCCACCTAATTCTCACAATGCAACCACAATCCTGCCTCGTTTTCCTCATCGTATCATCTCCCACCCACCCACCCTCCCTTCCATCCCTCCCTCCTTCCCAAGTGTTCCTTTATTTTCACCCACACACATGTAACACAATCGTGGTATTATTTTCAAGGTAAATTGGCAATGTTCATCTCAATGAGAGACAACACTGGACCCCTGATTCCTTACGACCAGCTTCTCATAATTCATACTTAAATATTATTTCACCGAGTGGACAAAGAATACATCAAATACGGAGGGAGCTTTAAGATTTGAGGGGCTCTTCAGCAAAACAAGTCAGAAGTTGAAATTCCCACTCAGCACCAGATCCATCCCTGTAAACTAAAGATCTCCAGAAGTTGTGAATGCTCCAACACTGGAAGTTTGAGCGTTGTCCCATTTTATGACCTTTCATGATGCCGTTGTTAAGTGAATCCCTGCCATTGTTAAGTTGGTAGCACCGTTGTTAAGTGAATCCGGCTCCCTCCCCCCTTGACTTTGCTTGTCAGAAGGGCACAAACGGGGATCCCAGGACACTCCAACTGTCATAAATACGAACCAGTTGTCAAACAGCTGAATTTTGATAAATGACCACGGGTATCATTTTCTTTAAAAAGGCTGTAAAATAGAGCAAAACTCACTTAACAACTGCCTTGCTTAGCAACATAAATTTTGGGCTCAATTGTGGTTGTAAATCAAGGATACCTCTACATTGTTTTATTAAATCCCAAGTTTCTCATTCTAGTACATCATCTCAGAGAGTCCAGGTTTCAATCAAACGCAATTCAGACTACCTAAAATGTTAGCTATGACTCCTGCAATAGCTCCCTGGGAGTCTGCCAACCAATAGAACACATTTCTTGCGCAGGAACAGGAAGCTCAAGACCCTGGTTTAGCTCTGCAGACTAAAGCACTGTAATTAACATCCAGCTGTCTGCAATTACACCAGTTCAAATCTCCCCAGGCTCAAGGTTGACTCAGCCTTCCATCCTTTCTAAGGTAGGTCAATTGAGGACCCAGTTTGTGGGGGCAATAAGCTGACTTTGTATAAATATACAAAAGTATGAAGGCTATTGCTTAACGCATTGTAAGCCGCCCTGAGTCTTCAGAGAAGGGTGGCATATAAATCTTTTTTTTAAAAAAAAAAGGCACAAGAGATGGTATAAATACCTCTCTCTCTCTCTCTCTCTCTCTCTCTCTCCACTCCATGTGGTCAGCTGCCCAGGATCTAAAACCTATGTGGTCCTGTTCACCAATAAACCATCTTTCCAATCAGCTTCCATGTTTCCAGCATTTATCTTCCCACTTGGAACTGAACTAGATGGACATTTCTTCCAACTGTACATTGCAATTTCCAGAGTTTTTCAGCCAACATGGCTTTTGTGAAGTTGCCTTCCCAGCCTATCTGGAGAGGATGGACAGTCAGCTTCAAGAGATACAGAAATCAAACACAGATGGAGAAAAGTCTGGGGGGGGAAATATCCAAATATTTTGGACGCACACTGTGAAACCCTTCCAACTTAGTGCGATCTTGGACAATCAAAGCGATCTCCTGGTTTGGTCTTTCATTTATAATTGTGTGAACACCGACTAATTGTTCTCCCTGTCAGGAAATTTCTCCTTAGTTCTAAGTTGCTTCTCTCCTTGATAAGTTTCTATCCGTTGCTTCTCGTCCTGCGTTCAGGTGCTTTGGAGAATAACCTTTTGAACAAAATGTAAATAATAGCTAAGCATGGACCTCTCTCTCTGCGGGACTCCAAGGTTTCTTTTCTTTTCTATACATTTACCCACAAAAACAATAATAACACCCACCCACCCACACACACACACACACACAGACTGTGCTCCCCCAAATCTCTAGCGAGAAAGGATTGATCCTCATTGTTTTGCCTTTCACCAAATAGCTTTGAAATGGAGGGAATTATAGGTCCGTGCACACCAGGACAGCAGCTGCCTGGAAATGACAATGGCTAGAATGATGGTGATGACGATTTGTTAAAGCGAAGCTTGATGACAATGCAGTGTAGCTGCGATCATCAGTAATGATCATTTATTCCCCCACAGCTTTTGCATCGGAAACTTAAAAAGTTGGCAGCGGGTTTTAAATTCCTTCTTGCAGGTGTGCTCCAGCTTTGGAAATGGTTCAGATTTTAAAGAGGCCCAGATTAGATGTTTGATCTGTCTGCAGGGATCATTTAAAGCTGTATTTGACTTTATGCATATCAAGTCGTTGCCAGTGATGGGATGCACGTTCTCTTTATAATGGATGCAACAGTTCTCTCTCTTTCTCTCTCACTCTCTCTCTTTGTCTTTTGGTCTCTCTCTCTTTGTCTCTGTCTCTCTCTCTCTGCCTCTCTCTTTGTCTCTTTCTCTCTCTTTCCTCTCTCTCTTTCCCTCTCTCTCTCATTCTGTGTGTGTGTCTGTCTGTCTCTTTTTGTCTCTCTTTTTTTGTCTCTTTTTCTTTCTTTGTCTCTTTCTCTGACCCTCTCTTTTTCTTCTTCCTTTTTTTAAATTAGATTTATATGACGCCCTTCTCCGGAGATTCAGGGCGGCTTACAATGCATTAAGCAATAGCCTTCATACTTTTGTATATTTTCTACAAAGTCAGCTTATTGCCTCCACAAACTGGGTCCTCAATTGACCTACCTTAGAAAGGATGGAAGGCTGAGTCAACCTTGAGCCTGGTGAGATTCGAACTTGCAATAATTGCAGACAGCTGAATATTAATAACAGGCTTTTAGTCTGTTGAGCTATCCAGGCTTGCTCCAGGCTTCTCTCTTTGCTATCTCTCTCTCTTTCTTGCTCTTTCTGTCTCTTTCTCTCTCACTCTCTTTCTCTTTCTTTCTCATTGTCTCTTTCTCACACATGCTTTCTCTTCCTCTAATTCTCTCTCTCTTTCTCTCTCTCCACACATACACAGATGTCCTCAACTTACAACCACAATTGAGCCCAGAATTTATGTTGCTCACTGAGAAACATCTTAAATGGGTTTTGCCCCATTTTACAACGGTTCTTGCCCCATTTGGTAAGTGAACCACTGTATTTGTTAAGTTAGCAACACGGTTGTTAAATTAATGGCTTTCCTATTGACTTTGCATGTCAGAAGGTTGCAAAAAGGGATCACGTGACCCCGGGGACACTGCAACCGTCATAAATATGAACCAATTGTCAAGCATCCTGAATTTAAATCACGCGATCATGGAGATGCTGCAACAGTCATAAGTGTGAAAAATGGTCATTCTTTTCTAGGGGTGAAATCCAGCAGGTTCTGACAGGTTCTAGAGAACCGGTAGCAGAAATTTTGAGCAGTTCGGAGAACCAGCAAATACCACCTCTGGCTGGTAGGGTGGGAATGGAGTGGGGTGGGAATGGAGATTTTGCAATATCCTTCCCCCAGGAGTGGGGAGGGAATGAGGATTTTGCAGTGTCCTTCCCCTGGAGTGGGGTGGGAATGGAGATTTTGCAGTACCCTTCCCCTGCCACACCCACCAGGCCACGCCCACCAAGCCACACCACGCCCACCAAGCCACGCCCACAGAACTGGTAGTAGAAGGAAAGGAGGAGGAGTACCTGTACTCCATAATAAACGGAGGCCACCAATTAGAGAAAACAATCTTAATCTTAGAAGGGAAACATTAACTATTCCTTTGAAGCTATCCTTATTCTTTTCAAAACAAAATAAATAAATCTGGGTCAGGGGCACCTGGGCGAAAAGCTAAAGATTAGAATGGATCATATGGAGAATTAGTCTTCCTGGAAACGCTGGAGAATCATAAACCTGATAGAAAGGGGTTGCAGAAGTTGAAATGGGATTATGTCCTCCAGGTACGCCGGATCATTAGCCATGTTGACTAAGCTGATGGAAAGTGCGACTGAACACATCTGGAGGGCATCATTAGAGAAGCCTAATGGAAAATAGCCTCCTTTGGGATTTGCTAACATCTGGGGGAAGCCGAGATAGATGAAACGTCTTATGTGGGTTGGAGATGATATGGAATTGCAGGACCTAACTTGCTCCTTTTTTAGATTAGGGCATGAATTTACCTCAGAGAAGGATGGAGCCTTCATGGTGCCAAGCCTTCTCCATTCACTTCTGCAAGCTACGTTTCAATAATCTTAAAAATACAATGGAATGGAATGGAATGGAATGGAATGGAATGGAATGGAATGGAACGGAATAGAATGGAACGGAACAGAACGGAACAGAACAGAACAGAACAGAACAGAACAGAACAGAACAGAACAGAATAGAAAATATGGAAGAGTGGAATGGAATGGAATGGAATGGAATGGAATAGAATAGAATAGAATAGAATAGAATAGAATAGAATAGAATAGAATAGAATAGAATAGAATAGAATAGAATAGAATAACGGAACAGAACAGAATTGAACTGAACTGAACTGAACTGAATTCTTTCTTGGCCAAGTGTGATTGGACACACAAGGAATTTGTCTTTGGTGCATAGTAGGTAGTCCTCAATTTATGACCACAAGTTTTGTTGTTAGGTGAAACATTTTGCTAGGTGAGCTTCACCCCATTTTATGACCTCCCTCCCCTCAGTTATTAAGGGACTCACTGCAGTTGTTTAAGCTAGTAACACAGTTGTAAAGCGAAACTTGCTTCCCCATTGACTTTGCTTGTCTGAAGATTGGAAAAAGTGATCACGTGACTGCCTGGGACACAGCAACGGTCATAAGTATGGACCAGTTGCCAAGCTTCTGAATTTTGATCACATGATCATGGGTATGCTGAAAAGGACATAAATGGTCATGTCACTTTTTTCACTGCCGTAGTAAATTTGAACGGTCACTAAATAAAATGTTCTAAGTCGAGAACTACCTGTAGAGAGTAAGGGAAGTTATTTATTAGATGTATGAATAAGCTGTGAGCACGGGAAATATTATTTATTTATTAAACGTATGAAGTCAACAGCAAGTAAGAGAAGTAATTTATTTACTTATTAAATGTATATGTGGCCGGAATTATTATCTAAAATGATCCTGGGCAGCATATTAATATGTAAAAGGAAACAGAGAGTTACTATATATTGTCATTTAAAAAAAAATAAATATTAAATTTGATTACAAAAGAAAAAATACAAAAGAAAATGAGAGTCAGGATACTGAAATAAAGAAGAAAAGAAAAGAGAAAGAAAGGAAGAAGTAGTGACTTTTCTGACTTTTTCCAATTCAGTACAGTACAAAAAAAGGTGTCATAAATAAATTATAGCATCAATCTTTACGTTCACGGCAGAGGCGGGTTTCAGCAGGGTCTGACCAGTTCTGGAGAACCAGTAGTGGAAATTTTGAGTAGTTTGGGGAACCAGTAGTAAAAATTCTGACTGGCCCCACCCCCATCTATTCTCTGCCTCGCGAGTCCCAGCTGATCAGGAGGGAATGGAGATTTTACAGTATCCTTCCCCTGCCACATCCATCATGCCATGCCCACCAAGCCATACCATGCCCACCAAGCCACACCCACAGAACCGGTAGTAAAAAAAATTTGAAACCTACCACTGATTCACAAGTCACATTTCAAGCCATTTCTGCAAGGGCAAAAATTATTCTAACCATCAAAACTTAAAATCAAAGTGCCATTGTTTTCAGCTCTGAGCAAAAAGTCCAGGAGTGGTTTCCAAGTGGAAACAAAACTAGACAAATTCTTCTCTTGAATTAAAACAGTTTTGCCATCTCTGCCAACTCCATCATCTTTACAACTACGCAATAATCCGGAGTCACTTGCCCTTATCTTTGTCGTTCTATGAAAAGCAAGCGATTGGCAAACAAACCGAATTCACAAATAAGGCCGTGCTTTCTCCATCGGGAGATCATTTCAAGCCCATTTGCAGTTTGTATAGGATTTTAAAACTGCCAAAAGAGGAAAAATTTTTCGGTCTGCCAAAATTCATCAGCCTTAGTTCAAAGTACTACAGTGGGTTAGGAAATAGACCATCTTCTCTAAGGCAAATAGATTTTGGGAATAAGTCAGAATGACATTGGATGGAATAAAATTCTGTACTTGGGTTGATTTGGTTCTTTCCCCCTCTCTATCCCTAAATAGGGTCAGATCGCTTGCTGGCTTGGATAGTGTATAGCCATGATGGCGAACCTATGGCACGCGTGCCAGAAGTGGCATGCAGAGCCATCTCTCCGGGCACACAAGCCGTTGCCCGTTGCTCTTCCGGATTTCGGCACGCCAGCCAGCTGGTCTTCACGCATGGGGAGCACAGGAAACTGAAAGACCAGCTAGCCGGTGCACATGCGTGAGCTGGGTGCCTGCTCTTCCGGGTTCCAGCACACGCATGCACTCCGGCCAGCTGGTCCTTTGGTTTCTGGTGCCCATGCATGTGCGAAGACTAGCTGCCCAGTGCACATGCGCAAGACTGAAACCCGAAGATCATCTTCTCGGCATGCACATGCGCTCCAGGCTACTGCTCTTCCAGTTTCCGGCATGTGCATGCTCAGCCAGCTGGTTTTCATGTGCGCATGCGTGCGGCGGAAACCGGAAAGCAGCCGTCCGGCATGTACACCTGCACTCCCATTTTGGCACTTGATGCCTAAAAGGTTTGCCAACACTGCTGTATAGAGTAAAGCCGCCAATGAAATCCATCAAAATGCGCATGAAATATTTGTTATTTGAGAAAAGCAATTAGGAACGATTGTCGTATCTGCTAAACATGGTTGGAATTGTCCAGTGATGAGGTGGATCTGTTAACACATGTATTTTCATTCACAGCGAGTCCTTGATTTATGACCATAACTGAGCCGAAAGCTTCTGATGTTAAGTGAGACGTTTGCGAAGTGAGTTTTGCCCCATGTTTACGATCTTTCTTGCCACATTTGTTAAATGAAGCACTGCATTTATTTATTTATTTATTTATTTATTTATTTATTTATTTATTTATTTATTTATTTATTTATTTATTTATTTATTTGGCAGTATTTATATGCCGCCCTTCTCCCGAAGGACTCAGGGCGGCAAACACAGGTTAAAAACATACAATGATAAAATAATAAAAATCCAGTTAAAAACAAATTAAAATCAATAAACAATAAAACCCAAGAATCAGCATCAGCCAATTTGTTGGAATAGCCAAGTCTTCAGGCCTCGATGGAAGAAGCAGAGATCCGGGGCTGTCTGGAGCTCGGTGGGTAGTTTGTTCCAAAGGGTAGGGGCGCCCACAGAGAACGCCCTATGCCTGGGCATCTCCAGATGGCATTGCTGATCGACGGTTGTTAAAGTTAGTCACATGTTTATTAAGTGAACCTGGCTTTCCCATTGACTTTGCTACCCTGTTTCCCCACAAATAAGACCCAACCAGAAAGTCCTAGCATGACTTTTCAGGATGCTCGTAATAGAAGTCCTACCCCCAAAATAACCCCCGGTTAAGATTGTCAGCCAGATGGATGCATTTAGTACTGTATTTCCCCAAAAATAAATCCTAACCAGAAAATACACCCTAATGCGTCTTTTGGAGCAAAAATTAATATAAGACCCGGTCTTATTTTTGGGGAAACACAGTAGTCAGATGGTCACAAAAGGTGGATCACATGACCCTTGGATATTGCAATTGCCATAAAGATGAGTCAGTTGCCAAGCGTCCGAATTTTGATCATGAAGGTGCCATAATGGTCGTAAGTGTGAAAAGTCATACAAGTCGCTTTTTTCAGCGCTGTTGTAAGTTTCCTAAGTGAACTGTTGTAAATTGAGGACTAGCTGTACTTTTAGATTAGAACATGGCTGCAACTTTGCAGTTATTGGAAAAAATGCCAGAACTAATAGCTATTATAATATACTGTATTTTTCGGAGTATAAGACACACCGGACTATAAGACGCACCTACCTTTTTTGGAGAGGAAAATAAGAAAAAAAAATTCTGCCTCTACCTACTAGCATCCATCAGTATTCATCTGGCTAACGTCCTTGTAGCAAAGAGCAAATAGCCTGGTCACCTTCAGCACGTTATCACAGCTGATTTAGCACAAAGCTGATTGGCGGTTGGATCGGTCTCCTGGAATACCGCCAATCAGCTGTTCCAGGCTGTGAGGATCACCAGAGCCCATCGCCACCTCTGTGTGTTGCATTTTCAGCCTCCACACACCCCGTTTTTGGCCTCCGTGCATCACATTTTTGCCCGGTTCCAGGTGGCAGAGATCGGTGGCAGCGGTGATCCCCACCACCTGGAACTGGCTGAAAAAGCGACAGGCAGAGGCCAAAAACAGGGCTTACGGATCAGTGGTGGGATTCAGCCGGTTCTGTCTGTAACACACAAAACCAGTAGCAGCGACTATGGGAGGCTCTGGCCACCTGCATTGATGTAATGCGTGACTACTGCGCATGCACAGAACACCGTTTGGATGCGCAGAGGTGGGTGGGTCACATTTACAAACCAGTAGGAACGGTATGCGAATCCCACCTCTGGTGTGGAGGCCAAAAACTTTGATGCACCGAGGTCGAAAACATGACGCACGGAGGCGGCGATCGGCAGTGATCAGCTGTAGCAATCCCCGCAGTATGGAACAGGTCTAAAATGGAGCATGCGGAGGCCGAAAACGTGACGTGCGGAGGCCGAAAACGTGACGTGCGGAGGCCGAAAACAGCTGAAGGGTGGGGGCCAGCATGTGGGCAGGGCTTCGGCAACATTCACTGTATAACACACACCACAGTTTTCACCCACTTTTAAAGGGGTGTCTTATACTCCGAAAAGTATGGGGTAAATTTTTGAGATGAGGATCTGGGACATTTGAACAATCTTTTTAAAAGATAACTCTCTCTCTTTCTCTTTCAACATTACAATGAGGTAATGTTGTCAGAAACAAGATCGTTATTAAAGTAATGAGGTCATCTCTGAGGGAAAGAAGTAGCAGCCCTTCATAAATCCTCTTTGTCAAGAATTTTTATTTAATTTGTTTTGTTCAAGCACATTTTGGACCGTCTCTAAACCAACAATTTAATCCACTTTTTTTGCACGCGCAATATTGAAATTGCAATCAAATTGATTGGCAAGGACTTGAGCATCAGTCCAAGTGGATTTGATGAATTCTCCCAAAGTCCAAATATAAGGCATTTATTGTATAAAGGCCCCTCGTTACCCACACTTCTGGTTTTGCAAATCTACAGTTGGTAAAGGCAGACAGCACAATCCCCAATAAAGAACTTCCGATATCCACAATTTTTTCTATTTTACATGGGGGAAAATGGCAGATGGGCTTTTACATACGGGCAGTCCTCGACTTACGACCGCAATTGAGCCCAAAATTTCTGTGGCTAACCGAGACAGTTGTTAAGTGGGTTTTGCTCCGTTTTGTGTGAACTTTCTTGGCACCACTGTTAAGGAACCACTGCAGCTGTTAAATTAGTCACATGGTTGTTAAGTGAATCTGGCTTCCCCATTGACTTTGCTTGTCAGAAGGTTGCAAGAGGGGATGCAGCTCGCACAGGAGAGGTGTCACATGGGTGCATCGAGTCGCTCCCATAATCACCCGCACGGCCGCATTCTTATATGTATGGGGGACAGGGCCTTCCCCAATCTCCGCAGCTTCCCCCCAGCACACCCTATCTTTCTCCTCCATTTCTGCCACCTGCACCAACCTGGAAGCCAAAACAGGGCATGGTCCCATCGCGCGAGGCCTCCCCCGCACCCCTTTTTGGGCCTGGAAAGCCTTCTGCACCAGGTGGGGCAGGGTTGCATGCATGGGGGTGGAGCTCCTGCGTGGGGGCGGGGCGCCAGTGGGGATGCAGCGCACATGTGTGGGGGACGTGTGTGTATGCGTGGAGGATGCACACATGCGCAGGGTGCTCGGATTGCATTTTGGGGATTGGGGCATGCGTGCATGCGTTCATACACCTGCGTGCATGCTTTGGGCACTCGGCACCAAAAAGGTTAACCATCACTGATCTATGCCCACCAGGATGCTGATTGCTGGTGAGGTGTTTTCATCCCTCCTTTGGCTGGTTGATTCTTTCTATCGACCGTTCAGAAAGTCACTGTAAATTTGGTTGTCCTCCTAGACCTTGAGGGAGGATGGCTGCCGAGACCCTGCAGAATGTTTTATTGTTATTTGGAATTTGTCTTCTAAGGATTTATGAGCTGCTATTTTCTTTGTACCGTTCTTATTTTCTGGTTTTTTCTTCTTCTTCTTCTTTCTTTCTTTCTTTAAAGTAAGCTGCCCACAGTCATCTGGAGTCAAAACTGTATTAAAGGCATCAATAAATAAATAAATGCAGACAAATCTGGATTGATTCTGTATTTTTGGAGTAAGGAAGAAAAACCGAGACAGGCTACAGGTGTATGCATTGATAAAATTAGAACAACCTTATTTATATCTTTGTGGAAATTACTGGCCCGGAAAAAGAATTATTAGATTGATACAGATTATTTGTCTTTTTTAGGATAAAGGGTATTTGTGGTTTTTTTTTAATGCCTTGGTTTTACGACAAGATGGATCAGCAATTTTTTCCCCTTTTCTCTTCTAGCCATAGACATGGTGAGATGGAGCCCCTCATTGACCTTACAATGGCTCAGTGGCTAAGATGCTGAGCTTGTCGATCAAAAGGTTGGCAGTTCAGCGGTTCGAATCCCTAGTGCCGTGTAATGTGGGGAGCGCCTGTTACTTGTCCCAACTGCCAACAGTTTGAAAGCACTTAAAAAATGGAAGTAGAAAAAAAGGGACCACCTTTGGTGGGAAGGTAACAGCATTCCGTGCGCCTTTGTCATTGAGTCACGCTGGCCACATGACCACGGAGACGTCTTCAGACAGCGCTGGCTCTTCAGCTTTGAAACGGAGATGAGCACCGCCCCCTAGAGTCGGGAACGACGAGCACATATGTGCGAGGGGAACCTTTACCTTTACCTTACGTTGACCTTGGCTGATCTCAAAAACGTCAAACTTGGTTCGTTGGGGATGGAAAATCATTACAAAATCCCATGTTAGGTACAAGAAGAAGAAAAAAAAATCCGAGAAGAGGACAAATGGCATAGCACCTTTTTAAAATCCTTGTTTTTCTCTCTTTTTTTTTTTCAATGAAGGAATTTTTTTTGTTGCTGTTTTTTTTAAATTCTGGCCAAGAATTAGCCTCAAATAGCTCAACAGGCTAGATAGCCTGTTATTAACATCCAGCTGTCTGCAATTACTGCAAGTTCAAGGCTCAAGCCTTCCATCCTTTCTAAGGTAGGTAAATTGAGGACCCATTTGTATTAAAAAATATACAAAAGTATGAAGGCTATTGCTTAATGCATTGTAAGCCGCCCTGAGTCTCCGGAGAAGGGCGGCATATAAATCTAATTTTTTTAAAAAAGAAAGAAAGAAAACTCCATGATTTAGCTCAAAAAAAAAAAATCTGTCTGGAAATCAACTTTGTCTTGAAGAAAGCAATCTTCTCTTCGCCGCCCCCCCCCCTTCCAAGCAGGTGATAAACGGTGCAGGTTGACTCAGCTGGGTGCAGTTTTGTGCCATCTGTTATAACCCGACAGGACCCAGTCTATGAAGCTGAATTAAATCTTTCGAGGTTGATTGCGGTTTTCTTTTCCCCCCTTATTTTATAACACTAGGTCTAATCACTGACAGAAACAGATTGTCAGTCCAAGGAGTGGGGAAGCGGGTGTGGGAGGGGAAACTTTCCTTCAGGAAAATAAAATATGGGCTTAAATAGTTTCTGTAGGTTATAGGCCCTTCTTCTGAGCTAATGAGCGTCCCTCTAACATCACTGGATGTCTGTGTGAGTTCTTCTGGGCATGCATGGGGGTACTACTTCATGGATAATTTAGAAAGGAGGGCAGGTAATGGAGAATTTTTTTTTGAGGTTGTTCAAGAGGGAATCTGCTGCTGTTCATGTTTTTTTGGCAACAGTAGCCAAGATGCTTCATTTCATTCTTCTTATTTGTTCTCTCTCTCTCACACACACACTGTCTCTCTCTCTCTCTCTCTCTCTGTTTCTCTCTCTGTCTGCCTCTCTTTCTCTCTGTCTTTCTTTATGTGTGTATGTATGTGTGTTTCTGTCTATCTGTCTCTTTCTCCTTTTTTCCTCTTTCTCTCTCTATATCTCTCTCTGTCTCTTTCTCTGTCTCTTTCTTTGTCTCTCTTTCTCTTCTTTCTCTCCCTCCCTCTCTTTCTTTCTCTTTCACTGTCTGTCTGTCTCTGTCTTTCTTTTTTTCTTTCTTTCTTTCTCTCTCTTTCTCTCTTTATCTCTCTGTATCTCTTTGTCTTTCTCTGTCTTTCTCTCTCTCCCTTTCTCCCTCCCTCCCTCTTTCTCTCTTTCTCTTTCACTGTCTGTCTGTCTCTTTCTTTCTTTCTCTCTCTCTCTCTGTATCTGTCTGTTAATTCTCTCTCTCTCTTTTTCTTTCTTTCTCTGTATTTCTCTCTCTGTCTCTGTCTCTTTCTCTTCATTCTCTCCCTTCCTCTCTTTCTTTCTCTTTCACTATCTGCCTGCCTGTCTTTCTTTCTTCCTTTTTTTTCTTTCTTTCTTTCTTTCTTTCTTTCTTTCTTTCTTTCTTTCTTTCTTTCTTTCTTTCTGTCTGTCTGTCTTTCTTTCTTTCTTTCTCTCTCTCTCTCTCTCTCTCTGTATCTTTCTCTCTGTATCTCTCTCTCTTTCTCCCTCCCTCCCTCTTTCTCTCTTTCTCATTCACTGTCTGTCTCTTTCTTTCTTTCTTTCTCTTTTTCTCTCTGTATCTGTCTGTTATTTCTCTCTCTTTCTTTCTCTCTCTCTCTGTATTTCTCTCTCTGTCTCTCTTTCTCTTCATTCTCTCCCTCCCTCCCTCTCTGTCTTTCTCTTTCACTATCTGCCTATCTTTCTTTCTGTCTCTCTCTCTCTCTGTATCTGTCTTTCTCTCTTTCTCTTTCTCTTTCTCCCTCCCTCTTTCTTTCTCTTTCACTCTCTCTCTCTCTCTCTCTCTCTCTCTCTCTCTCTCTCTCTCTCTCTCTCTCTCTCTCTCTCTCTCTCTCTCTTCCTGTGGGGAGAAGGAGAGAGAGAGAGACTGACAGAGACAGAGAGGGAGAAAGAGGTGTTTGTGCAGTACCATAAAAGTCAAGATGCCAGCCATGACCTCCCAACTGGAAGCCAACCCCCTTTTAAGAAGTGTGACCTTCCTGTGGATGCATCTGTTGGTAGTTTATAGACAGCAGCAGTTTCCATGTGACAAGTAACATGAATCACCGTATTCCCAAAAATAACCAAACAAAAGACACTGATGAGAGTCTCAAGAAAAAGGGAAAGGGAAAAGGAAAGGAAAGGAAATGAGGCAAGAAAGGGGAAAGGAAGGGAAGAGGACGAGGAAGAGGAAGGGGAAAGGGAAGGGATAAGAAAGGAAAGAGGAAAGGAAAGAAAAGGGGAAAGGAAGGGAAGGGAAAAGAAAGGAAAGAGAAAGAGAAAGTGAGAAGGAAACAAAGAAGGAAAAGAGAAAAATGAAAAAGCAAAAGGAATTAAATTCCAGGTAGGAAGCAAGATGACACCAAAGGCTTCGTTGTTTAGGAGGAAAATAAATGTCCACAGCTGGCATGTCTAGAAATGTGATACCGAGTCATTTGCTCCATGGAAATCCTAGCACGGGTCATAGCAGGCAATTGGCATCCCTCAGGCTCCATCAGCTCTTGTCCTCATTTCACAAGCTCTCTGCAGGCGACCCATTCAGGCATCTGGCAAGGCTTATCTCAGTGCCTTCATCCAGGCTGCACACAGTGTAATATTCACAGAGCATTGAGGTTCTACAAGCGGCTTGTTTGTTTGTTTTTTAAAACAAGCCTGGGATCAAATCGGGTGCTCTTTTGCGTGAATGATATGGTGAGAAGTTGTGGAGAGGTTGAGAAAGGAATGGAGAATAGGTGGATCCCCTCTTCTTTGTGGCAACCCCTCAAATATTGGAAGACTGTTATCATCAGAGGAGGTATTCAGCCAGTAGTGACCTGTGGGTGGGCCTACTCCAGTGGTGGGTTCCTCCCGGTTCGGCCGAACCGGTAGCGGTGACGATATGACATCACCGAACCGGTTCTGTTTGTTCGAGAGCTGGGCCCTCCCACCCTTCCCCGTTTTATTCTTACCTTTTATTTGGCCCCACCCCAATCTATTTGCTGCCTCCCGAGACAGGCAGGCAGGCAGCAATAGCACTTAGATATATATAGCAATAGCACTTGGACTTATATACTACTTTATAGTGCTTTACATCCCCCTCTCTAAGCAGTTTACAAAGTCAGCACATTGCCTCCAACAATCTGGGTCCTCATTTTACCAACGTCGGAAGGGTGGAAAGCTGAGTAATGCTTTGTATGTCTCTCTCTCTCTCTCTCTCTCTCTCTCTCTCTCTCTCTCCCTCTCTCTCTCTCTCTCTCTCTCTCTCTCTCTCACTCTGTGTGTGTTGGAAAGCAGAGAACAGGGTTACATACTCTACTTTGGGTCATGTGACCAAGAGGAAGGGGAAGGGGAGGGCTTACCATAGAGTAACTGCCAACATTCCAAACAGGTCCTGGACTTCCTTCTTTAGAGAGGAACTGGGTTTTTTTTTTTTCCCCTTCCCCAATTTTCAAACTCAAATCTTTCTCCCCATCCCAGTTTCAGTTGTGGTCTGTTCCATTCCTGGATAAATGTCATGTTGTCACAGAAAGAATCCTGAGCCCCGTTCCACATCGTTTCTTTCCCATGTTCTGTTGAGACGGGAAAAAAAAAATAAAAATAAAAAAGTGATGCAAGAGCTTGACACTTTACTTTGCCGCGTGCTAATTTCTCATTTGTGATCAATCTTTTTTTTTTTTTTTTACTAATGAAGGGAATCTGTAAAATTCAATATGCAAAACGTCTGCATTGAAACCTGACGTCCGGTCACGTCGGCATCCTTGAGGAGAGGACGATTGCAAAGCTTTGTCTTAAAAACCAACAGGTGTTTGGATCTCAAAGCCACAAAGCCCTAATACCAGAAAAAATGTCAGCCTTTTAGAAGCTACAAAACGATGTATTGCGTTTGTGGCTGCATGCTAATAATTCCACTGGATATTATCTCTGTCTCTTTCTTTCTCTCTATGTGTGTGTTTCTGTCTCTCTCTCTTCTTTCTCTCTCGTTTTCTTTCTCTTTCTCTGTATCTCTCTCTGTCTCTTTCTTTCTCTCTCTCTCTCTGTCTATCTGTATGTGTGTGTTTCTCTCTCTTCTTTCTCTTTTTCTCAATCTGTATCTCTGTCTCTGTCTCTGTCTGTCTCTCTCTCTCTCTCTTTCACTGTCTGTCTGTCTCTCTCTCTTCTTTCTCTCTCGTTTTCTCTCTCTGTATCTGTCTCTTTTTTCTCTCTCTTCTTTCTCTTTCTCTTTCACTGTATGTCTCTTTCTTTCTCTCTTTCTCTCTCTCTCTCTTCTTTCTCTCTCGTTTTCTTTCACTTTCTCTCTCTGAATCTCTCTCTTTCTCTGTCTGTATGTGTGTGTCTCTCTCTCTTCTTTCTCTCTTTTTTCCTCAATCTGTATCTCCCTCTCTCTCTTTCTCTCTCTCTTTCTCTCTCTCTCTCTCTTTCTCTTTCTCTGTCTGTCTGTCTGTCTCTTTCTCTCTCTCTCTTTCTCTTTCTGTATCACTCTGGATATTATTTTAGTCTATCTTTCCTGCCCCCCCCCCAAAAAAATACAGATTGTGCAATTTCTGCTTGTTTTTGTTTTTTTAACTATTTTCAGTGCCAAATGCTGCATTCCAGCATTTAAAGGTAAAGGTAAAGTTCCCCGCGCACACATGTGCTAGTCGTTCCCGACTCTAGGAGGCGATGCTCATCTCCGTTTCAAAGCCAAAGAGCCCGCGCTGTCCGAAGATGTCTCCGTGGTCATGTGGCCAGCATGACTAACTGCCAAAGGCGCACGGAACGCTGTTATCTTCCCACCAACGGTGGCCCCTATTTTGTGACCGTTTGAAGTTGAGCAACATCACTGAAAAAAGTGATTTAGGATGTTTTTCACTCTTATGACTGTTATAGCATCAAAATTTAGCTGCTTGGCAACTGGCTCATATTTATGACGGTCGCAGTCCCCTGGGGTCATGCATTACCTTGTGACAAGCAAATTCGATGGGAAAGCCAGATTCACTTAACAACCATGTTACTAACTTAGCAACCACAGTGATTCACTTAACAACTGTGGCAAGAAAGGTTGTAAAATGAACAACGTTCACTTAGCAAATGTCTCACTTAGCAAGAGAATTTTGGGGCTCGATTGTGGTCCTAAGCTGAAGACTACCTGTATGCAGAGGTGGGTTTCACATATTTTTATCATCAGTTCGCCGCACACACCTTCCACGCATGGGCCCGGCTTTCCACGTATGTGCTTTGCTCACAGGTGCATCTTCAGCACATGTGCCCAGCCTCAAAATTGTAGCTAAAGAGGACAGAATAGCACCAGGGAAGGTGCTATACGCCAAGCCTCGAAAACATAGCTAAAGAGGACAGAATAGCGCCTACTTGCGGTCGCTGCTCCCGATTCACCCAAACCGGTTCGAACCGGCTGAATACCACCACTGCCTGTATGACTTACCATCCAAGCCATTCTCCAGAGTCTAGGATAAATTTCATAATCCAACTTAACCTACTTGGAGACGCCACAGCTTAAACAACAGGAATGTCATCCATCACTCAGTTATTCTTTTTCCTGAAAGAACTCTACAAAATAACTCTTGAGTTCATCCGTGCCAGGGTTGTCTACACTGTTTAGCAACCTGCTCTGTTCCTAGTTAGCCATTCAGTATTTCTGCCAACCTTTTTTTAACGTCTTTGTTGCTGAGCTTCAAACCATCTTGATGTGGCTCATCTGTCATTGAATTTATTTGCTCGTTCTTCCGTGATGAGAGAGCTGTGGGCTACAGCTTGACCTTGTCTCTAGTTTTGCTGGTCAAAAGCCTTTGAGCAGAATAGGTTGGGTGAAGAATGCTGCAGATGACAAATATATATAAGAGATGGAAACATCTTGTAAGTTCAGAGCTTAACGGCTGACGGTTCTTTGTAGAAGCTTCTTCAGAATGACCATCATCAATCCAAGAATGTATCTTCTGGTCATACCTACAAAACCACTGATATATCTGGCCACCCTGGCTGATTCAGGAGTGGGGTTAAAAGGATACCCCCTACTACCATGTTTCCCCGAAAATAAGACTGGGTCTTATATTTTTTTTGACCACCAAGAAGGCACCAGGCAGGGGTGAAATGCTCCTGGATTGGACCGGATCGCCCAATCCAGTAGCAATTTTTCCCTGTGGGTCAGCGATCTAGTAGCGATTGCCGCCCAGGTGTCATTACTTCCTGGTTTTAATGTAATTTTTTTTTACCTTCTGCGCATGCACAGAAGGTTTTACGCATGCGCAGAAGGTTTTGCGCATGCGCAGAAGGTTTTGCGCATGCGCAGAAGGTTTTATGCATGCGAAGAAGGCTTTGTGCATGCCCAGTAAGGAAGGTAAGTAGATTTCACCCCTGACACCAGGTCTTATTTTCAGAGGGGTGTCATCCACTGACTCACCTCAATTGCACATGTCGCCCCCAGCCTCCTGTTCACTGTCAGAGGCCTTCAGGAACTTCTTCTGCAGCCAGCAAGGCTTTCCTCAAGGCCTCTGCAGCCGATAACGGAACTCCAGTTCGATCCGGAGCCCTGTTATTGGCTGTAGAGGCCTTCAGGAAAGCCTTGCAGGCAGAAGAAATGGACCAGGAAGGCAGGTGACAGGGTGTGCAAGGCCTGGCTGCAACTGTCCAAAGGTAAGTAGTAGGGCTGCTCCACCAACACTCCCTTCCCACCCTAGCTTAATTTTTACCCGTGCACCCTGGAGTGGGCAGAGTCTTCAATAGGGCTTATTTTTGGGGGTAGGATTTATATTGCGCACAAGTATAATAATCAAGCTAGGACTTACTTTCAGGGGTGGGTCGTATTTTCGGGGAAACACAGTACATACGCATCAGCTTGTCTTTAAGACCATGACAGTCTTAACAGAATAACAGAACTGGAAGAGACCTTGGAGGTCTTCTAGTCCAACCCATGGCTCAACCAGGAGACTGTAGCATTTTTGACAAATGGCCATCCAAATGTCCTCTTAAAAACTTCCAGTGACAGAGCACCCACACTTTTTGGAGACAGGCTGTTCCACTGATTAATTGTTCTCACTGTCAGGAAATTTATCCTTGCTTCTAGGTTGATTCTCTCCTTGATTAGTTTCCATCCATGGCTTCTTGTTCTGCCCTCAGGCACTTTGGAGGCTAGGATGACCCCCTCTTCTTTGTGGCAGCCCATTAGACGTTGGAACTCATGTCTCCCCTGGTTCTTCTTTTCACTAGATTAGACGTATCTGTTTCCTGCAACTGTTCTTCATATGTTTTAGCTTCCAGTCCCCTAATCATTTCCGTTACTCTTCTCTGCACTCTTTCTAGACCAGGGGTGTCAAACTCGATTTCATTGAGGGCCATACCGGGTTGTGTTTGATCTTCGGGGGCCAGAGTGGGCATGGCCAGCTCAACATCACTCATGTCGGGGGCCCCTGTAGTGACCCGAGCACTCTGCCAGCAAAAACAGAGCTTGGAAAAATTTCTTTTGGGATGTAATTGTATGATTATAATAACATATGCATAATTATATTATATTGCATGTTTTATGTTTTGCTTTTTGCTTTTTAGTTAAGGGGAGTAGTTGGGATCAAATTATTTGATATGAATGTGCAGGTTATATTATGTTTTATTAGATGGGGGATTGAGTTTGGTATATGATTAGTAATGTTAATACTAATGGTTCACAGAAAGGTATAAAAAATTTTAAATTGGCTTGAATATTATAATGGTTATTATTTTTGGGTGTTTTTTTACTATAATATTGTTAACTTTAGATAAATATTAATATTTATGGGCTTATTGTTATATTTCTCTTTTTCCTTTTTTTTAAAAATTCTTTTCTTTCTTTCTTTTTTCTTCCTTCAAAACTTTTTTTCAATTTAGAATTTGAATACATAATAGTTTTTGCTTTTCTTTTTGTTATAAATTTTTGCTGTTTTCCCTTTTAAAAATTTGTAGCGGAAGTCAGGGGAGGGATGGGGAGGGAAGGGGTGAGGGTGGAGGGAGGCTGGGGGTGGTGGTGGTGGGGAAAATGAAAAAAATTTTTGTATTGTAAAACTTTTTCAATTAAAAAAAAAACAGAGCTTGGGATGGCCTGCTACAACCCTCTGCCAGTGAAAATAGAGCGCAGGAGACTGTGGGCAACCCTCCCGAGCTCCATTTTCGCTGGCAGAGGCACTGTGGGCCATTCACTGTTTCTAGGGTGGCCCCTGGGCCAGATCTAAGCACCCTGCCAGCCGGATCTGTCCCCTGGGCCTTCAGTTTGACAGACACCACTATTCTAGAGTCCCAACATCTTTTTTATATATTCTGATGACCAAAACTGGTTGTCATATTCCAAGTATGGTGTTACAAGCAGTGGTGAAATCCTACCAGTTCACACCGGTTCGGGTAAACCCAGTAGTGATAAAATCTACCAGTTCAGCAAACCGGTAGTTTTAAAAAAAGCTACCAGTTCGTCCGAACTGGTATTTCCGACAATCAGCTGTTCTGCGTGATTTATATTGGCTAGAAAGCAGGAAATCCTGCTTTCTACTGAATCTAAATCGCGCGGCACAGCTGTTTCCCCCCCTCCCTCGCTGTTCTACTTACCTTCAAATGTGCACACGTGCAGCATGTGTCTGGCATGCACTGGGCATGCGCAGGCAGCAAACCGGTGGAGACCAGTGGAGGATTTCACCACCGCTTACAAGGCATTATATAACATTTTTGAATTTGACTTCAAGCTATCCAATCGGTCATCCTTTCCTGTAACTTCACTAAGGATCTCCCAAACAACACCATAATTTCCCTTTTACCGGGAAAATGGACAATTACTAGACTCACTACCATCCTTCAAACTAAACTTCTGACATCTCCCACACATTAGCTAAATTTATCACGGCAGCAGTTACTGTAAAACCTGGCCACAGTTAACTCCGGATTCAACCTTCAGGTGCAACGTCCTTGGTCTGTTTCATTTTTCTGTCTCTTTCCTTCTCCTCTTCCACAACCCTAAATTACGATTACAATAAACAGCTAAGTAAGTCTTAAACAACCATCATTAATCATGCTTAAAATGTTCCTTGTAGGACATAGTGTACCCCTCTGTATTTTATTGCCACGTTTTTAATTAACTAAATGTTTTAATATGCCAGTGTTTTAATATTCCACTACGAGGCTGTTCCACGGCAATATAGCAATATAGTACTTCCTTCGGTGTTAAGTATTTCTTGACATTTTCGCTGTCTTATGTATTTTCAATAGAGTCTGATGTTGCATAAAGGGCTCAGCAGCTTTTTATGCCGTTCACCTCACTGATATTGTTACTGTACCTGCTAAAGGATTGGATTGAATCCTTTAATGCTGTTTTTATACAACCAAGGCAGTGGTGGGATTCAAATAATTTAATGACTGTTCCTCTGCCCTAATCAATGTCTGGGTGGGCGTGGCCATGGTGGGTGTGACCAGGAGTGTGTGACAGGCAGCACTCGGCCTCCTGTACCCCACTTGTAGCAAAAATTGTGTTGCGCACACACACACACACACACACACACACACACACACACCATGCCCTGTTTTGGGCCTCTCTGCATTTTCCTGGGAGCCAAAATGGGGCAGGTGGGGACTCTTGGAAGGGGTGGTGAGGGGAGGGGCAGGATAAGCCAGCAATTTAACTACTGGTTCACCTGAATCAGCTCGAACCGGCTGAATCCCATCACTGAACCAAGGATTATACAATCCCTGGTTGTATAAACAGAGGCGTAGAATCCAAATCACGTGAAATATTAGTACCGCTTTATAAAGCCTTTATAAGGCCACACCTGGAGTACGGCATCCAGTTTTGGTCACCACATTACAAAAAGATGTTGAGACTTTGGGGAAAGTGCAAAGAAGAGCCACTAGGATGATTAAAGGCAGTGGTGAAATCTAAAATTTGTTACTACTGGTTCTGTGGGCGTGGCTTGGTGGGGGGAGGGTAATGTGACAGGGTGGGAGTGGCCATTTTTTTTTACTTTTAAAACCATTTTTTCTACAAGTTCTTCGGTGAAGAGGTTGTAAAAAATGCTTTCAAAAGGCTGTGACGATCCCAGCTGAGTTGCCTGATTGGCAGAGACTTTTTTCCTTTTGAATGCCTCTGATGATCAGGCGACTCAGCTTGGATTGTCAGAGGCATTTAAAAGAAATAAGGGGTTTTTTTCTTTTAAATGCCTCTGCTGATCAGGCAACTCAGCCTGATAGTCCTCAAATTACTATCGTAACGAAGCTTAGCTGTACATTTGTCAAGTGGTTTGACCATGTGACCCATCTTTTTTGCGACTGTCATTAAATAAATTATGTGGTCGTTAAATAAAATGATGGATCAGTTTCACTGAACTGGCTCTTAAATAGGGTTTATTTTGGGGGTAGGGCTTTTATTAGGTGCACATGTAAAACATGGTAGGGCTTATTTTTGGAATAGGTTTTATTTTTGGGGAAACGGTACACACACACACACACATATCATCCCTAGATACACATACATCATACGTATATGTGTATATGTGTATATGTATATGTATATGTATATGTATATCTCTTTAGCCAAATTCTTCCTATGTAAACCAAGATTTTTATGCAGCCCTAGTTCAGTGAAATCACAATGCACTAGTTTCTAGGGGTTTTTTTCTGGCAACCAGCAGACCCTCTGCTGCCCATTGGGAGACTAAGATGAGGATGAGGCTAACTGATGAGGGCTTATAAGCCCGAAATAGATCTATCTTAGTCTCCCAATGGGCAGCAGAGGGTCTGCTGGCTGAAAAAAAAAAGCCTAGAAACTAGTGGATTGTGATTTCACTGAACTAGGGATGCATAAAAATCTTGGTTTATGTAGGAAGAACCTGACTAAAGAGAAATACACATAAAACCTACGAAAAGGAAAGAAAACAAAGATATATATGTGTGTGTGTGTGTGTGTACATATATATATATATATATATATATATATATATATATATATATATATATATATATATATATATATATATATAAGATACACATAAAGACCTACGAAAATAAAATAATAAATATTTGACTGTTACAGGGCAGAATTAAGAAAAGTGGGTGTGGCTAGTTGACAAAGCCTAACGAGGCAGAAATGGGTCCATTCTAGTCTCCCACATAAACTGAAACAGATAGCATATAGCTGCTGTAATATTTAAAAAGGCCTAAAAGCTGGTGAATTGAGATTTCACCGAAAATTAGGCCATGAAACATCTTAATATACATAGGAAAATCCCTGGCATAAAGAAAGATACACATAAAGACCTACGAAAATAAAATTATATATATATATATATATATATATATATATATATAGAGAGAGAGAGAGAGAGAGAGAGAGAGAGAGAGAGAGAGAGAGAGAGAGAGAGAGAGAGAGAGAGAGCAGGGGAAGAGAGAGAGAAATAATTAGATGATAGATAGATGATAGATAGATAGATAGATAGATAGATAGATAGATAGATGAAAAGTAGATAGATAGAGATAGAGATAGAGATAGAGATAGAGATAGAGATAGAGATAGAGATAGAGATAGATTACTACCGGTTCTGTGGGCGTGGCTTGGTGTGTGTGGTGTGGCTTGGTGGGCGTAGCAGGGGAAGGTTACTGTAAAATCTCCATTCCCCCCCCCCACTCCAGGGGAAAGGATATTGCAAAATCTCCATTACCACCCCGCTCTGGGGCCAGCCAGAGGTGGAATTTGCTGGTTCTCCAAACTACTCAAAATTTCCACTACCGGTTCTCCAGAACTGGTCAGAACCTTCTGAAACCCACCTCTGGTATAGATATATTCTTTTGAGAGCGGGCATCAGAATTTCATTTTTTAATATGTGCCAGAGTGTTCATAGAAAGAAAAAGTGACAATAAAGTTTATCTTATCTTGTTCGATCATCCAGTCCAATCCCTCTGGGTATGGCTAAATTTCTTTATGCTGCTAATAAAATCAGGTGAGAGGTGATTCCTCCTTCAGCTTCATAAATATGGAAATGTTCAGTGTAAGTCTTTCTTCATAGCTTGTGCACGTTTAGTCACTGGTTTATACCTATAAACACACGGCAATTCCAGGCAATCAGTGCTAACAACAAGAGGTGTTTTAATCTTAAGCGTAAACGGATGTGCAAATAAATATAAACTTAGCGAAAAGAAGGAGCGGGGAGGAAATTTCTGGAGAGGAATTTGACTCTTAGTCAGTCTGCTACAGAAGAATGGGAAAAGAAAAAGCCTTCAAAATCTAACCCATAATTATTTCCACCCTAGCTAGCAATCCTACAAATCTTTCCTAGGGAAAAAAAAATGCTACCACACTGTCTCTCTCTGCTGTTGCAATACCGTTGCAACAGCTAGCAACCTGCTTGCAACAGGTTGAGCCATTGCCGGATCCCTTGTGCCTACAATTTGTAAATATATATATATATATAAATATATATATCCGAAGCCTTCGCCTGTTGCAACATTTCTTCGACAGAAAGAAAGCATCGGCTTTCGTCGATGTCTTCGATTATGATGGCTTATTTACCTGGCCCGAAAGCTTGGCTGTTTCTCAGATTTCAGCCGGCGAGCTCTCCTCTTTCAAACGCCGCTTTCATTCCCTAGAGCCTGGGATTAATTTATACCAAAAGGATAAGAAAAGAAAAAAGAGAGAGAGAAAAAGAAAAGAAAAGGATTTGTTCGAGAGCTGCGTTTCAAGTTGGATAGCTGGGTACCTGCATCCTTACAGGAGGAGCACAGGGATTTGTGTGAAAGATGCTGGAAGAAGACCAATTCCGAGTGAGTAAATTAAATATATATATAATTATCATAAAATTGACAAGGTGGGAGTGGTCACGGAGATATTCCCCTTTGAGGCTTTGGGGGATACAATATAATTGGGATGCATTGCTAAAATGACAATGCACAGGTTGCTTTGTGTAGTGTGTAAGCTACCCTTGTGTGTGTTTCTGTGTTAGACTTTCCGGCTATGTTTACTTGGTCGTTCCTCATCTCTCTAGATAGAATATCAAGTCTATGCACTTCATTCCTAGGCAAAATCATCATCATCATCATCATCATCATCATCATCATCATCATCATCTACAAAAAACCACCTTACTCGGAACAGCTTACATCCTCCGATGATTCCTTAACAGTTCCTAGGTCCTTGGTTAGGACTCGAGCTGCTGAGCTATTAACCAGCCTCAAAGACTGTGAACCAATAATAATAATAATAATAATCCAGAGCTTGCAAATGGATGGATGAACATCTGGATGGATTTTATTTATTTTAGTTTTAGGAGGCGTTGGCTTGGCTTTTCACCCTGGCCTGAACCCTGGGTGGAATAGAAAGAAAGAGACACGTCAGGCTTCCGATGACCTCACACAACACCAGATTTTATTCTTTTCCCCCCTCCCCCCCCAATGTTTTATTTGTTTTATTTATATAACATTCAATTTCGATCAAACAGGATGTGATCTGGGTACAATTATTTTTAAACAATCATAATCCACATATTTGTTATAGTATTTATTCATCACCATAATATTAATAATATAATAACAATAATACTTAATATCATCTTCTTTAACAACCTTCCACCTTAACATTTCCTCTTTTTATGTCTCCTCCTTTCTAACTTCTGTTTCTATTGTTTAGCCATTATGTCCCATATCAAAACATATTCCGTTTCTCCTTTATCCTTAATAGTGAGCGTTAATCTATCCATTTCTGCACATTCCAATATTTTATTAATTACATTCCCCTCTGACGGAATCTCATCATTTTTCCATTGCTGTGCAAATACAATATCTAGTTGCAGTTAGTATATGCAAAACCAGATATATAATCCTTTTATCATATTTTTCTGGTAGAATGCCCAACAAAAATATCTCTGGTTTCAAGTCTTATATGTTGCTTTGTCGTTTTTTCCAATCAAGTATGTATTTTCGTCCAGAAATTTTTAGCTTTTGGGCATGTCCACCACATACGGTACTATGAACCGGATGATTGATTACATTTCCAACATTTAGCAGATCTATCTTTATACATTTTGGCCTATCTTACCGGTGCAAAGTGCCATCTGTAAAACATTTTATACAAATTTTCGTTATATGCAAAATATAGCGAAATATTCGTTATATTAAATCGACATAGTCAATTTAATATTTTTGTCCCAGTTTCTGCCACTTATCTAATTCTATTGCATATCCTAAGTTTTTCGACCAGGCGATCATTGTCTCCTTTACCTGCTCACTTTCAAGCTTAATACTTAATAGGTAACAATATAATTTCTTTATTAGTTTAAAGTTAATATCTGGTCTAATTCAGTTCAAGTTAATATCTGGTCTAATTCTGTTAGCTCTTTATTAAACCATACATTTTAGCATCTTTCTCGTTAACGGGATTGTATCTGCATATGTGGCCACCATGCAATTTCTATCCCTTTGCTACTAAGATCCTGTTTAGTTTTTAATTCCACTTTGTCATTCAAAATATCTTTATATCTTACGATGTAAGATATAAAACACCAGATTTTATCTTTGTGCTGCAGGTTTGCACCCACATCAGTGTGTAAACACTATCAGTGAGGCAGGTTGAGAGATATCTGGGTAGGGACAGGGCCTTGAGCTTTCCCTGATGAACTTCAAACATCTGGAATGGACTAGCAGTAGCCCAGCATGATTCTTTTTCTTCCCATCTTAAAACCAGTGAAAAAAAAGAAATATCCAATTCTTTCGAGGATACTATGAGAGCAGAGACACCTTGATCCTCACTACAACACATTCGTACATTTGCACTTTTCCTTTCGCTCAATCCTCTTCTGTTCCAATTTTACTAGAATAATTTTTAAAAATCAGCTCCTGACTCAAATCAGGGACAAATATTTATTGGCATGTTTCTACAGCCGCCCATCTCAGTAAATGACCTTGGGCGGCTTACAATTCCAATTAATATTCCAATTTTTTTTAAAAATTAAAAATGTGTTAAAACAGGAAAAAAAAAACCATTCAAAACTAAAAATAGTGCAGAAGCTTTTGTCCATTTTCAGACTTCTGTACTTTTTCTTCATTCTTGTTCCAATGTTGCTATAAATAAAACATCTAAAAAAGGAACAGTTTTGACGTGGCCATACTATAGGTGATGTGGTTAAAACTAGTTGGATTTCCTAACAACAAAAAATCATTGTTGTTTTTCAAATAAGTGGCTAGGAGAGAAAGAAAAAAAAAAGCATATTTTCCAAACACTGGCAAACGTCCATCGTTTCAAAACAGATAATTATTGGCTTTGATGCAATGTTTTATCAATGCATTCAGATCGGTGCACATTAATCAAATTTGTCACAGGAAGAATTTAACGCCATTATAAGCAAGATTTCACCCAAGCTATTTTTTTCCCCATGTTCTACTTGTGTCCGCATTATATTCTGCAGTCAAAAAATAGAATGTGACGGGAAGGTGAATTAACAAAAGCCAAAATCTAGGACAGAGTCCTGTTTTTTTCAATTCCTCCCTCTTCTGACTAGATAGATAGATAGATAGATAGATAGATAGATAGATAGATAGATAGATAGATAGATAGATAGATAGATAGATGAGAGAGAGAGAGAGAGAGAGAGAGAGAGAGAAAGAAAGAAAGAAAGAAAGAAATAGTATGTGTGTGTATCTATCTATCTATCTATCTATCTATCTATCTATCTATCTATCTATCTATCTATCATCTATCTATCTATCTATATCTATATCTATATCTATATCTATATCTATATCTATATATCTATTTGTTCTATAATGGGGGAAAAAGTCTGCTGAATTTGAAATACCAAAATCTGGAAAAAAGATTTGAGTGACCATCTTCCTTCTCAGTCAAAATAGTAAAGTAAGGAAATAATTACAATTTTCTCCCAAATATAGTAGTAGATAAATTAGGGATTTCTAAATTATGTTGAACAGAACTTAGAAAATCCACTCTGGTCGACTTGAGGTATGTATTCACCTGTATGATGACATAGTATGAAAATTGGCCATGCAAGCCATTATTGAGTATGGTTCATTTATTTATTTATCAAATGTATTTATTTAATTGGTTTGTTGAGCTGAAATAAAATGTTTTAACGCAAATTAGCTGTAAATTTTTAGCACAGTACAGAAATCAAAAGGCATTGGGTAACCCTTTTTTCTGATTCACAGAACAGTATCCTAGCATTTTTAAAATATGAAATAAAATGTTCAGATATAAATAGGCTGTCAACATTTCAGAGCAAGTGCCTTTATTCGGGCAGTAAATACGAAGTAACATATTTGGATGTGATTCGCAGGGGAAAATAAAATCCAGGTAAACGCTGGATAAGATTCTTCTTATGAACTATGCAAGACACTTTCTATAATAGCCCCCACTTTATGGAATACTGTTCCCCCACAAAATAACATCCAGCCCTCCCATTCCTGCTTTTCTGATGACCAGTTAAAAATTATTTTATTTCAACATAGTTTAGCCTCAGCATCCTGAAGGGAAAACACTCATGGCTTGGCCTTTAGCTTTGTGCGATCATATTTTGTTTTGTTTACATAAAGAACTTTGCCCAATTTTTTTTTAAAAAAAAACCTACAGAAACTTTAAAAAGTAGAAAAAAAGAAAAGATCTAAAAATATTTCTTTAAAAAGTGAGACTCAAAGACAAAAGGAAAAAAAAGAAGGGACTGCGTCATTATTACGATTTCCGTTCATCAACCCTCACAAAGGTCATATCTCGGTTTCCTTGTTTCCATAAATAATTCTCTTTAATTGGTAAATCCCAAACTCTCCGATTCGCTTTTGTCCATTTTCAGCAAATAGTCCATAAAGGGTTTTCAGTCTTTTGGAAAAGGAGTTGCTGTTACTTCCCTAAATCAAACAAGTCAATTTAGCCATTTAGCAAGCACAGTGGCTAAGACGCTGAGCTTGTTGATCGAAAAGTCGGCAGTTCAGCGGTTCGAATCCCTAGTGCCGCGTAAGGGGGTGAGTTCCCGTTCCTTGTCCCAGCTTCTGCCGACCTAGCAGTTTGAAAGCAGGTAAAAAATACAAGTAGAAAAATAGGGGCCATTTTTGGTGGGAAGGGAACAGCGTTCTGCGCACCTCTGGCATTTAGTCATGCTGGCCACATGACCACGGAGACATCTTTGGACAGCGCTGGCTCTTCGGCTTTGAAACAGAGATGAGCACTGCCCCCTAGAGTCGGGAACGACTAGCGCATATGTGCGAGGGGTACCTTTACCTTTACCATTTTCGCTATCCATTCCTCCATTGTGGATACATATTTCTGTATTTTTCCATCATTGTGAATATAATGGCATTTCTGCAGTTAGATATACAGTGCTACCTTGGTACTCAGCTGCTTTTAAACTCATCAAATTTGGTACTCAACTCATTTTGACTTGAAAAATTGTTTTGTTTGGTACTCAATATAGAAGCTAGATTATGTTGGTGTTAGCTGCCTTGTGACTCACCACATTATTCCTTACCTCCTGGAACCAATTAACAATGAGGTACCACCGTACCACTGTATAAAACGAATTGTCCATCAATCTTTTCCAAGTGACCGTCTGTAAATTCTAGTTTTAAAAACTGAATCGAACATTACATTTTAAAATTTGTCGTGATCAGTTTTGATTTGATTGTGGCTCCGATTTACTTATCTCTTATTACAATTTTGGTTTTCTTTTTGATAAGGTTGCCCGGTGACCACAATCGTTTCGTTCTGAGGTGAATTAGGCATACTTTTCTAAAGTAAAATTTAAAAAAATAAAATGAACACATAGGATGATGTAGGTTTAAATCAGAATACAATTACGTAGCTTATGCATCAAGATTACCATGATTGAGCATCCTGGATTTGAAGTGAGTTAGATGTACTCTAAAATAAAATTTAAAAAAATAAAATGAACGCATAGAATGATGTAGGTTTTAAATCAGAATACAACTACGTAGCTTATGCACCGAGATTACCATGATTGAGAGTAATACTAATTTAAAAAGTTACCTGATCTAAGCCTTTGGTTTAGTAATTTTTATGGAGGGAGGTATCAAACCAGACTGAACTCTCAAAAAATTTGGTTGCTCAGTGAAAGCAAAATTGTGGAAATGTGGGTGTTTTATATGTTTCTCTGGATCTGAAACAGGTGCTCAAATCCAAGTAGCCAGAAGAGATTTTGAGCCAGTCCATTTGGAGAATTTCAGAACAGCTTTAAAGCTAGGTAAGAATAACTGTTTCCATGGCTGTTATTATTTTGAAAGGTGTAACAGAATACAGCATTAGTGCATAAAAAAATCACAAAAACAGCCTATAAAATGTGTATCAAAAAATGGAACACCAGAGCAGTGAATTATTTTAAAAACATACGCAGGTCGAGTGGTGAATAAAATTAGGAATAAAAATTAAATTATGCATGGGCAGTTCCTGCAGTGACTAAACCTATGGCTGGAGATCTTGATCATTTAGCCAATGGACAGCCATCAAGGGGATCCAGGGATCCAGGGAGCTTTCCAAAGGGGCGTTCCGTCACAATAGGATATAACGTTTGTGGAACGCTCTCAAAGTCACAATTAGGATTATCAACCAGCCCCCATTTATATTTCCAATATTGGCACCTGCCATGGTTGGCTTGGATACGAGTGAATACTGTCCAGTGTTTCCTCAGGAGATCAAAGACGAAGGAGCATTTAAATCAAACAGTAAATTAAACAGATCTGGGTTAGTTGTTGTTTTCATGGTTATATTTGTATGCTAAGGTCATTTCAAGTAATGAAAGCAAAGATTGTACTTTTCTCTATCTCTTTCTATCATATGTACATATGGAGATGGATATATATATATATATATATATATATATATATATATATATATATATATATATATATATATATATATATATATATATATATATATCTCTTTAGCCAGGTTCTTCCTACATAAACCTGGCTAAAGAGAAATACACATAAAGCCTACAAAAAGGAAAGAAAACACACACACACACATATATATGAATATATGTGTGCGTGTTTGTGTGTGTGAATCTGTCTATCTATGTATCTTTCTATCTATCCACCCTTCAATCCATCCATCCATTTACTGTATCTATGCAAATGCGGGAATCTGTCTAGCACCTTCCTTCCTTCCTTCCTTCCTTCCTTCCTTCCTTCCTTCCTTCCTTCCTTCCTTCCTTCCTTTCTCCTTCCCTCCCTCTTTCTTTCTTTTTCACTCTTTTTTTCCTTCCTTCCTTTCTTTCCACCCTTTTTCTTCCTTCCTTTCTTTTTCTTTCTTCCTTTTCTTTCTTTTTTTCCTTCTTTTCTTTCTTTCTTTTTTCTTCTCTTTCCTTCCTTCTTTCCTTCTTTCTTCTTTCCTTCCTTTCTTTACACCCTTCTTTCTTTCTTTTCTTCCTTCCTTCTTTTTTTCTTTTTCTTTCTTTTTTTCTTTTTTCTTTCTTTCTTTCCTTCCTTCCTTTCTTCATTTCTTCCTTCTTTCTTTCTTTTCTTTCTTTTCTTTCTTTGCTTTCCTTCCTTTGTTCCTTCCTTCGTTCTTCTTTCCTTCCTTCTTTCCTTCCTTTCTTTCCACCCTTCTTTCTTTCTTTTCTTCCTTCCTTCCTTCTTTTCTTTTTCTTTCTTTTCTTTCTTTCCTTCCTTCCTTCCTTCTTCCTTCTTTTATCTCTATTTATCTCATGTAAAATATCACTGTTAACAGATCCTCTAGTCTAGAGCCAAGGGGCCTTTCTCTGCTTTTGTAAGACAATTCTAAATATCCTATCAATCCAACAATAGTTGGGGGGGGGGGGGTTGGGGTTTTTTTATGTTAAGCTTGCTTTGTAGTTGAGGAACTCTGCTCGTAAACATGTCCGGCTGGCTTGCAATAATGTAATTACCTCTTCACTACGATTCAGAAGCTGGAGGTAAGCCATAATGTGGTTGCCTGGCTACTGACCCAGTTTAACAGCAGAAGTAACATATTTAGCACATTAATGGAAGGACGCCACTGGTTAATACTGGTAGATTTTAGGCTGGGAAGAAGCAGACAATATTGTTCCCTCCAAAAACAAAATTATATGATAAAAGGGAACGAAAACGGGACCATGGAGATGTAAAAATAAGGAGGTAGACAGCTTGTAAAGATCCAATAATAAGTATATTTCTTAGAAGGTAAGTTCGGAGTGAAACCAGAGCCCACCAGAGCTGGGCGACTATCATAAATTAAAATAAATTGAATACAAAAGGAATTCAACATTCAGGGCTCATGGGAAGCACGATATCCATTTTATAACTTAGAAAGAAAAAATTCAAGGGCAGTTTTTTTTCCCACCTCCCACATCACCTCAGCTGCCTTACAAATTTAGCTTCCAGATAAAATGGAGAATCTTTGTGCATTGTCCTTACATCCAGCCTTCTTGCGTCCAAGATGAAGGCAGTAGATGGTATTCTTGCCTGATCTAGTTCTCCACAGAATAGAATAGAATAGAATAGAATAGAATAGAATAGAATAGAATAGAATAGAATAGAATAGAATAGAATAGAATAGAATAGAATAGGTTGCAAGATGATGGTTAATTGTTAGGTGATAATGGTGATGAAGTACAGACACGGTGGCTCAGTGGCTAAGACACTGAGTTTGTCGATCGAAAAGTCGGCAGTTCAGCAGTTCGAGCCCCTAGTGCCATGTAATGGGGTAAGCTCCCGTTCCTTGTCCCAGCTTATGCCAACCTAGCAGTTCGAAAGCACATTAAAAAATGCAAGTAGAAAAATAGGGACCACCTTTGGTGGGAAGGGAACAGCGTTCTGTGCGCCTTTGGTGTTTAGTCATGCCGGACACATGACCATGGAGACATCTTCGGACAGCGCTGGCTCTTTGGCTTCGAAACGGAGATGAGCACCGCCCCCTAGAGTCAGGAACGACTAACACATATGTGTGAGGAGAACCTTTACCTTTTAATGATGATGATGCTATCCATTCAATTTGTCTGACTCTTGGCAATTCTTTTTTAAAAAAAGTTTTTTATTTTATTTTAATACAAACAGTTCATCTTCCGTTAAACAGTGCATCATCTGTGTACAGATATCTAGTGCAATAGCAATTAAAAATTACAATCATATTATTGCATTGGTATTAATTCTCTATTCTTATCTTAATACTAATATATTTAATATACCTAATCATAATAACGATCATCATCCTAACATATTTAATTCTATCTTAACTTATATTTTACTAATCTTCTTTTATTTTTAGCTTTCATATTTATTCTCTAACCATCGATAAAATAAATCCCGTATCATCTAATATTGTTTGTTCTTTCTCTTTGATTGCAAGTGTTAACCTATTCGTTTCTGCACATTCTAATATTTTTCTGATCACATCCCCATCTGTCAGAATCTCTTTACTTTTCCAATTTTGCGCGAATACAATTCTAGCTGCAGATAATACATGGATAATTAAATATACATTCTCTTTACTATACATTTCGGGTAGAATCCCCAATAGAAATATTTCAAGTTTTAAGTCAATATGATGTTGTATCATCTTTTCCAGACATTCTTGTTCAATATTTTTTGGCTTCTACACATGTCACTTGGCAATTCTATGGTCCAGGTTTTTTTCCCCACATCTTCCAATCTTGCACTAATTCTTTTGAGTTGTTCTATGCTCTGGCTGGTGCCTCAGTTTTGATGGCGCCCAGCCACAGTTTTCTTTGAAGGCCTGGTTTCTTTTTACCACTAACTCTTCCAAACATAATTGCTTCCTTCTGGGAATTCCCGTGCATGATGTTGCTAAAATAAGCGAGACATGGCGATTTTGCCTTCTGGTGACATGTCATCACAGAATCACAGAATAACAGAGTTGGAAGCAACTTTGAAGATCTTCTAATCCAACCCCCTGTTCAAGCAGGAAACCCTATATCAGTGATGGCTAACCTTTTTGCCGTCACGTGCCAAAAGTCGGGGTCACGCACGGGGGGGTCGCACATGCCCACACCCATAATTCAATGTGCCCTGCTCACCCGTGTTTGCGCTTGTGACTCCCCTCTGCACCCCCCCTCCGCTTTTGGGTGAAAAACGGTAGGCCCGTTTTTCACCCTCCCCAGGCTCCAGGGGCTTTCTAGGAAACTGGGGAGGGCGAAAACGGCCTCCCACCCACCCGGAGGCCCTCTGGAGGCTGGAAACAGCCCATTTCCTGACACCCAGTAGGCCCGGAAGGCCCAAAAATCAGTTGGCCAGCGCGCACACGCATGCTGGAGCTGAGCTAGGGCAACGCTGGTGTGCCCACAGATATGGCTCCGTGTGCCACCTGTGGTTCGCCATCATGTCCCTATATCATTCCAGACAAATGATTGTCCAATCTCTTCTAAAAAAACCTTCCGGTGTTGGAGAATTTACAACTTCTGGAGGCAAGTCATTCCACTGATTCATTGTTCTCACTGTCAGGAAATTTGTCCTTAGTTCTAGGTTGTTTCTCTCCTTGATTAGTTTTCACCCGTTGTTCCTTGTTCTGCTTTTTGGTGCTTTGGACAATAGGGGAGGTCTTCTAGTCCAACCTCCTCTTTTTTGTGGCAGCCACTTAGAGGAGGAGGAGGAGGAGGTGGTGGTGGTGGTGGTGGAGGGGGAGGAAGATAGAAAGTGACTGGCCCAAAGTCACCCAGCTGGCTTTCATGCCTAAGGCAGAACTAGAACTCACCAGCTTCTGGTTTCTAGGCCAGAAGCTGGCCTAGAAACCATTAACCATTAGAAAGAACAGGGATTCTTTTAGATTCATTTACATTATATCTGAGTGCAAATTTAAACGAAATCCCATTTTTGAATCATGCTCCGTTCAAAGCTACTGCTCACCTATTTTAATTGTCTGTTGTTCTATTATCATTAGGTTTCTTCCTATTATTATTAGAGGATACAATAAAAATATAAATTTTTAATATCTGATTCAAAACAATTGACATCGATTATTAAGGTACCGACAGTGAAAACCCCTGGCCTAAAGTTGAGGGGTTTCGTCCATTTTCCTACAAGGTGCTTAAAACAATCCATGCAAAATTTGGGAGCCACGCAGGAAAATGGTGACACTTCGATTTTGCAACTCTACACAATTTTGAAATGCGGTTTGCCGGTGACGACAGAATGTGTCTTAGAGAAGAATCGAGATAAAATGGATTTGTTCCTGAAAATAACATATGACTGGGCAGGAATGGCCATATGCAATTTTAATGTTACGCAACTCCCCCCCTTTTTTTTTTTAGAAAAAGAAAGAAAAGTCAAGTTTGATGAACCAAACGAGACATTAATAGAAATAGAAAGTGACAGATTTACCCAGGCTTAGTTGAAGCTCTTGCCAACTTCCCTTGGTCTTCCTAGAAGGGCATTATTTTGGCTTCGGTGGAACAACTGTATCGCTTATAATCATGCTCCTATTATTTTGCATCTTGCAAAGCTGAGGCAAATTGCGGCAAAACAATCATTTTTAAACATCTCCCTTTGTGAAATCCTAAATCTCATAATCTAATTGTTACGCAGCTTAGCCTAAAGGAGCGTCTCGAAAAGTAGCTTATAACGAAAAATAGCAATTAGCACTCCAGATTCTGAAGTGATCAGAGCAAATCAGGGGTCTTAATTGTTGATTTGTCTTTTTGCTACGAAGATGGAGACGCCGTTGGAAGAAAAGCAACCCACAATAATAACCTCACAGGTAGTTCTTGAGCTCGTGATTTTTGTTGTAAGTCATGATGGTTGTTGCCTGGATGACTGCACCTTTTTTGCAGCTGTCATTAAGCGAAGCGAACCCATTGTTTGCTATAGTGGGAGGTGTTGTTTTTTTGACAGAAACCAGACGTAAATGGCAATTTCTGGCTGTTGGAAAAAATATCCATCTGATTCAGTTCCAAGGGGGGGTAGAAAGACACTGAAACATGGAGGCTGATTGGAAAGATGGTTTAATGGAGCAGAACCATCAAGCACATAGTTCTCTGGTGCAGCTCTCCATGTGGAGTGGAGAGCGAGGGTTATTTATATCCTCTCTTGCCCTTGAGCTTCCTGTTCCTGTGAAAGAACATGTATTCTATTGGCTGTTGTCAGACTCCCATGGGGTCATGTAGGGGTCGTGTTTGCCTGAGTCAGGTTTGGTTGAAGTTTGCCAGGTGATACAATGTCCTTAGGAGATCGTGCAATGCAGTGAGCCCTGCTACTAGATAATCCTATTATATCCTGGAGCAGTGGTGGTCTGTGAGAAAATTTTGGTGGTCCGCAGAAACATTATTTGCATTTTTATATTGCACTAAATACTATTTACCTTTTTAAAAAATTCATATTAGTGGTCCGCAGGATTTAAAATTATGAATTTAGTGGTCCCTGAAGTCCGAAAGGTTAGTAACCCCTGTCCTGGAGGATCATGTCTTAATCCCATCATCCTGGAGCTAAAGGTCTTTTGTCTTGTGCCCAGTCTTTCTTAATGGACACCAAATATCTGCTGGAGGCAGGGAGCTGTGGCTCTGAGTTTCTGTCTCCCTTAAGATTTCAGTTTCTCCTTTAGGGGAAATATAATATTCTGCCTTTTTAATATTTGCCAAAATATTTCATTTTTCTTGGAGAGCGGTGGGTGTTAACTTTCTACCTGGCAAAAAGTCATCAATTGTGGGCTGCTGCAAACAACTACCGTATTTTCCGGCGTATAAGACGACTGGGCGTATAAGACGACCCCTGACTTTTCCTGTAAAAATATAGGGTTTGGGCTATACTTGCTGTATAAGACGACCTCTCTTCCAATGCACACCAAATAAAAATTAAAAAACATCAACTGGCTCACCCATAATGTAAAAGCAGCTATGCTAGACCCAAAATGGCCCCTGCAACAAGCAGGGACTTCACATAGCCACAAAAAGCCCCCCAAAAAACAACTTTCACACTTTACACACACAAAATTCCACATACAGTTTTGTGATATTTTGTGCGTTTGTGTAGTTAGAGTGAAATACTACAGAAACACACTAAATCTCAGAAAGCTGCACAAATATTATTTTATTTTTATTTTTATATGAAAGCTAAATTTAAAACTTCCTAGCCTAAAACTTAGATCTAGCCTTTAAATGGCTAGGTTTAAAAAAGAACAACTAACCCCCCCCCCCAATTAACTATTTTTTTTAAAGCTCCCAAAGGGGAAAAAACCTTACCCAATAGAACAGGGGTCTGCAACTTTGGCAACTTTAAGACTTGTAGACTTCAACTCCCAGAATTCCTCAGCCAGCTTTGCTTTGCTGGCTGAGTAATTCTGGGAGTTGAAGTCCACAACTCCCTGCCTGCTTGATTGCAGGCAGGGAGATTTAGTTGCTTGCTGATGCAATGGATTGCAGGCAAGGTAAGCCAAGCGTTGCGGCTAGCAGCTAAGGTAAGCAAGCTGGAGGGGGGGGGATGTTTGCTACCTACCAATTAGCAGGCAAAAATTAGCAGCTGGGATGGCCAGCGTGGTGTAAAAGGGACGTTTTTACCTTTTAAACGGGGCTTCGCCATCCAAGCTCTGGCGATCCCAGCTCAGTTGCCTGCTAATCAGGCAGCTCAGCTGGGATGGCCAGCGTTGTGTAAAAGGGAAGTTTTTCCCTTTTACACGGGGCTTGGCCATCCAAGCTCTGGCGATCCCAGCTGCACCAGCGTTGTGTAAAAGGGAAGTTTTTCCCTTTTACACAGGGCTTGCGTGTAACTCAGCTGATTAGCGGCAACTCAGCAGGCAATTCAGCTTGGCTCCTTAGAGCCATTTAAGGCTCATCAAAGCCTTTCGGGCTGGTCTGCCTGGTTACAGGAGATCGACACCCGGCCTATAAGACGACCCCCAACTTTTGAGAAGATTTTTGCATGTTAGAAAGTCGTCTTATACCCCGGAAAATACGGTATATAAATGCAGGCCGGTTGCTGAGTGTCCAACGTGTGGTCACATGACTATGTGTGATCGGAATTTCAGGTTGTATCTTTTTCGGGGCCCATTGTCAATCAAACGGTTGCTAGGTGACCGGTTTCTCAGGACTACCTGTATATCACCTGTTGCTGAGATGAAGGTGTGATTTCGGCCTGCCTGGTATTTCTACTGTTCTAATCCCACAGCTCTCAACGTCACCCAACTGGCATCCAGGCTTAAGGCAGCACTAGAAGTCACAGTCTCCTGGTGATTGGCCCAAAGTCACCCAGCCAGCTTTGATGCCTAAGGCAGGACTACAACAATTTTTTTTCAGGGATGTGCAGCTGAGTTTAAGATCTGACCTATTGACTGAGATTTTCTAGTAAGAGATCAGAGATCCAACCAAGGACATCTACTTGATGCCATCTGTCAGTAGTATGCCCTTGAAAGTCTGGGACGCCCTCACAATTGTATCATTTGATGTGCTTCTGAAGGGAGCATCCTTTCACCGCAATCCTACAGAACCTGAGTGGGAGTTGTTGTTTTTTTTTTTGTCGCTTGAATTCTTCCCCCACTTTTAAAGAATTGTGTCGAGAAGACTTACCAGATAAGCCGCGCATATTATGAAAATAACTCGGGACCTCACACAAACCCAGTACTTTTGTGTTACACAAAAGCAGCCTGTGTTTCATCAGCCCTCCATGTCACATCGTGTAATGCTATGTGCGAATGACCTTGGGAGATGCTGCCAAGGAAACGAACAGATAAGAGGCAGCACAGCCTGCAGGTAGATGGCAGGTGGGGCAAACCTCTGGTGGTATTCAGCCGGTTCGGCTCAGTTTGCCCGGACCGGTAGCGGAAATAGCTACCTGCCCACTCACCCTGGCTCTATGCCATCCTATTTATGGCCATTTTTGAGGCCTGGCACATGTACAAAAGGTGTATGTGTGAACTAAGTGCCTGGGTGGAAGGCTGGGCATATATGTGGAAGGCAGGCACATGTGCAAACCGGGTACATGCATGCACAATGCAAGCATGAGCGTGTGGCGAACCGGTAGTAACATAATCTGAAACCCACCGCTGGGTAAGACGCTCAAAAGAGACCTTCCTTGATTTCATGGGGTGTCAAGGAGTTAGAATTGTGCTTTTAAGATTGTGATAATCTAGCCTTACAACAAAGTAGAATCAGTGCATCTGGTTGTCCTAAGGTGCTTTTCCAAAAGGCCACACAGACTTCCTTGGGTTTTTTTCCTTGAAAACATTTCTGGTGCTTTGGAAAGTAGGTTGACCCCCCCCCCTTCTCTGTGGCAGCATGCCAATATTTGAAGGGTTGCCACAAAGAAGAAGGGGTCAACCTATTTCCCAAAGCACCAAACGGCAAGACAAGAAGCAATGGATGGAAACTAATCAAGGAGAAAACACGAGAAATTTCCTGACAGTGAGAACAATTAACCAGTGGAACAACTTGCCTCCAGAATTGTGAGTGCTTCATCACGGGACATTTTTTAAGAAGAGATTGGACAATCGTTTGTCTGAAATGGTGCAGGGTTTCCTGCCTGAACTGGGATTGGACTAGAAGACTTCCAAGGTCCCTTCCAACTCTGTTACTCTGGATATTCTGTTATTCATCACCAGATATGTGGGTTATTAATCCCAGAATTCTTTACAATGGCCAAGCTGACATGGGAATTTGGGAGGCTGAAGTCCAACTAATTGGAGGACTTTCATCCTTGGTCCATCGGAGCAGCGTACATCTCCTTCCCACGTCACAAGCTTATTCCAGACCATATGGGTTCTACCCATCAAGCACAAATAACTCGTTTGAAGAAACAATGCCAAATTCTCTACATAAATTTCATTATTATTATTATTATTATTATTATTATTATTATTATTATTATTATTTAATCTTTAGTGAGATTCACAGCCTTTGAGGCTGGTTAATAGCTCAGCAGCTCGAGTCCTAACCAAGGACCTAGGAACTGTTAAGATATCGTCGGAGGATGTAAGCTGTTCTGAGTAAGGTGGTTTTTTATAGAGTCAAAATGTTCAAGTCCGGTAAGTTTAGAATTTCTAAATAGCGGGGTAGCCCTTCGGGTATTGCTCCAAGGGCTCCGATTACAATCGGGACAACACACGATTTCTTTTTCCACAGTCGCTCAACTTCAATTTGCAAGTCCCGGTACTTTGTGATTTTTTCTTGCTGCTTATTTTCAATCCGTGTATCACCAGGTATTGCAGTGTCAATGAACCATACTTTTTTCTTTTCAACTATTGTTATGTCAGGTGCGTTGTGGATTATATTATTATCATCATCATCATCATCATCATCATCATCATCATCATCATCATCTCTTTTATTCATTAAACATGAAATTCAGTCTAAATATTTAAAAATGCGTCACAAATAACATTGACTGGTGCTAATGGTTGATAAAATGCCAGCGTCCTAGGTATCAACCAAGTATCTTCTTAAAATATATGATGTTCTAAGTAGCACAGTTTTTTGCAGTTCCACTGGTGTTATTGCAGGAAGCTGCAATTTCTTGATGTATCTTGTAAAATTCTGGGACATGGTACCAAGTGCCCCGATGACAATGGGTATCACTGTCACAGGTTTCATCCATAATCATGTAGTTTCGATGGCCAGGTCACAATATTTCGTGATTTTTTCCAGTTCTTTTTCTTCGACTCTGGCATCTCCTGGTACCGCAATGTCAATAAATTGTACATTTTGGTTTTCGACAACTGTGATATCTGGTTTGTTGTGTTCCAAGGGATGATCCGTCTGTATTCAAAAGTCCCACAAGATCTTCACCTTCTCCTTTTCTATAACTTTTTCCACTTTATGTTTCCATGACTTTTTGGATACAGGTAAATCGTATTTTTTTTACATAATGACTGGTGGATTAATTTAGCAACTCGGTCGTGTCTATCTTTGTAATCTGTTTGTGCGATTTTGCTGCATTCACATATTAAATGTGAAACTGTTTCGACTTTGTTGTTGCCAAGTCGGCAGTTTGGATTGTTGGTGGATTTTTGTATCTTTGCTTTCATGGCATTAGTTTGTAGTGCTTGTTCTTGAGCAGCGAGTCTTAAACCTTCCGCTTCTTTCTTGATGGTTCCCATCTTAAACCATGCCCATGACAAGTTGTCATCACATTTTCCTTCACTGTTTTTCAAGTGCTGTCCATGCAAAGCTTTGGTTTTCCATCTGTATAATCTGTCATCCAGCTGTTGTTGGGTTGTTGTTATTGTTGTTGTTGTTGTTGTTATTTCTGATATAGAACATAATGCTACTTAGTCCCAAATAAAGATGTTCAGTTTTGAGATAGCAAATGCAAACTCCATTTTCTCTCCAAGTGTGTCTTATGTGTCTGTGTGTGCACGTGTGTATTTATCTCCGCTAGTTGGCAAACATTTTCTTCCCTGACCTTTTGCTCTAACGTGTCATAAATATAGAAGCCACTGAAGAGAAGGGGGAAGAAAAATATGATTTATATATGCTTGGCAGCTGAAATACCATATTTACCTGAAGAGAAGGGTAGCTTTTTTCCCCCCCTCCGTAAAAGATACCCCGTTAAAACAAGAATGTTATTTCAATTTGCTAAAAACACAGTAAAAGAAGGAGAGCAGAAAAAAGAACTTTTTGCTGTTGGGATTGGGAGTTTTGCAACTAGTCCTCGATTTACAATCATAGCGACTGTTCAGAGTTACAACGGCACTGAAAAAAGTGACTGCAACTTGTCCTTCTACTTACAACCAGCATCGCCTCCTTACAGTCACAGGATCAAAACTCGGGTGCCTGGCCACCAACAGGGAGAGGCAGTCCTCGACTTACGGCGACAATTGAGCCTCAATATTTCCATTGCTGACTGAGAAATTGGTTAAGTGGATTTTGCCTCATTTTACGACCTTTCTTGCTCACGGTTGTTAAGCGAATCTGGCTTTCCCATTGACTTTGCTTGTCAGAAGGTCGCAAAAAGGGATCGTGTGACCCCCGGGACACTGCAACCGTCATAAATATGAACCAGTTGCCCAGCCTCTGAATTTTAATCTCATGACCACACTAGGGATGCTGAAGTGGTCGTAAGTGTGAAAAACAGTCCTAAGTTACCTTTTTCAGTGCCGTTATAACTCCAAACAGTCACTAAGCGTACAGTTATAATAGAGGATTTCCGCCGATTGTAATGTCCCATGGTCGCCAGTTGCGACCTTCCTCAGCTGACTTTTGACAAGCCAAGTCAACGGAGGAAGCTGGATTCACTTAACAACGGCATGATTCCCTTAACGACCGTGGCAAAAGAAAAGGTTGTAAAATCAGATGTGACTCACTTAACAACCTCCTCGCTTAGCAACGGAAACTCTGGTCTCAGTTGTGGCCGCATTTGGGGGAACCTCTTGTATCTTGAGTTTTGAGATGTCTGTCATTTATAAAAATCCAGAATATGACATTATTTGCACCTCTGTCGGATGCTCGAAACACTTATGAGGAAGGTGTGTGAGGAAAGTCTATCAAAGACAAATTATTAATGGATGATTCTCTTCAAGGAACACGAAGCAAATTTTTCCTATCCAAATTGACCCTTCAGTGCCAAATCGGTGGAAATCAAAGGAAATTTATCTTTTTGCTGGAGTGATAAATTATGGAACAAGGACATTTAGTGATCCCACAGTGCTCAACTTGTCTTTCAGAGACCCCTTTTAAGCAGTTTGAAATCACTGGAGAAGAGGCCTTGTTCTGCTTTTTTCACAGAAAAGGAATCATAAAATCTACGAAAGGCTCGCATTTATCGGAATCCTAGTACCCTGTGTATTGTCTGCTGTTTCTACCACCCAGGATCGCTTCAGGATCCCTTTACATCAGAGGTGGGGAACAATGGCCCCTTTATGACTTGAGGACTTCAACTCCCATAATTCCTGAGGCAGCCAGCAGGAATTCTGGGAGTTGAAGTCCACAAGTCATAAAAGGGCCATAGTTGCAAGGGTGGGATTCTGTTGGTTCGGACCGGTTCGAATGAATCGCTTTATTTACCTTTATTGTCTCAGCTGATTGGTGCGGCCGAGCAGAATGCCGTGCCTCAGCTGTGTTACTCCCAAATGGTACCACAGAAGGTTAGTATTTGTAAAAACTGTGCCATGTGTGCGCGCAAAGCATGCGATCACCGAACCAGTTTTTAAACCGGCAGCATCCCACCACTGCATAGTTAACAATTCTGGCTGAGGAATTCTGGGAGTTGAAGTCCACAAGTCATAAAGGGGCCATCGTTCCTCACCCCTGCCCTAGGAATGCCCAAAAGAGCCAAGGGATCAACTGTGTAACCACAATTGTTGCTTTTCCCTTTTAATATGCATCACGCATGGCGTAAACACCATTTTCATTTTGTATTTCCCACAAATGTACAAAGTGTTATTTTTAATATAGGTAGTCCTCCACTTACAACCATCCATTTAGTGACCAATCAAAGTTACAACGGCACTGAAAATAGTGACTTATGACCGTTTTTCACACTTATGGCAGTTGCAACCTCCCCGTGGTCACTGATCAAAATTCGGATGCTTGGCAACTGACTCATGTTTATGATGGTTGCATTGTCCTGGGGTGACGTGATCCCCTTTGCGACCCTCTGACAAGCAAAGTCAATGGGAGAGCCACATTCACTTAACAACCGTGTTGCTAACTGAACAGCTGCAGTCCTTCGCTTAATGACTGTGGCAAGAAAGGACGTAAAATGGAACAAAACTCACTTAACAAACGTCTCACTTAGCAACATAAATTTGGGGCTCAATTATGGTCATAGGTTGAGAACTACCTATGCAGAAGAACTATGGCAGTTTGAGCCTCCTTTTGATGGAACAAGCACTTAAATAATTTTAATTTATGGGGAGTTGTGGTTTCTCCATCACTGGAGGATTTAAATAATAGACTGGACAGAATGGTATGAGCAGGGGGTTGGATTAGAAGACCTCTGAGGCAGTTGTGGGATTCAGATGGTTCAGACCGGTTCGGGCGACCCGTTAAATTGCTGGCTGGCCCCGCCCCTTCCATGAGTCCCCATGCACCCCATTTTGGCTCCCTGCTAAATGCAGGGAGGCCTACTAGGCCGAAAACGGGGCACTGGGTGTGTGTGCGGCATGCCCCCTCCACGGCCCGTTTTCACTCCCAGGAGGTTACAGGGAGGCCAAGTGCTGTCTGTCACACCCCCTGGCCACGCCCACCATGGCCACACCCACCCAGCGGGTCATTAGGGCAGAGAACCAGTTATTAAATTATTTGAATCCCACCACTGCTCTGAGGCCTCTTCCAGCCCTATGATTCCATATTCTATGTTCCACCTAGGACTTTATCATCCGTCTTTCTAAGATTTCCAGCTTGCAAAATGAAAATGACTGCCCTGAATCATTTTTTTCTTTCTTTTTGTCCTCCTCTTTTCATCAGGCATTTCTTTATGACGTATCGATCGTTCTACGACGTTTATAGCCTCTTCCAATCCTAAAGGACTCTGAACAGGATGCAATCCCTCCATGACACTCATTAAAAATACAGATAAAATCATCAATGATTAAAACATGGTCCGTCATTTAATGTAAAGGCTAAAGCACTCACAGGAACAAGGTTAATTTGGTCAGTTTTGCAGCACTTTAATTCGGGGTCTCCAACTGTGGCATCTTTTAGGCTGGTGGACTTCGACTCCCAGAATTCCTCAGCCAGCAATGCTGGCTGGGGAATTCTGGGAGTCGAAGTCCACAAGCCTTAGAGTTGCTCACTGGGGAATTCTGGGAATTGAAGTCCACGAGGCTTAAAGTTGCTGATTGAGGAATTCTGGGAATTGAAGTCCACGAATCTTAAAATTGCTGGCTGGAGAATTCTGGGAGTCGAAGTCCATGAGTCTTAAAGTCAGGATTGGGATTCCGCTGGTTCAGACTAGCTCGGGCTAACCGGATGTTAATTTTAATCTGGTTCGCCGAACTGATAGTTGCAAGGACTGGCTGACCCCATCCAGACTGCCCCTCCCCTCCCAGGAGTCTCCACACAGCCTGATTTGGATGCCAGGTAAGTGCAGGGCCCACATGGAGGCTCTGGGAGGGTGAAAAACGGGCCTACCGGAAATTCCGGAAGTCCGAAAACAGGCCCGTTTTTGCCCTCCTGAAGGATTGAGAAAAGCCTCCAGAGCCTGGGGAGGGCAAAAAAAAAAAACCCATGGTTCAGGAGGCCAAGTAGGCCACACCCACCTAGCAACCGGGCAGAGAACCAGCTGCTAAAATTTCTGAATCCCATCCCTGGTTAAAGTGGCTGGCTGGGGAATTCTGGGAGTTGAAGTCCACAGGTTTTAAAGGCCACCCCTGCTTTACTTCTACCATTTCTCCGAGATCTTTTAAACAAAATGCATAAACGTTCAGGCAGGGAACGTTTCTTTTAGCAGGGAAGGAACTCCGGATGCAATTCATCTGCAAATAGAAATTCATTTAGAGGAAGCAAGCATTCCGTGTCCATATTTCTTTCAGCATCTCATCTCTCAGCCCTGCTCTTCATTCTTCTTTTCACAATTGCCTGACAGAAACATATATCCACTTGTTAAGAGGTTGAGAGGAGGTTATAAAAACAAAAATACAGCAGCTGGAGAATATCAGATATTAGCTTTCAAATGATATTACAGGGACAGATAGCCCTCGACGCACGGCCACATTTGAGCCCCAAATCTCCTTTGCGAATCAAGGCATTTGTTCAATGAATTGGGCCCGATTTTATGACCACTTTTGCCATGGGTGGTTAAGTGAATCCCTGCAGTCGTTAAGTGAGTAACATGGCTGTTAAGTGAATTTGGCTTCCCCGTTGACTCTGCTTGCCAGAAGGTCGCAAAACAGGAACACGTGACCCCAGGACTCTGCAACCGTCATACATATGAGACAGTTGTCAAGCAATTTAATTTTGATCACGTGACTATGGAGACGCTGCAAGAGTCATAAGTGTGAAAAACGGTCATAAGTCACTTTTTTCAGCAACTTCGAACAGTCACTAAACGCACCGTTGTATGTCGAGGACTACCTGTAATGGCTTCCATCCAGACTGTAAATGTCTATGGAGATTCTCAAGTCATTCAGGTCGTGGTTTTTTTTCAAAGGTCTCCTTTTTTTTTCCCCAGAGGCAACTGGACTTTCTGGGTTTCTTTCTTTGAAGACTTTTCGCTTCTGATCTAAGAAGCTTCTTCAGCTCTCAGAACATTTTTGTACTTAGCTTGGTCTAGGACAGACCTGGACAGTGGTCAGCTTCCAAAAATTTAGGAAGGGGTTCTCTGCCCGATTGCTGAGTGGGTGTGGCCATGGTGGGCGTGGTCTAGTCGGCCTCCTGCACCATGGCAAGGAGGAGCATTTTTGCCCTCCCCAGGCTCGAACTTCCGGGAGGGCAAAAACGGCCTCCCCAGGCTCCAGAGACCCTCTGGAGGCTGGAAATGGGTCCGAACTTCCCGAACTTCTGGTAGGCCTGTTTTTTACCCTCCCGGAGCGTTCGCACATACCCTGCACTTACATGAATCCAAAACAGGCCATGTGGAGACTCCTGGGAGAGGCTGGGAGGGGCAGGGTGGGCGGGGCCAGCCAGTAGTGGGATTTGGGGGATTCTCCAAACTGCACAGAATCTTAGCAAGAGGTTCTCCTGAATCCCTGCAAACCCCAGCAGCCCACCCCTGGATCTGGGCATTTTATGGCCCATGGGCCACATCCGGTTCATAGGCGGTCACAGTCTGGTTCATAGCATCAGTGGTGTTGGCTACAGGGAGTGGGACATGGGCTTTGAAGGTGAGGCAATAGGGAGATGCTTGTGGACGGGCAAGGTGGCATTGAGAGGGAAGGTGTGGCCATGTCAGCAGAGGGCAGAGTGTAGGTGCAGCATTGGGGCAAGAGGGCCTCCACAATAGTACCAGTTTTTCATGTGGTCCCTTGGCAAAATTAATCACCCACCGTTGGTCTAGGACAGTGTTGGCAAACCTTTTTCGTACCGAGTGCTGAAACGGGAGCATGTATGCACAGGCGGGAGAGCACCAGAAACCGGAAGAGCAGTTCCCCACTGCGCATGCATGCGCCGGGAAACTAAGCGTCCATTTTTCAGCGTCCGTGTCACAGGTGGGTTTCACATATTCTTACTACCGGTTCGCCTCACGTGTGCACGCTTGCTTCCCGTGTGCATTCCACGCATGGGCCTGGCCTTCTGCGCATGTGCTATGCTCGCGTACATCTTCCACCCATGCACCTGGCCTCGAAAACATGGCTAAATAGGACGGTGTTACGCTGGGGCAAGTGGGTGGACCCACTTGCAGTTGCCGCTACCGATTCACCCGAACCGGCTGAATACCACCACTGGTACGCATGCACACCGGTCACCTGGTCTTCTGGTTTCTGGTGCACATGCGTGTGCGAAGACCAGCTGGCTGGCACTCGTGTGTGCTGGAGACCGGAAGCTCAGCTTCCCGGTTAGTGCCTATGCACCAGGGAGCTGCTGTCCCGATTTCCAGTGCTCCCGCCGGCTGACACGCATTTGCATGCTGGAACCCAGAAGAACAATGGGCGATGGCTGGCGTGCCCGGAGGGATGGCCCTGCGTGCCACTTCCAGCACGCGTGCCATAGGTTTACCATCACTGGTCTAGGGCAGTGATGGCTAACCTTTTTGTCATCGCATGCCAAAAGTGGGGGGAGTGCGGTGGAGGTCACACGGACGCGTGCCCACATTCATAATTCTATGTGCCCCGCCCCCCCTGTGCTCCCCCCGCTTTTGGCACATGATGGCATGGTGGTCCCAGTAGGCCCGTTTTTTGCTCTCCGCAGACTCCAGAGCCTTTCTAGGAGCCTGGGGAGGGCAAAAACGGCCTTCCCCACCCCCCTCAGAGGCCCTCCGGAGGCTGGAAACAGTGTGTTTCCTGACTTCTGGTGGGCCCAGAAGGCCCGAAAATCAGCTGGCTGGCACACGCATGCATGTCGGAGCTGAGCTCGTGTGCCCACTGATATGGCTCCGCGTGCCACAGGTTCGCCATCACGGGTCTAGGATGTTGACACTTCCCTTCCAACTCTGTTAATCTGTAAATTTCCCAGTTGATTAAATCTGTCCATGTGTTACGCAAATGTGTAGTTTTCATCATTCAGCCTTCTGACTGAGATGTAGATTTCATGCCAGTTACACATTTCCCCAGTAGTTCTAACGACAGAAATCTCACACATTGTTCATACCAGCCATGAATGAGCAGACTGGTTTCTTATTTATTTACTTATTCTCTTCTAACTTCCTCCCTCTGGAATAGGGAAGCTCTGGAATACAACGCAGGGAAAAATAGCAAAGATTTTGGTAAGGCGCAAAGCAACGGATCACTTAACCATGTATTGTGGAATAAGCCACAATTGGCTGGATTTGTACACTGGTATTAAATAACAGGGATTGAATTCGTACAACACTCCATTTAGAGAAGTGGCATCGCAGGTGATAAAAAGGGCACTGAACTGACGTAGCTATAATGCCAGAATTGCCCTTTTTTGCAGGGATCACAACGGCGCTGATTTCAGCGTAAAATCCTGCGCTTGCTAACTTGGCAGTAACTTTAACAAAGTGGAATACACCTGTAAACATCCTTATTGAAGATACTGTAGTGGCAATGCGAAAGGCCATTGTTGCTTCAAGGAGTTTAGTGAAGATATTTTGATTTTGCCTTCGCGCTGTGCGAAGTCTAGAATTTGAGAGCTCTCTCTGAGCTAACCTGCTTTGGGTTTTAACACTGGTTTACTAAATAAAGAAGAATCTTCCTATAGCTTCAAAGATTTTCTTACTGTATGCGGTTCTCAGGGCCTTGACTTCAGATTAGATTACAGATTAGGCGAGACCTTGCTCAAAAACGGTAACTGTGAGTGGGAACTTGGAGTCTTAGTAGATGATGACTTGAATATGAGCCAGCCAAAAAAGCTAATGCAATCCTGGGCTGTATAAACAGAGGCATAGGATCAAGATCATGTGACGTATTAGTACAGCTTTATAAAACCCTAGTAAGGCCGCACCTGGAATACTGCAACCAATTTTGGTCACCCCACTACAAAAGAGGTGTGGAAACTTTAGAAAAAGTTCAGAGAAGAGCAACTAAGATGATCAAAGGCCTGGAGACTAAGCTGCAGGACTTGGATTTGGCTAATTTCAAGAAAAGAAGAATTAGGGGTGACATGATAGCAGTATTTTAATATTGGAGGGGCTGCCACAAAGAAGAAGTGGGGTCAAATTATTCTCCAAAGCACCAGAGGGCAGGACTAGTGGTGAGTCGCTACCAGTTCGGCCCAGATCAAGTGAACTGGTAGCGACAGCGGAAGGAGGCTCTGCCCACCGGCCTGCACGTCTCTCCGCATGTACAGAAGCGAGCAAACAGGTAGCGGCGGAATTGAAACCCACTACTAGCAGGACAAGAAACAATGGTTGGAAACCAATCAAGGAGAGAAGCAACCTGGAATTAAGGAGAAACTTCCTAACAGTGAAGACAATTAACCAGTGGAACAGCTTGCCACCAGAAATCATGGGCGCTTCATCACTGGAGGTTTTTAAGAAAAGACTAGACAGTCACTTATCCGAAAAGGTATAGGTTCTCCTGCTTGAGCAAAGGTTTGGATTAGAAGACCTCCAAGGTCCCTTCTAATTCTATTATCGGGGGTGAAATCTACTTACCTTCCCTACCGATTCAGAAGTGCATACGCCGCACGGGTGCGCTAGCATCGCTCATACATGTGTACGCGTCATACGGATGCCTGGACCCTCTGCTCATGCACAAACTCTTCTGCGCATGCTCAGAAGGTAAAAAACAGGTTACTTCCTGGTTAAAACCAGGAAGTAACGATGACTGGGTGAGTGGGCGGAGCCTCACACTGCCGTCGCTACCGGTTCTCCAAACCGCATGCTGCCATCACTACCAGTTTGGCAGAACCAGTCTGAACCAGTAGCATTTCATCCCTGTCTGTTATCCTATCCTATCCTATCCTATCCTATCCTATCCTATCCTATCCTATCCTATCCTATCCTATCCTATCCTATCCTACCTCCAAGGTCCATTCCAACTCTGTTATTCTCTTCTCTTCTCTTCTCTTCTCTTCTCTACTCTACTCTACTCTACTCTACTCTACTCTACTCTACTCTACTCTACTCTACTCTACTCTACTCTACTTTATTCTATTCTTGCAGATGTTTCATTATCCACCTAGGTAGCATCACCAGTGTTAGAAGGGAGTGGGGTTTGCTCTCTGTTTCTATACTAATTGCTTGCCCTCTCAGTGTTGGTACAATCTCTGTCTTGATATTTGCTCTATTACGGCTGTTGTTCCTTGTTAGCTTGTTTGACTGAGTTGGTAATTCCTGGATTCTCAGCATTTAGAGTTCTACCAGAACAGACTTCAGAACAATTCAAGTGTTCCATCACAAGGAACTATTAAAAAAGTTTTGTTTTGGTTTTTTAGTTTAGGGTCACAAAAGTCACCAAGATGGTAGTCCACTCCGGATCAGAGGTGGGTTTCAGCAGATTCTGACCAGTTCTGGAGAACCGGTAGCGGACATTTTGAGTAGTTCGGAGAAATGGTAAATACCACCTCTGGCTGGCCTCACCCCCATCTATTCTCTGCCTTCCGAGTCTCAGCTGATCGGGAGGAAATGGGGATTTTACAGTATCCTTCCCCTGGAGTGGGGTAGGAATGGAGATTTTGCAGTATCCTTCCCCTGGAGTGGGGAGGAATGGAGATTTTGCAGTAACCTTCTCCTGGAGTGGGGAGGGAATGGATATTTTGCTGTATCCTTCCCCTGGAATGGGGAAAAATGGAGATTTTGCAGTAATTTTCCCCTGGATTGGAGAATGAATGAACATTTTGCAGTATCCTTCCCCTGGAGTGGGGTGGAAATGGAGATTTTGCTGTATCCTTCCCCTCCCACCAAGCCACGCCCACCAAGCCACGCCATGCCACGCCACGCCCATAGAACTAGTAGTAAAAAAAATTTGAATCCCACCACAGCTCTGGATGTTTTCTATCCCCTCGATTGCAGATTTTTTAAATTTTTTTTTAAAGGACAGGCGTACATTAAACCTTTTGTTTGTTACACCTGGAGTAGGATAATATATAAAATTATATTTTAAAGAGATATATTAACCCAATGATGGTTTAGGATTAAAATTCCATTAGCAAACTCCCTGGAAGTTGTCATAAAAAGAAAGAAAGAAAAAGTCTAAGCAAAAAAACAACAACAGCAATAGCAAATTAATTCACTTCGACCACAGCCTTTGCGCCACACAATTGCATAAACAAAATTCTCCGGTTATTGGCTTCATCCCAGCTCTTAGTCTTGCACAGTGGGTACCTTTTACATTTAACATTCTACTTGACAAGCTGGATGGACAGAGCAACATAATTATATTTGACAACCTGAAAGCTCCCCATCTTAGCAACACATTATAATACACAAACGCAGGGTAGACGCTAGCATTTGGTAACCGACTTTAAAAAAACATAAAGCACACCCCGACATGGAACAACATTATTTTACAATTCAAGCCCTGTTTTAAAAAAAAAGAATAGTAAACTTGCTAGCCAATCATCGTCGCTGTTTCTTACATCCTACACTTAGTTCACTTAGTCTCCAATAGGCAGTCCTTGACTTGCAATCATTTGTTTAGTGACTAGTTACAACGGCATGGAAAAAAGGGACTTATGACCATTTTCCACACTTACGACCGTTGCAGTATCCCCCATGGCCATGTGATCAAAATTCAGAGGCTTGGCAACCTCTCCCTCCCTCCCTCTCCTTCTCTCTCTTTCTCCCACCTTCTCTCTCTCCCTTTCTGTCTCTCTTTCCCTCCATCTCTTTCTCAGTCCCACTCTCGCTCTTCTCTTTCCCTCCTTCTCTCCCCCTCCCTCCCTCTCTCTCCCTTTCACTTCCTTTTCCTCCCTCCCTCTCTCTCCCTTTCTCTGTGTCACTTTCTCTCTCCCTCCCTCTCTCTCCCTTACTCTCTCTGTCCCTCCCTCCCTCCCTTTCTCTCTCTCTCTGTTCCTTTCTCTCCCTCCCTCCCACCTTCCCTCTCACTCCTTGTCCCTCCCTTTCCCTCCCTCTCTCCTCCTCCCTCTCTCTTCCTCACTTCCTTTCCCTCCCTCTCTCTTTCTCTCTGTCACTTTCTCTCTCCCTCCCTCTCCCTCCCTCCCTTTCTCTCTATCCCTCCCTCTCTATCCCTTTCTCCCTGTGTCCCTCCCTCTCTCTCCCTCTCTCTGTCCCTTTATCTCCCTCCCTCCCTCTCTCCCTCCCACTTTCCCCCTCTCTCTCCTTCTCCCTCCCTTTCCCTCCCTCTCTCTTCCTCTTTCTCTCCCTCTCTGTCCGTCCCTCCCTCTCTCTCTCTCTCATAGAAAGGCAGATACTAATAGTATTGGATTGGTGAGAGGCAACTTGGGGTTTGCAGAAGGTAATATGCATATCGTATTTGCTTTGCATTCTCAAACGCCGTTCTCTGTTTGACATCTTGTCACCTGGCGTGGTACTGCTTGCTCAGGGCAGTTTACCTAATCACCTGGAGACATCTTTGCTGTTCAGCATCAGAACTGAAATAGCACCTTTGACCACAAGCAGATGCAATGAAAGGAAGAATATGATGGCTGTTCCCTTCCCTGCCTCTCCACCTTCCCCTGTCTCTGGCCTTTAATCCAGTAACTGTTAAATTGGTGGTAATTACCCAAGGGGGTAATTTGGACATATCCTGGGCATAACGGAGCAATTTGTGAGTGCAACATCCAGTTTGGGACTCTTTATGTAAAATAACAGAGTATGGTTGCTGGGATGGAAAGGGGTTATGATGTTATCTGAGATTTGGAGAAAGGGGTACAGGTACCATAGTCCTCGACTTACGACCCCAATTGAGCCCAAACTTTCTGTTGATAAGCCAGACAGTTGTTAAGTGAGTTTTAGCCCCAGTTGTTAAGTGAATCATTTGCAGTTGTTCCGTTAGTAACATGGTTGTTAAGTGAATCTGGCTCCCCACATTGACTTTGCTTGTCTGAAGGCTGCAAAAGGGGATCACGTGACCCCCCCCCAGGACACTGCAACAGTCATAAGTATGAGTTGGTTGCCAAGCGTCTGAATTTGGATCACGTGACCACGGGGATGCTGCAACGGTGGTAAGTGTGATAAACGGTGGATAAGACCCTTTTTCCGTGTTGTAACTTCGAACGGTCAGTGAACAAATGGCTGTAAGTTGAGGACTACTTGAATTGGTGTACGAATGTGGAGGATAAAAGGGAAGGGGGTTTAAGGATTTGAAAATCCTTGTTCAAAATGGTTAGGTTAGAAAATATTGAGAGTTGTTGGTTGGTTAAGCAGGGGGTTGGACTAGAAGACCTCTAAGGTCCCTTCCAACTCTGTTATTCTATTCTATTCTATTCTATTCTATTCTATTCCATTCTATTCCATTCCATTCCAATTTCTTATTCTATTCTATTCTATTCTATTCTATTCTATTCTATTCTATTCTATTCTACTCTACTCTACTCTACTCTATTCTACTCTACTCTACTCTACTCTATTCTACTCTACTCTATTCTATTCCATTCCATTCTAATATAATCCTATCCTATCCTATCCTATCCTATCCTATCCTATCCTATCCCATTCTTCTATTCTATTCTATTCTATTCTATTCTATTCTATTCTATTCTATTCTATTCTATTCTATTCTATTCTATTCTATTCTATTCTATTCTTATCATTCCAATCCATTCCATTCCATTCCATTCTTCTATTCTATTCTATTCTATTCTATTCTATTCTATTCTATTCTATTCTATTCTATTTTTATCATTCCAATCCATTCCATTCCATTCCATTCCATTCCATTCTTCTATTCTATTCTATTCTATTCTATTCTATTCTATTCTATTCTATTCTATTCTATTCTATTCTATTCTATTTTTATCATTCCAATCCATTCCATTCCATTCCATTCCATTCCATTCCATTCCATTCTTCTATTCTATTCTATTCTATTCTATTCTATTCTATTCTATTCTATTCTATTCTATTCTATTCTATTCTATTCTAATTCGATTCTAAATCAGGAGTTTCCAAACTTGGTAACTTTAAGACTTGTGGACTTCAACTCCCAGAATTCTCCAGCCATTCATTCTGCATGGAATTTGCATGTTGGCTGGGGAATTCTGGGAGTTTATAAGTTTTGAACTTGCAAAGTTTGGAGACCCTCCCTAGTATAAATTCATCCTGTTGTCACAGTTTCAGCCTTTTCGCAAAATGTGACAAAACCAGGTCTGGGCTGATATATCTAAGTATAGGCTTATCTGTATTGGTGCTACATTACTGATTAATGGTTGATGAAGCACGTATTCAACATGGCAATGTGCCAGATGATTTTTAAAAAACATAGTAAACTCCCGACTATGTCTGAAGTTTTATATTTGGAAAATATTCCTAATCGCTCGGCTGCTGTTTGCCACAATCTGTCGGGAATTGAAATGGGAGATTATTACAGGGTTCAAAAAAATATAAGACAGGGTCTTATTTTCAGGGAAACATGGTCTCTCTCTGTGTGTGTGTGTGTGTGTGTCTGTCTGTCTGTCTGTCTGTCTCTCTGTATTCTTTCTATATCATCTGTCTCTATCTATCTATCGCCCATTTATCTAGCTCCCATCTATTTATCTGTCTATATCCCATCTATCTATATCCTCTCTCTATCTATATCCTATCCATCCATCCATCCATCCATCCATCCATCCATCCATCTCTGTCTCTCTGTATTCTTTCTATACCATCTGTCTATCACCCATCTATCTACCTCCCATCTATTTATCTGTCTATCTATATCCCATCTATCTATATCCTCTCTATATCTATATCCTATCTATCCATCCATCCATCCATCCATCCATCCATCCATCCATCCATCTCTGTCTCTCTGTATTCTTTCTATACCATCTGTCTGTCTATCACCCATCTATCTACCTCCCATCTATTTATCTGTCTGTCTATATCCCATCTATCTATATCCTCTCTATATCTATATCCTATCTTATCCATCCATCCATCCATCCATCCACATTCCATCTATCTATATATCCTAACTATATCTTTATCTATGTCCTTTCTGTCTGTCTATCTATATCCCATCTATCTATATTCTATCTATAGTTATGTATCTTATACATATCCTTCCTTCCTATCTATCTACCCTGTTTTCCCCAAAATAAGACATTCCCCTGATAATAAACCCAATCGGGCTTTTGAGCGCATGACAATAAGGCCAAGCGTTTATTACAGGGTTCGAAAAAAATATAAGACTGGGTCTTATTTTGGGGGAAACACAGTATTACCTTATCGCACATGTGAATGGGGTTACATTCTGGCGGGTTTTCCTTTCCTGTCCAGCCATCTGCCTAGCTGAGCCCCCACATTCCCGCATTCCCTACCTTCAAAGGGCATCACAATCGCCTGCCATCGGTTTTCAACCATCATCATCTGACAAGGCTAATATAAAGGCTGCCAAAATATAGACCCAGGAGATTGAGCTGCAGGAGTTAGCCGTGAATCAAGCTGCAACCTATTTATTTATTTATTTATTTATTTATTTATTATTTATTTATTTAATTAATTAATTTATTTATTGAATTTATATTGCCATCCATTCGCCCATGGTGACTCAAGGCGGCTAACAGAATATAAAACCACATTTAAAACAATAAAAACTAACAAAACGAATCAAATAAATGAACATACTACAGTGGAATAAAATGAGGTTTCTTAGTTGGGTAATGAAACACCTCCAAGAAAACAAACCAAGTTCAGAGAGCACCAAGGACACCACAGTTCTCCTCCTCTTCTTCTTCCTCCTCCTCCTCTTCCAACCTCACTCTGTTCTAGCATTGATGATGTTACGTAGTTGGATAACGAAACGTTTGCAAGAAAACAAGGAAGTGCAGAGAGCACCAAGGAGCTACCCCGAGCTACCAATATTATCTTTTATCGGTTGTCTAAGATAAATGTCTCTTTTTACAAACATCATATTGTCTCCTCCTACTTCGATACTAAGCCTGGAGGGGAGATTGTTTAGAATTTTTAAAGACATGGCCCAGGATCAATACCATCAATGTAAACATTAGTTCCTTTTGAATAAGCCCAACATTAAACGAACGAGTAACGCAGTTCGCTCTACTCCTTTAGGGTTCTACGTCAAAAAAATTCTGCTATTTGTAGTTTAAAAAAAGAAAGGGAAAAAAAAGAAAACTACGTTTATAATTCTTTCTCCTGCGTGGCTTTCAACCTCTGGATTAAAACATGGTGTCTTTTTCTGATGGAGTAGAGGCAAAGATAAGGAAGCTGGGAATTCAGGAAAAGCATCTTTGGCTTGGGGTTCTTTAAAGATGCAACTTTGAATAAACACAGTTTAACAGAAGAGCATAAATGAGAGATTAAACAAAACACCTTTGCACTTAAATGCTCTGTAAATAAACACAGCTCACCTCAAAGGTCAAAAAATTAAGTCTGGAAGCCTTAAAAGGGACTGTTTAAAGACAAACAAAACCACTCCAAAATAAATTCCTTGGCACCCATCTAGCTTTTTAATCCCATCGAAATTTGCATTTTGGGTTGTTTAAAAAAGAAAAAGAGGAGGAGAAGGAGGAAGAAGAGGAGGAGGAGGAGGAGGAGGAGGAGGAGGAGGAGGAGGAGGAGGAGGAAAGGAAGGAAGGAAGGAAGGAAGGAAGGAAGGAAGGAAGGAAGGAAGGAAGAAAGAAAGAAAGAAAGAAAGAAAGAAAGAAAGAAAGAAAGAAAGAAAGAGAGAGAGAGAGAGAGAGAGAGAGAGAGCAGCTAGCATTTTCCAAATAATGTTAGGCTAGGTAACATTCCAGATCTGACTGGAACTCCATTTTATTGAGATAAGCTATAATAATTTAGTGCAGTGTTTTCCAACCTTGGTAAGGTTAAGACGTGTGGATTTCAACTCCCAAAATTCTCCAGCTAGCATGCTGGATAGGGAATTGTGGGAGTTGAAGTCCACGCAACTTAAAGTGACTAAGGTTGAGAAATACTGCTAAGGGAAGAATTAAACTTAGTTTCTTGCCTCCAGAAGTTGTGAATGCTCCAACATTGGAAGTTTTTAAGAAGACGTTGGATAACCATTTGTCTGAAGTAGTGTCGAGTTTCCTGCCTAAGCAGAGGGTTGGACTAGAAGACCTCCAAGGTCCCTTCCAACTCTGTTATTCTAATCTAATCTAATCTATTCCATTCCATTCCATTCCATTCCATTCCATTCCATTCCATTCCATTCCAATCCGATTTCCTATTCTATTCTATTCTATTCTATTCTATTCTATTCTATTCTATTCTATTCTATTCTATTCTATTCTATTCTATTCTATTCTATTCTATTCTATTCTATTCTATTCCTGTGTCACACTTTCTCTGTTTCCTGAGGTAAAATCATTTTCTTTCAACTCGTTTCTCCAAAATCTTTTCCTTGGTTCTTTACAACATCAGAAGGAAATGCTTCTTGACATGGAACTACGCACACACATATGCTATCAATGCAGGGATTAGCAACCAATATGAGTTTGGTGTTTTTAGGAGAATAGGCAGATTCGGGCCAAAAAACAGCTGAATATTGATGACAGCAAGCCTGAAGTTCTGGTTGTGGAGAAATGACAGAGAAGGAGGTTTGTGGTCCTTGAATCCAAGTGTTGTGGCCCCGTCCTCTGAGCCTATCCCATTGGAGGAAGGAAGCTCTGAGCATGAGGAAGAGGAGCCAGCCAGAACTCCCAGTCCCCCCCCCCCCGGCACCGTCTCAGGTGCCAGCTGAAAGAGAGCAAAGTAGTGGGGAAACAGGTGTCTCAGATGAGAGTGAGGGAGAGATATCATTCCTGGATGCACGCCAACGAAGGCGAGATAAGCGCTTACAGCAGCTGTGGAGACGTACGAGGGAATAGACCGAGTCACTGGACTTGAGTCACAGGACCAATGAGTCACTGGACCACACCCCAGAGACTATATAAGACAGGGTGGTGGTCAATGATCCCTGTGACGAACAATAACTCAATCTGGTAGTCATTGGAGCTAAAAGAACGGATTTTGGCAAAGCTACGTATGTGATTTTCTTTCTGTGAACTATTAAAGCACTTGGCAGACGGTGTGCATATCGCTGCCAAGTTAGAGATAAGAACTGTGGTGTGTGCCAAGTGCTTCTTTAACCCTCGACTGGCTGTGTTTTTGTGGGTGTATGTAGAGGGGGACAGATCACCAAGCTTGTTAAGGGTCACAAATTCATCTACAGGAAGCCCTCAACTTACAACCATTTGTTTAGTGACTGCTCGAAGTTTCAACAGCACTGAAAACATTCCATTCCACAAACCCCAGTCCCTTCAAACACTGATGATATTACCTAGTCGGGTAATGAAATTCCTGCAATAAAATAACCCAGCTCGGAGAGCTTCAACCCCGAGCTAGAAATATTCTCCTTTATTGCTACTGTCTCCTACTTTTGACTTTGTCGTCTGCTTGCCAGAAATGCTAAGGTCATCTTTGACAGCATCGCCAACACCGACCGCTCGGGAGCATTGAAATCTTGTCATTTCAGTGACCCTTATTTTGCAGACTCCCCTGCTTTCGGCCGTGCAGCGTTCTTTATTATACTAATATTTATCGATCATCAGCATTGATTTTGTCGCGAGTGCAATCCATGTGGGACGGAAAACATGGGAATATTGCAGCTTCTCCTCAGGGGCCGAAATGTTCAGATGATGAAACTGAACTTTCTGGAAACAAAAGCTGGCCTTCCGAAGGGATGCAGGCAGTCCTCGAGTTACGACCACAGCGGAACCCCGAATTATGTTACTCGTTGAAACATGGGTTCAGTGAGTTTTGCTCTCTCTTGCGACTTTCCTTGCCACGGTTCTTAAGCGAATCACTGCAGGTGTTCAGTTAGCAACACAGTCGTTAAGCGAATCTGTCTTCCCCGTTGACTTTGCTTGTCAGGAGGTCGCAAAAAGGGATCATGTGACCCCCAGGACACTGCAGCTGTCATAAATACGAATCAGTGGCCAAGCGTCTGAATATTGATCACTAAATCAGTATTCCATGGGGATGCTGCAATGGTCGTTAAGTGTGGAAAACGGTCATCAGTCACATTTTTCAGTGCCATTGTACCTTTGAACGGTCACTAAATGAACTGTCATAAGGCGAGGACTGTCTATATTTGGATCCAGTGAATAGAACGAATTAGTTGATTTTAATTTTGCTTTTTTTCCCTATCACTGCTTCCTCTCTACCCAAATCTATCTATTTTCCTAACTCCGGAATCCTATATGGAGGTACAGATAGTCCTCGACTTACAACTTTCCATTAGAACAGAACAGAACAGAACAGAACAGAACCAGAGGTGCAAACCGGTAGCGGAGATCATGGCACATGGCGAACTGATAGCAGCAAAATGTGAAACCCACTGCTTAACAGAACAGAACAGAACAGAACGTGGACTAGAGACTAGAGCTGTGATGGCAAACCTATGGCACACAGCCATATCTGTGGGCACGAGAGCATTACCCTAGCTTAGCTCCAGCACGCATGCACGGGCCAGCCACCTGATTTTTGCCATTTCCGGGCCCACCAGAAGTCAGGAAATGGGCTGTTTCCGGCCTCCGGAGGGCGTCTTGGGAGGGTGGGGAAGGCAGTTTTCACCCTCCCCAGGCTCCTAGAAAGCCTCTGGAGCCTGCGGAGGGCAAAAGACGAGTCTTTTGGGCCCAACGTGCCATCGCACTCCAAAAGCGGGGGGAGCACAGGGGGTTACACGCACATGTGCTGGGCGCATTGAATTATGGGTGTGGGCATGCACGTGCGCAACCCCCCCCGTACTCCCCCCACTTTTGGCCCACAATGGCAAAAAGGTTAGCCATCACTGGACTAGAGACTGGGATGGGATAGGATAGGATAGGATAGGATAGGATAGGATAGGATAGGATAGGATAGGATAGGATAGGATAGGATAGGATAGGGCAGTGATGGCTAATCTTTTTGCCGTCACGTGCCAAAAGCGGGGGGAGCGTGCATGCATGCCCACGCCCATAATTCAATGCCCCCCATGCATGTGCGCATGACCCCCCTGTGCTCCCCCCACTTTTGGCACGGGATGGCAAAAACATTACTGGTGGGCCCAGTAGGCCCATGTTTTGCCCTCCCCAGGCTCCAGAGGCTTTCTAGGAGCCTGGGAAGGGTGAAAACGGCCTTCTCTACCCTCCCGGAGGCCCTCTAGAGGCCGGAAATGGCTTGTTTCCCAATGTCCGGTGGGCCCAGAAGGCCCAAAAATCAGCTGGCCAGTGCGCACATGTGCGCTGGAGCTGTGCTAGGGCAACACTTGCATGTCCACAGATATAGCTACGTGTGCCATAGGTTCGCCATCCCGGGGATAGGATAGAATAGAATAGAATAGAATAGAATAGAATAGAATAGAATAGAATAGAATAGAATAGAATAGAATAGAATAGAATAGAATAGAGAATGGAATGGAATGGAATGGAATGGAATGGAATAGGACAGGACAGGATTCTGTATTGGACAAGTGTGATTGGACACTTAACAAATGCCTCACTTATCAACATAAATGTTGGACTCCCTTGTGGTCATAAATCGAGGACTACCTCTATAACGCTTATATCCAGTCAGAGGCTCTTCTGTGGTAAACGGACGATCCAAATTGCAAAGGTCAGAGTCCTGCAGCAATTCCAATCAAATGCGTATTCCATGCGTAGATAAAAATTCACCCTCCCCCCCCCCTTGTGCATACACATAAATCTTCATTTCCATTCAATAATTGCATAATACTAAAATAAATTGGATTCTTTAGAGGTGTGTGGCTACACGCATATACATTTTAATGAGGTCAGAATGTACTCTGTCTCCAGGACAGGAGAAATACGGGAAATTTAGCCGCCCTTCTCCAATTCATTCCTAGGATCGTTCATTACATCTATAAAGTACCCAGCGACTTCTTTTTCTCTGCAAAATTTGCGCTGTGAGCTGAGTAGCGTTTTGTGGTTTGCGTAGTTTTCTTGGTGGCGGCGGCAGCACAAAGAAAAAAAATAAAAGAATAAGGGAATAAAGTCAAAAGGAACCTTGGAAGTCTTCTAGTCCAGCGGTCACCAACTGAGGGTCCGTGGACCACTGGTGGTCCGTGAGAAAATGTTGGTGATCTGCAGAAAAATGATTTGCATTTTTTATGTTGCACTAAATCCTTAAACTACAGCCCCTGGGCTGGATACATGCAATGAACATTTGTGTTGCTGCAGAGAGTCTCCCCCTTTGTGGTCTTTTTGTGTGGGTCGGAGGGGGGCAGAAATTCCCACTTGGGGTCTGCTTCAGCCTCCTGGTGCGGGGCTTTGGGCAAAGGCTGGAGGGAAGGGCCGCTGGTGGCAAGGAGCCGGAGAGCCTTGTTCCAGTGGGATTGCATCATGGTCTGGAATTGGCTGACCATCTCAGCCTGCTGAGCCCCCAGGCGCCAGTACTTGGCCTTGCACTCCTGCAGGTCTTCCCTCTGCTTGGAAACCTTCTGCTCCTAGTTCTCAGTGAGGTGCTTCTTCTGAGCCTCCTTCTCGGTCAGATCCAATTTGAACTGAGCTGTTTCGCCAACTCTTTCTCGTGGTGGCTGCTTAGCTCCAGCAACTGCTTCCTATTGGGGTCCTAAGGAGTCCAGGTGGGCAGGCGAGGAGTGGCTGGGAGGGGAGGGGCGAGTAGAGGCCAGCGAGGCACCCCTGAACATGAGTGACATCGAATTGGCCATGCCCAACCAGTCACATGACCACCTAGCCACGCCCACCCAGCAGGTCATTAGGCAGATTGTATTAGTAGTCCGCAAGATTTAAAATTATGAATTTAGTGGTCCTTGAGGTCCGAAAAATTGATGACCCCTGTTCTACTCCAACCCCCTGCTCAGGCAGGAAACCTTATACCATTTCAGACTAATGGTTGTCCAATCTCTTCTTAAAAACTTCCAGTGTTGGAGCAACCACAATTTCTGGAGGCAATTTTCCAGTTGTCAAGCACCCAAATTGTGATCATGTGGCCATAGGGATGCTGTGATGGTCATAAGTGCGAGGATCGGTCGTAACTCGGTTTTTTCCCACGCCACTGTAATCTCGAACAGTCACTAAATAAATGGCTATATGTTGAGGACTATGTCTATATGGTTGTAAAAAACAATGGAAAGTAGCAAATATTGTTCTTTTATTTATTCAACCCCTCCAAGACCGAGTGGCTGTGGCTGCCGGCGTCCCGATATAGCCAGCTGACTCCATCGCTGGTTATTGGGGGCGAGTCATTGGCCCCCACGGAAAGGGTTCGCAACTTGGGCGTCCTCCTGGACTCGCAGCTGTCTTTAGAGGATCATATGACAGCCGTGGCCAGGGGGGCTTTTTATCAGGTCCGCCTGATTCGCCAGCTGCGACCCTTTCTAGATCGGGACTCCCTACGCACGGTCACTCATGCTCTTGTCACTTCCCGTCTGGACTACTGTAATGCTCTCTACATGGGGCTCCCCTTGGGGTGCACCCGGAGGCTCCAACTGGTGCAGAATGCGGCCGCGCGGGGGATTATGGGAGCGACGGGACGCTCCCACGTGACACCTCTCCTGCGTGAGCTGCATTGGCTGCCGGTGGACTTTCGGGTGCGTTTCAAGGTGTTGGTAATCACCTTTAAAGCGCTCCATGGCTTAGGGCCAGGGTACTTACAGGACCGCCTTCTGCCACCAATTGCCTCCCACCGGCTGGTTCGCTCCCACAGAGAGGGCCTCCTCAGGGTGCCATCAGCCGGACAATGCCGGCTGGCGATCCCCAGGGGGAGAGCCTTCTCTGTGGCAGCACCCACCCTTTGGAATGATCTGCCTCCGGAGTTAAGAACAATCTCTGACCTCCCAACCTTTCGGCGGGCTTTAAAAACCCATCTCTTTCAGCTCGCCGGCCTAGCCTGATTCCTATAACATTTTAGCATTTTAGAGTTGTATTTTAAATATGAAGTTAGTTTTTAAATTTTATGGCCACTTATATTATTATTTTATGAAAATTTTAACTTTTGTATGTTTGTTCTTAATTGGCTGTACACCGCCCTGAGTCCGCAAGGAGAAGGGCGGTATATAAATTCAAATAAACTAAACTAAACTAAACATGTTTGCATATTTATTTATGCAATTTATTGGTCTCCAAATTCCCAAGGACTCTGGGAGGCTTGCAACTCAAATATTTTAAATTTACAAGAGACAAAAGAAAAAAAGAAAAGAAAAGAAATTGTGAGTAAGCTCAACCCAACAGGAGTTCAGCTCTCACCCTGTCCCAAAGTTTGGAAGAATAACATTTCTGTGTGGGGTTGATCCACTAGCTTTTCAGCCTGAGAAGCTTGTCATATGCCACATGCTTTTACCAAGGGTTTTAACTATTTTTTACTGATTTTATGAGTTAGAGTTATGTTCTATGATGGGTACTGCCTAGAATTTACGGAATTGGGCGGGATGAAATTATGCAGAGGAATGCGACTTAAAATATGGCAGCGAATAAAAAAAAAAGCTGATATAGGAAGAGCTAAAGGAAGAAGTGGGGATAAAATGGGAAAGGAAAGGTGGAAGGGAAGAGGTAAAAAGGAAAGGAAAGGAAGAAGGGAAGAACAAGAAAGGAAAGGAAAAGAAGGAAGGGAGAGAAGGAGAAAAAAGAGACACGGAGAAAGAAGAAGGAAGAAGAGGGGGGGGACGAAGGAAGATGGGAAGAAAGGAAAGAAAAAAAGGAAAGGAGGAACGGATGGGATAGGATGATATGAGATGAGAAAAGGAAAGGAAAGGAGGAAGGGAAGGGAAGGGAAGGGAAAGGAAAGGAAAGGAAAGGAAAGGAAAGGAAAGGAAAGGAAAGGAAAGGAAAGGAAGGAGGGAAGAGAAGGAAAGGAAAGGAGAAATGGATGGGATGGGAAGATATGGGATGGGAAGGGGGAAAGGAAAGGAAAGGAAAGGAAAGGAAAGGAAGGAAGGAAGGAAGGAAGGAAGGAAGGAAGGAAGGAAGGAAGGAAGGAAGGAAGGAAACAGTTAAAGATGTATAAATTCTCAGCCCTTCATCTCCCTCCAAAAAGAGAAATGAATTCTTGGTAAGATGAAAGATATAATTGTGAAGACCTTGTTGCTTTCCGAACACGGTTGTTTGCTTCCCGACGTTTCATTACCCAACTCGGTAACATTATCAGTGTCATAGGGTGTGGGGTTTGCACCATTTATATACAATAGCTTACCCTGTCCGTATGGGTGGAGAATGTGGTTTTCTTCTTCGTAGTTCCTTAATTAGAGTGCTGGAGAGGGTGTATTTTGGACTCTTCGTTCCTTTTACGTTCTCTCTTTGGAATGGGGTGTAAAGATGATTTATCTCGGTGTGCCTATTGATGGTTGATTTGTCTGAACATCAGGTTCCAGGAATTCTCTAGCATTTTTTTTTTTTTTAAATTTAGCTTGGTCTAGGATGCTCGTAGTTTTTAAGTTGAAAAGATGATTAACTTAAGTCTGTCCATATAGTGTGAAATTAAGGCGTTCTGGTCATTGCTAGAGGATGTTCACGGATGCCCCTTTGCTAATCTTCTGGGTTTCAAGGACAACCTGCAGTCAAGCTGATATGTTTTCTGCTGGTAATTTTTGGCAGCAGCCTGACATAGGTAGTTCAGGGGTGGGATTCAGCCGGTTCGGGCGAACTGATAGTTAAATTGCTGGCTGGCCCCGCCCCTTCCAGGAGTCCCCACGCACTCCATTTTGGCTCCCAGGTAAGGGCAGGGAGGCCTACTAGGCTGAAAACGGGGCACTGGGTGTGTGTGCGGCAAGCCCCCTCCGCGGCCCATTTTCACTCCCAGGAGGCTGCAGGGAGGCCTACTAGGCCCAAAATGGGTTGCCGGGGGGGGGCAGTGCGTCTCCCCCATCCTGAGGCCCATTTTTGCTCCCAGGGGGGTGCAGGAGGCTAAGTGCTGCCTGTCACACACCCCTGGCCACGCCCACCCAGCTGGTCATTAGGGCAGAGAACCGGTTGTTAAATTATTTGAATCCCGCCACCGAGGTAGTCCTCAATTTATAACAGTTCATTTGGGACTGTTCAAAATTACAGCGGCACTGAAAAAAGTGACTCCTGATCGATTTTCACACTTACAACCGTTGTGGCACCCCTTGATCACGTGATCACAATTCAGATACTTGGCAACTGGTTCATATCTATGACCATTGCTGTGTCCCGGAGTCACACGATCCCTTTTTGCAACTTTTGGACAAGCAAAGTCAATGGGGAAAGCCAGATTACTAATTTATCAGCTGCAGTGATTCACTTAACAACCGTGGCAAGAAAAGTTGTAAAACGGGACAAAACCCACTTAACAAATGTCTCACTTAACAACAGAAATATTGGGCTCAACTGTGGTCGTAAGTCAAGGACTACCTGTATCTGGTCTGAGTTTTGCCAGCAGGAATGATTAAAGGGCTTTTTTATTTATTTTATTATTTTATTTTATTTTATTTTATTTTATTTTATTTTATTTTATTTTATTTTATTTTATTTTATTATTTTATTTTATTTTATTTTATTTTATTTTATTTTATTTTATTTTATTTATTTTATTTTATTTTATTTTATTTATTATTTTATTTTATTTTATTTTATTTTATTTTATTTATTTTATTTTATTTTATTTTATTTATTTTATTTTATTTTATTTTATTTTATTATTTTATTTTATTATTTTATTTTATTTTATTTTATTATTTTATTTTTTTATTTTATTTTATTTATTTTATTTTATTTTATTTTATTATTTTATTTTATTTTATTATTTTATTCTATTTTATTTTATTCTATTTTATTTATTTTATTTTATTATTTTATTCTATTCTATTCTATTTTTTTTTAAATTTTATTTCTTTTTCGTTTCATTTCATTATTCTAGTTCATTAGCTTCACTCTTTTATTTCCCTCTGCCTGAATTTTTAAAACTTTTTTTTCTGGGAATCAAGTTATATCAAATGATTGGATAGCTTCAATTTTGCTGATTAAAAAAATGGAGAAAATCTATCTGGGTATTTGCTAAGAGTCGAAAATGACTTGATGGCACATGGTCAATCAATCATAAGAAATGATTGTGGATGGGCTCACTTGCAAAAGTTGCCTATGCGAGCTTTTAAAAGCCTGCTTTCTGCTTTCAGGGGATATTGAAAAAGAAGAAAAAATATGTTTTTTTCCCTCCAAGGATTTTTGCCTCCCAAACCTTACCTTGCAATTAGGCTGCAGGTATGTTGAATTCAATACCCTTTTGAGCAAGTACCAGTCCTGCAAAAGATTCTGTAAAAAATCTGCATAGGTGAAGGTTCCCTTGGCACATATGAGTAGCACATATGTGCTAGTCGTTCCCGACTCTAGGGGGCGGTGCTCATCTCCATTTCAAAGCCAAAGAGCCAGCACTGTCTGAAGACATCTCTGGGATCATGTGGCCGGCATGACTCACCGCCAAAGGCGCATGGAACGCTGTGACCTTCCCACCAAAGGTGGTCCCTATTTTTCTACTTGCATTTTTTACCTGCTTTCGAACTGCTAGGTTGGCAGAAGCTGGGATGAGTAATGGGAGCTCACCCCGTTACGTGGCACTAGGGAGTCGAACCGCTGAACTGCCGACCTTTCGATCGACAAGCTCAGCCACCGCGTCCCTAAAAATGTGTATAGATAAAGCAAAAATAAATCAGTGACTTTTTACTATGGACTAGTGACATGAAAGGCACTTAAAAGGAAATGATCAACCAAGGCAATGAGAAGACTTTCTCAAGAGATGGGACATCTAGCCGAATTTCCCCTTTGTCCTTCGTAGCGTAATTCATAGAGAAAAATATTGAAAAAGGGTCTCACAAAACCCTGTTATCTACCAAGCAGCCCCTTACCCACCCCAGCAGAAATTCACTCCTTTACAAATTCTATGGCTACTTTCACATTTTCCTTCCTTCCTTCCTTTCTTCCTCCCTCCCTCCCTTCCTTCTTCTCTTTCCTTCCTTCTTTCCTTTCCCTTCCTTCCTTTCCTCCCATCCTCCTATTGTTCTTTCTTTCCTTCCTCCCTCCCTTTCCTTCTTTCATTTTCTCTTTCCTTCCTTCCTTGTTTTCCTCCCTCCCTCCCCTTTCTTTCTTCTTTCTTTCCTTTTTTCTTTCCTTCCTTTTTTCCTTTCCCTCCCTCCCTCCTTTTCTTTCTTTCCTCCCTTTCCTTCTTTCATTTTCTCTTTCCTTCCTTCCTTTTCCTTCCTCCCTCCATCCCTTTTTCTTTCTTTCCTTCCTTCTTTTCTTTCTTTCCTTCCTTCTTTCCTTTCCCTCCCTCCCTTTCTTTCTTTCCTCCCTTTCCTCTTTTTTTTCTTTCTTTTTCCTTCCTTTTTTCCTTTCGTTCCTCCATCCCTCCTTTTCTTTCTTTCCTTTTCTCCCTCCCTTTCCTCCTCTTTCTTTTGCTTTCTTTCTTTCCTTCCTTTTTTCCTTTCCTCCCTTCCTTCCTCATATACACTTCCTTCCTTCCTTTCCCATCTCATATCCAACAACAATTACAGATCATCCTTGATGTACGACCACCTTGGGACCAGAGTTTCCATTGCTAAGCTAAGCGAGGAGGTTATTAAGTGAGTCGTAGCCAAGTTTGCAACCTTGTCGATCCGGTTGTTAAATGAACCACTGCAGTTGTTTAAGTGCATCGTGCAGTCAGTTCAATGAATCCAGCCGGCCGTCATTGACTTTGCTTGTCAGAAACTGTCCGGGAAGGTTAACAAATGCTGATCATGTGACCTCAGGATGAAGCAACCATCGTAAGTACCTGCCAGTTTCCAAGAGCCCAAAGTTTGGTCACATGACCATTTAGGGAACTGTGGTAGTTATATAAGCATGCGGACTGGTCGTAAATCACTTTTTCAGGGCCACTGTCATTTTGAGCGGTCATTAAACGAGCGTGTAAGTCAAAGACCGCATGTAGAACATGTAATTTTACAAAGACGTTAAAAGAGTGGCAGGTTATTGCAAAAATATTTGCCTGCAGCTTTGTTTCCTTTCGTTCTTTATTTTCTCTTCTTGGGTTTTCGATTTAAGCAGGCCTGCTGCCACCTTTAATAGATTAATTGCTCAGATGAATCAATTTAAACCACTTTCATCCACGAGAAAGACACACCCGTTCCCCTAACCAGCCCTGATTAGCAAAGGTGCAATTAAACAATTCGTAGACATGGGATATAAATGAGACTTTTGCTTCTGGGCTGTTTATATGGCAATATTTCTCGGTTCCCTTTATAGCTGGAGACACGGTTCTGCCTTTTCTGAGTTTTAGGATCTCTTCCTCCCCACAATCTGTCTGAAATGCACCACTGCTGGTTATTCATTTCTCAAAAGCTGACGATTTAAATCTGGATAGCAATAGCAATAGCGCTTAGACTTATATACCGCTTATATAAGTCCTCAACTTATGGCGGTTCATTTAGTGACCATTCGAAGTTTACACCGGCACTGAAAAAACCCTGAACGTATGACCATCGCCTCGGTCACGTCATCAAAATTCAGAACTTTGGCCACATTGGTGACATTTGCAGTGTCTCGCGTGACAAAGTCGACGGTGAAGCCGGATTCACCTAACAACCTGGTTTAACTAACTTAACAACCGCAGTGATTCATTTAGCAACGGTGGCTAAAGGAAGGTCGTAAAAACCGGGGCAAAACTCACTTTAAACAAACGTTCTCCCTCGGGCAAGAATCCATTCTGGCCTCGATGGTAGTCACAAGTCGAGGACTACCACCTGTCGTCCTTAAGGAGAACGAGTGGAACTGTGGAAATGTGTTACTCCTAGAAACAGTAGGTGGCAGCCATCTCTGCTGGAAGAGGCCTTCTTTTCTCACATTCAACACGGGAAGCCTCTTCTTGAGAAGAGGTCTCACCGGATCACCATTCCAGAATAAATATGGCATGTGAATTTTTTCCAAGAGGTAGAAAAATTCACCCAAGCAATCCACTTCTTCAAAACTGAGCCTGAGTAGCGTAGGGGGGTAATGCCTCCTACAAAGGCAGCATTTAAGATCCAGCTGCCTGCAATTACTTGCGAGTTCAATCCCAGCCAGGCTCAAGGTCGACTCAGCCTTCCATCCTTTATAAGGTGGGTAAATTGAGGACCCAGTTTGTGGGGGCAATAAGCTGACTTTGTATAAATATAAATATAAATATAAATATACAAAAGTATGAAAGCTATTGCTTAACGCACTGTAAGCCGCCCTGAGTCTCCGGAGAAGGGCGGCATATAAATCAATTAAAAAAAAAAACCAACTCCCTTTCTACCAATAAAGGAGAATATTTGTAGCTCAGGGCTGAACTGGGGGGTCCTTGGTGCTCTCTGAGCTTGGTGGTGTTCTTCCGAGCGTTTTATTACCCGACTAGGTAACATGATCAGTGTTTGAAGGGAGTGAGGTTTGTGGAGAGGAGGAGGGGGAGGGGGAGGGGGAGGAGGAGGAGGAGTCCCTGGTGCTCTCTGAGCTGACTTATTTTCTTGCCGAGTATGAGAGTAACATACAGCAAACTCCACTCCCTTCTACTACTGATGATGTTACCTAGTTGGGTAATGAAACGTCGGCAAGAAAATAAGTCAGCTCAGAGAGCACCAAGGACCTCACAGTCTTCCTCCTTCTCCTCCTCCTTTTCTTCCTCCTCTCCACAAAACCCATTCCCTTCTAGCACTGATGATGTTACCTAATTAGGTAATGAGAGGTCTGCCAAAACGCAACCCAAGTCAGAGAAAGCAGAAAGGACTGCACAGTCCTCCTCCTCTATACAAACGCCACTCCCTTCTAGCACTGATGATGTTACCTGGTTGGGTAATAAAACGTCTGCAGTAAAACAATCCAGTTCAGAGAGCACCAAGGACTCCTCAAACTCCCTTGGAGCAGCCCCTAAGATTTCCTTCTGCCCCTGTGGCAGAGGAGGGTTTTCTCTGACCCTTCTCCGAGGGTCTCCTGCCTGGACAGCGGGTTGGATTAAATCCTTGACGATTTATTTAGCAACCACCCAAAGGTACAAAGGCACTGGGGGAAAAAAAAGACAATTTTTCACACTTACAAGCTTTGCAGCAATCCCTTGGGTCTCATGATTAAATTCCAGACTTTTTAAAAAAATTTAATTTATATGCCGCCCTTCTCCGGAGACTCAGCGCGGCTTACAATGCATTAAACAATAGCCCTCATACTTTTGTATATACCTGCTTAGTAGGGCTTTTGCCCCCCACCCAAGCGGTGTTCTTTTTTTATACAAAGTCAGCTTATTGCCCCCACAATCCAGGTCCTCATTTTGCCTACCTTGAAAGGATGGAAGGCTGAGTCAACCTTGAGCCTGGTGAGATTCGAACTTGCAGTAATTGCAGGCAGCTGTGTCACTTTAACACCACTTTAAGCTGCTGCGCCACCAAGGCTCTTTCATTGGCAAATGACTCACATTGATGACGGTGGCAGTGTCCTGGTGCCACGCGTCCCACGTTTTGCGACTTTCTGACAAGCAAAGTCCACGGGGGAACCAGATCCCCGCACGACTAACTTCACAACTGCGGAGCGACTCCCTTAACAACTCCGACAAGAAAAAGTCGTAAAATGGGGCAGAGCTCACTGAACAACGGTCTCGATTAGCAACGGGCATTTCGGGCTCAATTGTGATCGTAAATCAAGGATATTTATGTTCTATCCAAATAGGTAGGTGCTGGCCCAATGCGCTCTCTGTTTTGCCCAGTGGTGAAATTCAATTTTTTTTTTACTACTGGTTCTGTGGGCGTGGCTTGGTGGGCGTGGCTTGGTGGGTATGGCAGGGGAAGGGTACTGCAAAATCTCCATTTCCACCCCACTCCTGAGGGGAGGATACTGCAAAATCCCCATTCCCTCCCCACTCCTGGGGGAAGGATATTGCAAAATCTCCATTCCCACCCCACTCTGGGGCCAGCCAGAGTATTTGCTGGTTCTCCGAACCACTCAAAATATCCGCTACCGGTTCTCCAGAACCTGTCAGAACCTGCTGGATTTCACCCCTGGTTTTGCCCTTGGGGTTTCCAGGATGAATTCGACACCCTTTAAATCTGCTTAGAGGCCGTGAAGACGGGCTCTGGGGTCTGATCCTGATTTTCCCAGCTCGATCTTCGTAAACCCACTCAAAGCTGGGAACGAACCTCGTCTCAATTCGGCTCTGTGCCCCATAACCGAGCCAGGCCACGCAGCGGCAAAAGCAGCGTAGTTACCCATTCGCTCGTTACCCCAAAAGTGCTTTTTTTCAAGAGGCAACTGGACTTTCTTGTTTTTCCTTGAAGTCGTTTCACTTCTCATCCCAGAAGCTTCTTCGGCTCTGACTGGATGGTGGGGGAATGGAAGGATTGATATTCCTTGCAGTCATCTGGTTGTTAGTACTCTTCCTGAGAGTCGTTGAGGCCACTTGGTTTAACTGTGTCCTCAGGCTCACCTGAGTGGAACTTTCTTGGCTGCAGAATATTTTTTGCCCTGTGCCTCTTCACTGTTCAAGTGACCCTACCACTCAGGTGATCGAGGACACAGTTAAACCACCGAGTGGCCTCAACGACTCTCAGAAAGAGTACTAACAACCAGATGACTGCAAGGAATATCAATCCTTCCATGCCCCGCCCTCCATCCGATCAGAGCCGAAGAAGCCCAGCTGCCTCCTGAAAAAATAAATAAATAAATAAATAAAAAGCACCTTTGGGAGAAACCACAACCTGGATGGCGGAGAATCTCCACAGACATCCCTTTGAAAAGGTTTCGCCTCTCATCCAAGTTAGCTTCTTCAGTTCTTCTGCAGAACTGAAGAAGCTTCTTGGATGAGAAGCGAAATGTCTTCAGAAGAAATCTCCATCTAGACCAGTAATGGTGAACTTTTTCGGCACCGAGTGCCCAAACCGGAACACGTGTGCATGTGCGCCCGCTGGAGCACTGGAAACCCAAAGATCAGCCGGCTGGCGCGCGCATGCCAGGCCGTTTTCCGGGCCGTTTTTAGCGGCTGTTTTTGGCCTGAAAAATGGCCTTAATACAGCCCGAAAAACAGCCTGATTTTTTTTTGCCATTTTTAGAATGTTTTCCGGGCCGTTTTCAGGCTTTTTTTGGGCCGTTTTCAGGCTGTTTTCCAATGCTCCGGCGCCTGTAAAGACCAACTGGCTGGTACACCCGTCTGTGCCGGAAACCAGAAAAGCAGCTGGTGACGGTGTGCATTCTCACAGAGGGGGCTCTGCGTGCCCCCTCTAGCACGGGTGCTGTAGGTTCGGCCTCACGGATCTAGACATTCGCTCCTTACGAGTTTGCAGTAGAGGTTGCATGGGGGAAAGGGAGGGAGAGGAGAGGAGAAAGGACAATTAAAAGAGGAGGCCCCCCTGCAGCAGTGGTGAGTTGCTCCCGGTTTGCCCCAGTTCGGGCAAACCAGTAGCGGCGGGAGGTTCCTCCGTCATCAGAAATGCTCTGCACATGAGCAGCTTCTGCACATGCGCAGAAGCGCCGCACACTCACAAAGCAAGCACGGACACCCCGCCAAGGGTGGGTTCTACTTACCTTTACTACCGGTTTCGCATCGCAAATGCGCAGATCACTTATGACGTCCGCGTCAGTGGGCGGAGCCTCCTGCCGGTTTTACTACCGGTTCTTACGAACCGGTCCGAACCCCTGGGGGAGGGAGGGGAAGAGCCGAAGTGGCGCAGTGATTAGAGTGCTGTACTGCAGCTACTTCAGCTGATCCGCTAGTTCAGCAGATCAAATCTCACCATCTCAAGGTTGACTCAGCCTTCCATCCTTCCGAGGTGGGTAAAACGAGGACCCAGATTGTGTGGGGGCAAGATGCTATTTAGTATACCTGTGGATTGTTGTAAGAGTCCTTGAAGAGTGGGCGGCATAGAAATACCACGAATAAATAATAATAATAAAATAACCCACCCCTGACCCGCAGCGCTACCGATAGCGGTAATGTCCGGATTTGAAACCCACTACTAATCTGACCCCCTCCCTTTCCTTCCCCCTTCCCCAACCTCTCCAGTCCCACCGGGTGCCATGCAAGCAGTGACCCCAACAATTCCCCACACATCCCCCCCTCCCCACCCAACCCCAAGAAGTGGCTGCATTTCTCTTCTCATCCTCACCCCCCACCCACCCTGGGCGACCGTGGGAACGGTCGCAGGCCGGCTTTAGGACGCGTGCAGGGTGGTAGTGGGAGGTGAGAGGGGGGTGGGAAAGAGGGGAAGGCGTGCCCACCCAGGGCGGGGGGGGGGGGAATGATCGCTCAGGCTCAGGGCTTTTCATTCATGTTAACCTGCCGGGACCTGCGTACGTGCGAGAGAGAGAGAGAGTCTTTCTAAGGGGGGCGCGCGGGCGCGCGCGTGGGGAGGGGGGAAAGAGAGAGAGAACGCGCGTGGACGCGCAGTCGGGCTGGCTGGCTGGCCAGGCTGGCTCGCTCGCTCGCTCGCTCCCGGCTCTCCGGCTCTTCTCCCCCCTTCTTCCCTCCTGCGTGTGTGTGGATGTGTATAAGAAGAGCGGCGGTCGGAGGCAAAAAGCGACTCGCGATTGGAGCTTGTGCCGAACGACCTGGGATCTCAGCAGCAGCAGCAGCAGCAGCCTTGAACCGGCTGGGAGAAGAGAGCCTGAACCCGGAGGGGTGGGAGGGGGGGGCGAGATCGGGCTTGGGTGGGGGGGGGGCTTCTTTCGATTTTGATTTTTTTTGGGGTGGGGGGGAACGTGGGGCAAGGAAGACGGCGCCCGGATTCTTTTTATTTTTGATCGGATGAAGCGCTGCCCTTCCCGGCACTCATTTTAAGGGGGGGGGGTCTTATATATATATAGATAGATCTAGATATATATATATATATATTCTGCCCCCCCTCCCCGATTCTCCTTCCTCGCCTTTCCATCCACAACGACCACTTTGGGGACGGACGGACGGACTGCCGGGGCAGCTGGCGAGACCCCCACCCGCCCCATCGCCCATCCCACCTACCCACCCTGGGCGAGGAGGATCGCGATCGCCGCAGTAAAAGCTGGTAAGGGGGCTTCTCGGGGAGGGAAGGGGTGGGGGGTGGGGGGGGGTCTGTCTTTGCAATGCGCTCTCCATCCCTTCCTTCCCCCCCCCCCGACTTCCACCTCTCGCCTGGTCCTCCACCTCGAAAGCTCCCTCCCTTCCCCCCCCCCCTTCCTGATTTAAAGAGATCAAGCCCAGATCTCTCGCGATCTCCCGCTCCTCCTCCTCCTCTCTTTCCCCTCCCGCGATCGGTTTATACTGCAATACAGTGTGGGGGGGGGGGGTTGGATTTTGATTGTGTGTGATCGTTGTTTTTTTTAACCGAGGGAGCAAATATATATAAATATATGCACATATATATATATATATATATATATACGCAGCATACCAGCCCCGAGCATCGGCTCTTTGGTGGGGAGGAGAGGGGGGGGGAGGGGGCTTGAAGCTGGGAGCCGATCCTTCCCGACCTTCTGCAAACGGCTTGGATCTTTCCTTCAGGACCCCTCCCCTCCATTCATACAGGCTTGTGTGCGTCTGTGTGTAAGAGAGAGATCGGCCTCCTCCTTCCCTCCTTTCGTCTTTTAAACTGGCACCATCCGTGCAGGATTTTTTTTTTTCCTTTCCAAAAGGATTCCGACGCAGGGGCTGGTTCTTTGCCGGGAGGAGCAGGAGGAGGAGGGCGAGGCGATCTGCTGGATCCCTGTGGGGTGGGGGTGGGGGTGGGGGACCGGTTGGTTTTGCTTGCTTTGCAAGCCCCTTTCTTCTCTTTCCTAAAGGCAAGGTTTGAAGGGGAGTCGATTCCTAGATTTATTATTATTATTATTATTTGCCTGGCTGAGGAGGAATCGACTGCCAGGGAGAGCGTGCACAGATCTCATCCCGAAAGTAACAGATCCCCTAAGTTCTTTCAGATCTTCCCTAGGGACCTTAAGACACCCACCCCTCTCCTCCCCTTTCTTTCCCTCCTCTCACACTCCATCCAGTCTGTCTTCCTTGGCTTTTTAATGCTCTTCCTATTTGTGAATCTTGTTGACTTCTGGATCTCAAGGGGTGGTGAAAACTCCAGTCTGCTGGAGCTGGATCACCTTTGGAGGGCCAAGCTTTGGGGTGGGGTGGGGTGGGGGGAGTCCATCTATAAAGAGATGGTCTGTCTTTGTTTTAAGATTGGGGTTTTGGCCCAGCCTCACGGCCACTGAAAGTCAAAATTAGGTGGAACTTTTTTCCTCCTCCACTACCTTATTTTATAGAGAGGATCGTTGGCTGTTAAGGAAAAGCCAAAGTTTTAAAATGGTGTAATGCTGAGATCTCAGAAGTAAATGGATCCAAAGCTGGGGTTTTCTTAGGAGGGGCTTATTATATGACGGAGCTGAAGTTGTTCCTTCTTTTTGAATTCTGCCCAGGGTCTGGGTGGGATCCCAAACTTGGAAAAGTTTGCCTGGTACTTTCACCAAAGACAGAGTGAAAGAGTTAAAAAAGAGAGAGAAAGAGAGAGAACCGTGGTTAGATCTCATTCGGGAGGATTGGACCTGATGTTTAGGTTGCTATCATTGTCTTCTGGTGAATGTCCTTTGTGTTTCAGACCAGGGGAATAAAATAAGCATGTTGTAAACCAATTTACTACAGTGTACTCCAGGCTGGAACCCCCCCCCCCCCCAAAGGTATTGAATTCTTCTAGGACTGCAAACTAGATTCCTCCAACAAGATTTTGGAGAATGCTGCAAAGTATTTTCTTGGATTACTAGAAATGTTTGAACCAGTCTAGGTCAGTTCATTTAAATCTGAAACAATGCCCTTTCCTTGGACAAAGCTGAATAGGAACACACACACACACACACACACACACACACCCCTCTCTCTGACACACACACACACTCAAACACACACAAGGCAAAACTGTGTTACCAAAAAAAAAAAAATTAAAAAAATAAAGTGCAGTTGTGCAATCAAATAAAATGCAAGTCGTCTTGCCAAGCCTTTAAATATAACTCCCTTCCTAGAAAGTGGGTGGGTGGTCTTTGCAGTGGGGCCAAGCCGTTCTCCCTTATCTTAAATGCAAACATACATGCCAAATAAAGCTGGGATACATGGCTTGCATTAAACCTGTTCAGAAATTTTAAGAAGGAGCACCATCCATAGGGGGCTGCATGGCTTCCTGAAGTTTATATATGAAGACATTTGTCTCCTCTGAATTTGTTTGGGTGGCTTTTTTTTTTTGCTATTTTTAATAATATTTTTTTTTAAAAAAAACCAGGCAGTTCTAGGAAAGACACTTTCTTCTGCATGCTGAACAGAACTCAAAGAAAAGCTGTTTTCCTTTCTCTAAAATGTGCAACATGACCAAAGTTGGGGGAGGGGGGGGGGAGATTGGAAGCTTTGACATCCGGGCTGCAAAACTGTTGATGATCTTTAGATGGCAGCAGAGATGCCATCCCACTCCCTCCGTCTCCCTCCCTCCCTCCCTCCCTCCCTCTCTCTCAAATCTTTGCTACCACCTAGTGAAGATCAGGAGTTTTGCACCCAGATCTATAACAAAGCTAAAGGCATTCCTTTTTAAAAATATATATATTTCATATATATATATATGTGTGTGTGTGTGTGTGTGTGTGTGTATGTATATATATGTATATATATATGTATGTGTATATATATATGTATATGTATGTATGTGTGTGTATGTATGTATGTGTATGTGTATTTGGTCCAGAAAGCTCATGAGGAGAATTCTGTTAGTTGAATGTTGAATCTTTCACTGAGAAAGAGTCGATGCATTGCTCTGGCTGGTAGATCTCTCCATGTGGAAATGCACAACAAGGCTGCGGTGGATTTGGCTTTCCTGTAAGTAGGGCTGCAATAGGAAAATCACCGAGAGCAAAAAAGAGAGAGAGAGAGAGAGGAATTGATCAGGTTTCGTCTCCTTTGCAGCTCCTGAAATCCAGGGTAGAAAGTCTTTGCTGGAGAAGTGGACAAAAAAAAAAAAAATGTTTGCTTTCACCGAAGGAGCAAATTCCTAAATCTGTGTACTGTACTCCCCTAGAAAGGATAAAAAACCTAGTTTTAGCATTTTGGGGGAAATGAGAGGGGGGGGAAATATAGGGGCTGTTCTCTGGAATCTTGAGTGATCGATCGAAAGGCTTGGAAAGCTTTTTCAAAAAAAAAAAATTTTTTTTAAAGATAATATTTATTCAGAAGTGATTTTCATCCCCGTTCTTGGAAGGGCTATCAAAGCAAAGGACGAAGTGAATAAATGACACACGACGAATAAAGGGCTAATCCTGCCAGAAAGCCAAGGCAACAACTGCAGGAAACACACCCTGAGTAAAACAACAGGTTGATAATAAGTGTGGAGGAACTTAGGCGGAGATATTTTAATGGAATGCTTAGAATGGCAATTTCTCTCTCTTCTCTTTCTTGAAGGAGGTTGGGACTTGAGGCAGGAGAGCTGGAAGGAAAGGGGGGCAGGCAACGCTCCGTTTTTTCCCCGGGTTTGGAGAAAATAATTGGGATCTGAGTTTTTTTTTTTTTCCTCCCCTGTGGAGCAGTGAGTAAGAGAACCGCTGTGCCTTCCATGTGCGCAGAGATTTCGGTTAAAAAATGCTGCTGCTTTTCTGTTTCCTTTCAAGCAGGCCACATAAGTATGCCTTCTTTTGTCCGGGAGCTTACCCCCTACTTTTAAACCAAAATAAATGCAATCTCGTTTCCTTTTTTTCCCCTCTTTTCCCCCCTCTCCTCCCCTTGCTCTCCGCTGCCAGGAATGTGAGACCCAATTTTGCTCACTTTGTGAAACAATGGAGGAAGGATTAACGTCGGATGTAACTGGAAGTGTCCAGAGAAATACAAGGAGGTGGAGATGGGGTTAGTTAAATGGTGGGTGACATAATGGTCTCCCGTTAAGGAATTTACAGATGCAGGTTAACAGAGTTGTAGGTCATCTAATCCAACCCTTTGCCCAAGCGGGAGACCCTACACCATTTCTGACAGATGGCAGTCGAGTCTCTTCTTGAAAGTCTCCAGTGAAGAAGCTCCCACAACTTCCGAAGACAACTTCTGTTCCACGGGTTGATTGTTCTCACAGTCAGGAAATTTCTTCTTATTTCCAGGTTGAATCTCTCCTTGGTCAGTTTCCATCTATTATTCCTTGTCTGGCCTTCAGGTGCTTTGGAGAATAGCTTGACCCCCTTCCTCCTCTCTGTGGCAGCCCCTCAAATATTGGAAGATGCTCTCCTGTCTCCCCTGGTCCTTCTCTTCACTAGACTAGCCAGGCCCAGTTCCTGCAACCGTCCATCGTCTGTTTTAGCCTCCAGTCCCCTCATCCTGGTTGCTCTTCTCTGCACTCTTTCTAGAATCTCAACATCTTTTTTATAGCATGGTGACCAAAACTGGATGCAGTACTCTAGGTGTGATATTACTAAGGCTTTATAGAGGGGTATTAGTACCTCACTTGATCTTGATTGTATCCTTCTGTTAATGCAATTTAGGATTGCATTGGCTTTTTGGGCTGCCGCCGCACACTGCTGGCTCATATTTAGTTGGTTGTCCACTAAGACTCCAAGATCCCTCTCCCAGTTACTGCTATTAAGCCTGGTTTCACCCCATCTATATGTGCCCTTTTGGTTTTTCTTGCCTAAGTGTAAGACTTTACTTTTCTCTGCATTGAATTTCGTTTTGTTAGATAGGGCCCAGGGTTCAAATCTGTGAAGATCCAGCTGGGTCTTGAGCCTATCTTCTAGGGGAGTGATGGCTAATCTTTTTGCCATCACATGCCAAAAGCAGGGGGAGCACGGTGAGGTCTCATGCAAGCATGCCCACATCCATAATTCTATGCGTCCCGCCTCCCCGTGCTCTCCCCACTTTTGGCACGTGATGGCCCGGTGGGCCCGGTAGGCCCATTTTTTGCTCTCCCCAGCTCCAGAGCCTTTCTAGGAGCCTGGGGAGGGCAAAAACGACCTTTCCCACCCCCTCAGAGGCCCTCCGGAGACCAGAAACAGTGTGTTTCCTGAGTTCTGATGGGCCCAGAAAGCCCGAAAATCAGCTGGCTGGCGCACGCATGCGTGCCGGATCTGAGCTCGCGTGCCCACCAATATGGCTCCATGTTCCACCTGTGGCACCCGTGCCATAGGTTCGCCATCATAAGGTGTTAGCTATTCCTGTCAGCTTAGTATCATCGGCAAATTTACCTCAGTGAGTGCTAGAAATGTTTAAGCCCCATGTGTTTGAACAGAAGGCGGTCAGAGGAAATGGTTTTGCCTTCCATGATAGCAGTCTTCCAATATTTGAGGGGATGTCGCAGAGAAGAGGGGAGAGCCTGTTTTCTAAAGTAGGGGTACCCAACCCCCGGGAGGTGAACCAGTACCTGTCAATGGCCTGTTAGGAACCAGGCTGCACAGATGGAGGCGAGCTGCAGGTGAGCAAAACTGCATACATGGGATCTAGGTTGCACACTTCCTTCCCAAAGTCTGTGGAAAAATTGTCTTCCACAAAACTGGTCCCTGGTGCCAAAAAGTTGGGAAATGCTATTGAGGGCAGGAGAAGAAGCAATGGATGGAAGCTAATCATGGAGAGAAGCAACCTAGAACTAATGAGAAATTTCCTGAACAGTGAGAATAATTAATCAGTGGCACGACTTGCCACCAGAAGTTGTGGATGCTCCCAATACTGGACATTTTTAAGAAGAGATGGTCCAGAATATTATAGGGCAAGTTATGGCTAACTTTTTTGCCCTTGTGTGCCAAAAGCATGGGAGCATGGGGGGGTTGAGTACGTGCATGCCCACACCAATAATTCAATGACCCCCCCGTGCCCTGTCCCCCTGCGCATGCGCGCACGGCCAACATGCGCTCTCCCCACTTTTGGCACATGACGGCAAAAAAGATTACTGGTAGGCTCATTTTTCACCCTCCCCAGGCTCCAGAGGCTTTCTTGGAGCCTGGGGAGGGCGAAAACCGCTTTCCCCACCCTACCGGAGGCCGGAAACAACCCGTTTCCAGGCTTCTGATGGGCCAGGAAGGCTTAAAAATCAGCTGGTCAGCTCACACATGCGCACTGGAGCTGAGCTAGGGCAACACCCATGTGCCCACAGATATGGCCCCGTGTGCCACCTGTGGAACACGTGCCATAGGTTTGCCATCAGAGTTTTAGGGTCTCCTGCTTCAGCAAGGGGTTGGACTAGAAGACCTCCAAGGCCCCTTTCAAGTCTATTATAACCTTTTTTCCCAGGTCCGTCCAAGCCTATAAGCATCCATTGCTACTCATTGGTGTCATTGTAATCTTGGCCACTAGAATAACTTTGACTGTAGATGTTCTACACAGTTGGAGCCTGGTAGTCCCTGACTTACAACCACAACTGGGACCAGCATTTTAGTTGCTAAGCAAAGCGGTTGTTAACGGAGTTGCAGCCAATTTTATAAACACAGAGAGGAAGGGGAGAAGCTAATTTCCAAAGCACCTGAAGGCCAGACAAGGAATAAGGAATGGAAGCTGAACAAGGAGAGATTCAACCTAGAAATCTGGAGAAATTTTCTGACCGTGCCTTCCAACTCTGTAAACCTGTGATCTGTGATCCAAATGGAAATTGGATGTTGCAACCCTTGTAAATATATTCTCGCGGCCAAGCACCCAAATTTTTTATCACGTGACCATGAGGATGCTGCGTTGCTCGTAAATGCGAGGACCAGTCAGAAGTCAGGTACTGTTTTAGTACTATTGTAACCTCAAATGGTTGTAAATCAAGGAGTAGACGACCATAGTCTAGCTCCACATACGATATTTAAAGCACCATGTAATTGTTGCATCCCTACTGAAGTTGTTGTGTCTGGATACAGCAGGAGGTCCAAACAGCTGTAGGTTCACTGTCACGTCTGAATTCAGTCATTATAGAGGAAAGGTCTCCAACCTTTCCAGCTCGGTGACTGACAGAGGTGGGGGGAGAGGAGATGTGTGTGTGTTGCTTTAAAAAATTCAGCTTTGCACGGGCAGGCATGCACACCCAAGGTCGCCCATCACTTCTGCGGCCCGGTTCTGAACAGGCTGCGGCCTGGCGTTAGGTGTGTCCCAGGGATTGGGGCAGGGGTGAAATGCTACCGGTTCGCACTGGTTCGAGCGAACCGCTAGTGATAAAAACTACCGGTTCGACCAAATCAGTTGTTGTGGCCCGCCAGCGGCCTGTGTAGTTAGTAGCTGATTCCGACAGCAAGGAGGCTGGTGTGGTGCTGCGCCAGTAGCCTGTGCAGCAGGTGCTCGAGTCAGATAATGAGGAGGCTGGAGAAGATGAGGTGCCAGAGGCGGGGATTCAGCCAGGGCCTTCAGAACCTCCAGAAGCTCCCATAAGTGAGGAGGAAGAAGAAGAGGAGCCTCTTCTCGATGTACGAGTGCGCAGAGCTGTTAAAAGGCAGGAGTGGCTTCTCAGGAGGAAGTATCCTCGAGAGTAAGACTTGGGGCTAATTGGCCACTCCCTTAGCCTATTTAAGGAGGAACACCGACTGAACCAATTTGCAGGAAACAACTTCGTTCGTATTCCTTCGCGTCTTGATTCCAGAAATGTTTGATTCGGCTCTTGTTTCTCTCTTGTCAGTTTTCCTGCAAATTGCTTTTGGGCATTCTGCCAACCACAGTAAGATTACAGTTATTTGAAATACTGTGCCTCAGAATTGAGTTATTATTCTTTGGATTCTTGTCAGCTGTTAATGAAGTTAAATTAACAGCCTTTGTTCAGAAAAGACTGATTTAAACTGTACTTGTGTTTGAACAACTACTAAGAAAGCTCATTACTAGTCCTTAATTAGCGAACTAAGGTTTGTACGGACTTTGTGTGTGCTGTGTTCTTTGGGATCCGTAGCTGGGGCAGAACACCAGTAGTAAAAAAAAAGCTACCAATTCGGGCAAACCGGTAGTTTTAAAAAGCTATTGTTTCATTCGAACTGGTATTTCCGACGATCAGCTGTTCCACGTGGTTTATATTCACTAGAAAGCAGGAAATCCAATATCTCTTTTGGTATGCATTGTGCAAGCATGCACGAAACGTGAGTTTGGCGCACACTGCCTGCACGGGCAGAGAACTGGTGGCGATCCGCGGAGGATTTCACCCCTGGGTTGGGGACTCCTGTTATAAAGTTCCCTAGAAATTGTGTTTATCTGGATTGACTATAATTAGTAACAAAGATCTAAGGTTCAGTTATGAGAAAGTAAAGACACACTCGAGGCACTCTTGGACTCCTGGTCAGTACATGGATGTAAGTGTCCAAATTTCTTGGCTATGGTATGAAGGTGGTTTGTCTTTTGTCTTCAGCCAGGATTTCATTTTAATTTTCAAAAAAAAATTACAGTCTAGACACAGGTGGCACGCAGAGTCATATTGGTGGGTATGCGAGCTTTGTCTTAGCTTAGCTCCTGCTGGCATGCGTGTGCCAGCCAGCTGATTTTTGGGCCTTCCGGGCCCACCAGAAGTCAGGAAACAGTTTGTTTTCGGCCTCCGGAGCACCTCCGGAGAGGTGGGGAAGGCTGTTTTCACCCTTCTCAGGCTCCTAGAAATCCTCTGGAGCCTGGGGAGGGCGAAAAACAGCCTACCGGGCCCACCGTGCCATTGCGTGCCAAAAGCGTAGGGAGCATGGAGGTGTCACGTGTGCATGCACGAGGAGGAGCAGGGAGTATTGAATTACGGGTGTGGGCACACACACACGCGACCTCCTCACGCTCCCCCGGCTTTTGGCACGCAACGGTAAAAAGGTTAGCCATCACTGGTCTAGACTATGTCCATACCTATCTTTCCATCCAGCTACTTGGTTCTGTTTTGCTTCAAAGCTTGAACAAGATCAAGCAGGTGGTGCCACCTGTTGAAGGTGAAGTCACAGGTGATATATAGGACATCACTCGAATCTATGAAGAGAGGATGACGGGATAGGAACCGGCCATCTAATACTATCCAGATGTTTATGGATGACACTGGCTGGCCCGTGTAACTGGCGATATACATTAAACAGAAGGAATTGTACTCTCAAAACATCTGAAAGACAGCTCTTGACTAGACTGTGGCTGTCTCAGAGTAAACCAGCTTTGATTTTTCATCCTTTTGAGCCAAATGGAATACAGCGTCTCAAGCCAAGCGACTGGAGACATTGTGAAGTCTTTGGATTTTCCAGACGTGAAATAAATATCTGGAATATAACCATCGACACGTTCTTTTTCTGTTCGCGTTGTTGATGCATTTCAGTTCTTCAATATCTCTTCCAGCTAGCGAAAACTCATAGGTACTGCATTCCAGAAATACAAAACAAGAATCTTAGTAAATGTGTGTCTTAACCATGGTTTGAGGTAGAATTGTCATTACTCTGGCAACGATGCGAGTAGTCCTTGATTTTACAACAGTTCAAAGTTACAATGGCACTGAAAAAAAGCGATTTAGGATCGTTTTTCACACTTAACAACTGTTGCCAGATTCTCACCAGTGGTGGTATTAAACCGGTTCAGACAGGTTCGGCTGAATCGGTAATGGCGACTGTGGGTGGGCGCGCTCTGGCGTAATACAGTCCTATTTAGCCACATTTTCGAGACCGGGTAAGAATATATGAAACCCACCTCTGATTCCTATGATCGTATTTGAGAGGCTGCCACAAAGAGGAGGAGGTCAATTTATTTTCCAAAGCATCCAAAGGCCAGACAAGGAATAATGAATGGAACCTAATCAAGGAGAGAAGCAACCTGGAATTAAGGAGAAACTTCCTAACAGTGAGGACAATTAACCAGTGGGACACCTTGCCACCAGAAGTTGTGGGTGCTTCATCACTGAAGGTTTTTATGAAGAGACTGGACAGCCACTTGTCTGGAATGGTATAGGGCAAACCTATGGCGCCTAATCGATGGGCATGCAAGCTCAGCTCCGGCACACGTATGCACACCAGCCAACTGATTTTTGGGCCTTCTGGGCCCACTGGAAGTCAGGAAACAGGCTGTTTCTGGAGGGCCTCCTGGGCGTGGGGAAGGCCCGTTTTTCGCTCTCCCCAGGCTCCAGAGCCTTTCTAGGAGTCTGGGGAGGGAGAAAACGACATCCCCCCCCCCCTGGAGGCCCTCCGGAGGCCGGAAATGGCCCATTGTTGACTTCCAGTGGGATCGGACAGGGGAGGCCATTTTTGCCCTCCCCAGGCTTCTAGAAAGGCTCTGGAGCCTGGGAAGAATGAAAAATGGGCCTACTAGGCCCACCGTGCCATTGCGTGCCAAAAGCGGGGGGAGTGCAGGGAGTCGCATACATGGGTGGGCAGGGCGCATAGAATTATGGGTGTGGGCATGCGCACGCACCCCCTCTTATTCCCCCCCCCCTCTGCTTTTGGCACGTGATGGCAAAAAGGTTAGCCATCATTGGTATAGGGTTTCCTATTTGAGCAGGGAGCTGGACTAGAAGAACTCCAAGGTCCCTACTAGCTCTATTCTGATTCTAATCACAGTTGAAGCCCTTGGCAAGTGACACCTATTGTAGTGTCCCAGACTCACGTGTTTGTGACCTTCTGAGAAGCAAAGTCAAATGCGTAAGTCAGGTTCGCTTAACCACGTTACTGTTGTGGCCCGTCAGCGGCCTGTGCAGATTGTAGCTGATTCTGACAGCGAGGAGGCTGGTGTGGTGCTGCGCCAGCAGCCTGTGTAGCTGGCGCTTGAGTCAGACAATGAGGCTGGAGAAGAGGTGGTCCCAGAGGCGGGGATTCAGCCAGGGCCTTCAGAACCTCCAGAAGCTCCCATAAGTGAAGAGGACGAAGAGAAGGAGCCTCTTCTCGATGCACGGGCGTGCAGAGCTGCTAAAAGGCAGGAGTGGTTCCTCAAGAGGTCTCCTCGAGAGTAAGGCTTGGGGCTAATTAGCCTCTACTCTATTAAGAGACTCCTGCTTGGGTGGGTGGTTGGACTAGATGACCTACAAGATCCCTTCCAACTCTGTTATTCTGATAGGAGGAGGAGGAGGAGGATATGTGGGGTCCTTGGTGTTTTCTGAGCTTGGTTGTTTTCTTGCAGATGTTTCCTGACCCAGCTAAGTAACATCATCAGTGCTAGAAGGAGTAGGGTTTGCTTTCTGTTTCTGTACTAATGGCTTGCCTTATCGGTGTCGGTAGGGGTGTTCTTGATGGTTCCTTGTTTATTGTTTGATTGTTTGTCTGTGTTAGTAGTTCCTTGATTGGGGTATTGTTTACTTCTGGATTGTTGATCTAGTGTTGTTCTTCGCATCAATCTCCGTTCATCTGTATGTGGATTACAAGTGAGGAGGTGTTTGGCTCTTTTTATTTCCTAGTTTGACTTTTTGACTGTGTCTTTTGAATGGCATGTAAATGTTGTTTACCTCTGTGTGCCTGTCGATGGCTGATTTGTCTGAATTCCAAGCTTCCAGCAACACTCTAGCGCTTTTGGCTTGGTCTAGGATGATCTCCCTTGGTAGTTTGTAGTTCATGAATTGGGGTATTATTTACTGCTTACTCAACTCAGACAATCAATCAAAGAAGTAAACAATAGCCTAATTAAGGAACCACCAGGATCACTCCGACCAGCACTGACACGTAGTTCTCCACTTGCGACCACAATTGAGCTCAAAAATTTCATTGCTACAGTAAGACCATTGTTAAGTGAGTTTTGCCCCATTTATGACCTTTCTGGCTACAGTGGTTAGGTGAATCACTGCAAATGAAAAGTTAGTTAACACTAACTTAAATTGTTAAGCGAATCTGGCTTCCCCATTGACTTTGCTTGAGAAAAGGTGATCAAATAACCCTGGGACACTGCAAACAGGATAAATACATGCCAGTTACCAAATGTCCAAATTTTGATTATATGACCACGGGATAACAACAGCACCAGGAAAAAAAAAGAAGAATTTATGGCTTTTTTAACACTTACGATCGCTGTAAATGTAAAAAAAAGTCATACATTCTTTTTTTTCCCCGTGCTATTGAAACTTCGACCAGTCACTAAACGAATGGTGGTACCATAAGTCAAGGACTACCTGTAAACAGAGAGCAAACCTCATTCCCTCCTAGCACTGATGAAACTACCTAGTTGGGTAATAGAATAGAATAGAACAGTGGTGAAATCAAAATTTTTTTTACTACCGGTTCTTTGGGTGTGACTTGGGCATGGCAGAGGAAGGATACTGCAAAATCTCCATTCCCACCCCACTCCAGGGGAAGGATACTGCAAAATCTCCATTCCTACCCCACTCCAGGGGAAGGATACTGCAAAATCCCCATTCCCACCCACTCCAGGGGAAGGATACTGCAAAATCCCCATTCCCACCCCACTCTGGGGCCAGCCAGAGGTGGTATTTGCTGGTTCTCTGAACTGCTCAAAATTTTCGCTACCGGTTCTCCAGAACCTATCAGAACCTGCTAGATTTCACCCCTGGAATAGAATAGAATTCTTTTATTATCCAAGTATGATTGGACACACAAGGAATTTGTCTTTGGTGCATATGCTCTCAGTGGACATAAAGAAAAAATAAAATATATCCGTCAAGAACCGTAAGGTACAACGCTTAATGATAGTCGTAGGGTACAAATAAGCCGTCAAATCCTATTAGGAAACAGTCAATATAAATCGTAAGGATACCAGCAACAAAGTTACAGTCATACAATCATAAGTGGGAGGAGATGGGTGATAGGAATGATGAGTGCAGCCTTGGTAAATAGTTTGACAGTATTGTGGGAATTATTTATTTAGCAGAGTGATGCCATTTGGAAAAAAACTGTCCTTGTGCCTAGTTGTTCTGGTGTGCAATGCTCTATAGCGTCGTTTTGAGGGTAGGAGTTGAAACAGTTTATGTCCAGGATGCGAGGGGTCTGTAGATATTTTCACAGCCCTCTTTTTAACTTGTGCAGTATGCAGGTCCTCCATGGAAGGCAGGTTGGTAGCCATTGTTTTTTCTGCAGTTCTAATTATCCTCTGAAGTCTCTGTCTGTCTTGCCAGTTAGAGAGGTGCAGATTACAGACTCAATAATTCCTCTCTAGATTTATTGAGTTGAATAATTGAGTTGAATAATTCCTCTGTAGAATATGTATAGAATTATATAATATATATATATATATAACGTCTGTAAGAAAACAACCCAGCTCAGAGAACACCAAAAAACCCCACAGTTCCATCCCGAGTTACAAATATTCCCTTTTATTGGTATTACCTGAACATTATTTTTTTTTTGTCCTATCACCAGCCCGATATCACTCTTCATTCTTATCACCTGTAGGAAAACACATTGGATGACTCCTTGAAGTGGTATGCAAAAAAACCCCCAAAAACCAAGAACTCCGTAGGTGTTGAAATATGTTGAAAAGAGATGCACCTGAAATTGCCTTTTTTCCCCCTACTTCAGTCTCTACGAAATAAAAATATTCCAATCGGCCCCCAGTTTGTTTTTCAAGCTTGACGGATACCTGCTTAGTCATTCGAAATCGAGGATGACTCGGCTTTCCAGTTTCGGCTATTGGGTTCCGGGAGGAAGAATGGGGAGGTCTCTCTACCCGCTGGGAATTTGTGAAGCTTTGACAAACGCAGGAGGCTTTTTAAAAATGATACGTGGATTTTTCAACTTGTGTCAAAGTTGTACCATCAGGCGGGATGAAAGAAGCAGAATGAAATTTGATCTGTCTCTAATCTCCTTAGTGCAAGAAGTCACTGGCTGAAGGCTACCTTGGTAGTATTTCTACACAAGAAAACACCTTTAAAAAAAAAAAGAGGATGGCACACTTTTTGGGGGCCTGTCTGGTCTGATTGGTGGCATTCTTTTTATCTCAGAAGATGCTTTCCAAGGGAGCGTGTGTCATCCCTAACTGCTTTCAGCGGTTGACGGAAACCAGAAATCCAATATCATAAGTAGAAAATGGAAATGAGATGGGTGGGATGGGAATATTAATGGGGCTTTGAAAAAGATGTGGCTCCTTTGGGGGCAGAGAATAAAGCTAGTTGGCATCGCCGGGCGGCGAAGGCTTGCTTGCCTGAGCTTCTGGAAAAAAAAAATTGAATTATTGAGTTATTCACATGATGTACACAGCTGCCCATCTCACTCATATGATTCTGGGACTCAGGAGTGAAATCCAACAGGTTCTAGAGAACCGGTAGTGGAAATTTTGAGCAGTTCAGAGATCCAGCAAATGCCATTTCTGGCTGGCTCCAGAGTGGGGTGGGAATGGGGATTTTGCAGTATCCTTCCCCTGCTGCACCCACCAAGCCACGCCCATCAAGCCACACCACACCACACCACATCCACCAAGCACGCCCACAGAACCGGTAGTAAAAAAATTTGGATTTCACCACTATTCTGGGTAATATTCTGATATAGGCTCCCTTTAAAAGCAGGAAGCAGAGTCTTGGTCCTAGCAAAACCCCTTTTATTTGGCAATGGTCGTTAAGGAATGTCTCAGTCGTTAAGCCAATGCAATGGTCATTAAGCGGATCTATTGTATCCAATGGCCTTTTTGTTTTTTTGCTAGGAACCAGAAGTAAATGCCGTTTGCCAGAAAAAAAGGCATCAGAAATTGTCATCAAAATGCAATCACGTGACAACTTGGGGTGGGGCTGCCAGAACTTCGAAACCAGGTCGTAAATACAGGCAGTCCTCGACTTATGACAGTTCATTTAGTGATTGTTACCACGACAGCGAAAATAGAGACATTATTACCATTTTTCACACTTATGACCGTTGCAGAATCCCAATGGTCACATGATTGACATTCAGATGCTGACTCCTATTTATGACCGTCGCAGTGCCCAGGAGTAATTTTGATCAGCAAAGTCAGTGGAGAACCCAGATTCACTTAACAACCACGTTACTGATTTCACCGCTGCATTGCAGCGATTCGCTTAACAAATGTGGCAAGGAAAGTCGTCGAGTGGGTCAAATTCAGTTCACAGATTGTTCACTTAACAACATACACTCAGTTGCGGTCTTTTGCACTCAGTTGTGGTCGTAAATTGAGGACTACCTGTAATTAAATCTGTTAAATCCATCTTTTAAGATTAATATCTTACAGAATGAAATTCAGTGTAGAGAAAACTAAAGTCTACACTTAGGCAAGAAAAACCAAAAGTACAGATATAGACTGGGTGAAACCTGGCTTAATAGCAGTAACTGGGAGTGGGGGTCTTGGAGTCTTGATGGACAACCAGCTAAATATGAGCCAGCAGTGTGTGTCGGCAGCCAAAAAAACCAATGCAATCTAAATTGCATTAACAGAGGGATACAATCAAGATCAAGTGAGGTACTAATACCATTCTATGAAGCCTTAGGTTTTGTTTTGTTTTGTTTTTAAATTTGATTTATATGCCACCCTTTTCCGGAGACTCAGGGCGGCTTACAATGCGTTAAGCAATAGCCTTCATACTTTTGTATATTTATACAAGGTCAGCTTATTGCCCCCACAAACTGGGTCCTCAATTTACCTACCTTAGAAAGGATGGAAGTCTGAGTCGACCTTGAGCCTGGCTAGGATTGAACTCGCAGAATTACAGGCAGCTGGATTTAGTAAGACCATAACTAAAATACTGCATCCAGCTTTGGTCACCACACTATAAAAAAAGATATTGAGACTCTAGAAAGAGTGCAGAGGAGAGCAACCAGGATGAGGATGGGTCTGGAGGCTAAAACATACGATGAACGGTTGCAGGAACTGGGCCTGGCTAGTCTAGTAAAAAGAAGGACCATGGGAGACAGGATAGCAGTCTTCTAATATTTGAGGGGCTGCCACCGAGAGGAGGGGGTCAAGCTATTTTCCAAGGCACCCGAAGACCAGACAAGGAATAATGGATAGAAACTGATCTAGGAGAGATTCCACCTGGAAATAAGGAGAACTTTTCTGACAGTGAGAACAATCAACCAGTAGAACAAAAATTGCCTTTGGAAGTTGTGGGAGCTTCATCACTGGAGGCTTTCAAGAAGAGACCAGACTATCATCTGTTAGAAATGGTGTTGGGTCTCCTGCTTGGGCAGAAGGTTGGACTAGATGATCTACAAGGTCCCTTCTTCAACTCCGTTAATCTGTAAAATGGATGCTTTGCTCTCCAGGCTGCCTTTATTATTATTTTTTTGCCGGAAACACAGCAAGAACAAAATTGCCGATGGTGGTTTATAGAGAAGTCTGATTCAGCCATGAGTCATCTTCTCGCCGTGATCAGTCAATTGAAACCGAGAGATTTTGTCCAGATTTACAGCAAGGTTGTCAGAGAGAACCTTGCAGACCAGGTAATCTTTAATCATTGGGAGATCTTCTTTCTCTCCACAATTAGACCGTTTCTCTGACCGTAAATGCATCATTGAACTTATAATGGAGACATAAAACTGCCCCAAGTCTTATTAATAGTACATAACACCCATAACAGCACTTCGGAGTGTGTGGCGTATACAGCACTTCTTCTTCGGCATTACCTAAGTGTAATGTTCAGAAAAACCTTGTAAGATGAGTCAGTATTATTCTCATCTGCGCTGCTGTTAAGGAACTCAAAGCTGGAGAGATTGACTTGCCTTAAGGCCACGGAGAATAGCAGCGGAGAAATTTAGAAAGGAGACGTTTTGGATGCATAGTTAAGTCTCTGGGCAGCTATGATTCACCAAGGCAGAAGTAGGCTAAGGCCTGTTCAAGGTCACGAACGAACTCCCGTACAGCTCTGATGGGGTCTTTCAGTTCCCTAGATTTTTTTTAATTCCAAAATAAAAAGATTAGAAACTAGCACGTTGCAGCAGGGGTGAAATCTACTTATCTTCCCTACCGGTTCGGAAACTGGGAGCATTTCACCCCTGCGCTGCAGACAGAAACCAGGATTTTAATAACAGAATCATTTTGTAGCCTGACGTGGGATCTGCAAAGCCATGGATGGAAAGAACCAGGGGAGACATGATAGCATCTTCCAATATTCGAGGGGCTGCCACAGAGAGGAGGAAGGGGATCAAGCTATTTTTCAAAGCACCCGAAGGCCAGACAAGGAACAGTGAATGGATGGAAACTGATCAAGGAGAGATTCAACCTGGAAATAAGGAGAAATTTTCTGACAGTGAGAACAATCAACCCATGGAACAGAAGTTGCCTTTGGAAGTTGTGGGAGCTTCATCCCTGGAGGCTTTCAAGAAGACACCACTGGAGGATTTCAACTCTTGTTAATCTTTAAGATAATCAAGGAGAGAACCAAACGAGAACTGAAGGGGAAATTTCCTGACCGTTAGGAAAACTGATCAGTGGAACAACTGGCCACCAGAAGTTGTGGGTGCTTCAACAGTGGAGGTTTTTAGGAAGAGGTTGGACAACTGTTTGTCTGACATGGTACAGGCTTGGCTTATAACAGATGATTTGGTGAGCATTCGGCATTACAACAGCATAGAAAAAAGTTGACTTGTGATCGTTTTTCACACTCGCGACCACTGAAGCATCCCTACAATCACGGGATCAAAATTGAGATGCTTTGGAATTGAGTCACATGTATGACAGTTACAATGTCCTGGGTTTGTGTAATCCTCTTTTGCGACCTTCTGACAAGTAAAGTCAGAGCCAGATTCATTTAACAACCTTGTTGCTCACTTAACAACTGCAGTGATTCACTTCACTTCACTTCACCTCTGCTGCGCGAGCTGCACTGGCTGCCGGTGACTCTCCGGATTTGTTTCAAGGTGCTGATGCTTACCTATAAAGCCCTTCATGGCTTAGGCCCGGGGTACTTGCAGGATCATCTCCTGCCACTCTCCCACCGTCCTGTGCGCTCTCACAGAGTTGGCTTCCTCAGGGTGCCGTCAGCCAAACAATGTCGGCTGGCGGCCCCCAGGAGGAGATAGTTCTCTGTGGGAGCCCCGACCTTCTGGAATGGTTTGTCCACTGAGCTCAGGACAACCCCCAACCTCCTTTCCTTCCGCCAAATTAACTGATCTGTCATGGGTTTACACTGTCATAATTTTAATTTGTTTTTAATTGGGTTGTTGATTTTAATTTTTATTGTGATTTGTAATGTAAATTGTTGTTTTGGTAAGCCACAACAGTCCCTGAGTCCCTCAGGAGAACGGCGGCATATAAATCGCAATAATAAAAATAATAAATAAACAAATGTGGCAAGAAAGGGCGTAAAATGAGGCCAAATTCACTTAACAAACATCCCAGTTAGCAAGAAAAATTTGGGGCTCAACTTACGGTACCTGTACTGACAATTCTGCCCTCTGGCACTTAAGCCGTAGTGTTGGGTTACACCTCATTATGAAAAAATAAATTTAAGAAGTGTGTTCTTCGATTAAGCAAAAGATTGAAAAGGGGAGGGTTTTTTTTGGTGATTTCTGAACTTGATTGTTTTCTTGCAGAGGTTTCAAGACCCAGCTAGGTAACATCATCAGCGCTAGAAGGAAGTGGGGATTGTGGAGGAGGAGAAATGTTGGGTCCTTGGTGCTCTCTGAGCTTGGTTGTTTTTGTTTTTTTTAAATTTGATTTTTACGCCACCCTTCTGTGGAGACTCAGGGCGGCTTACAATGCGTTAAGCAATAGCCTTCACCCTTTTGTATATTTATACAAAGTCAGTGTCAGCCTCTCAAGTTGCATTTCATTCAGGGCTGACATAGTAAAGTGGGGGTTAAACTACTGCAGTAGAATGATTTAGAGAATGGCCAATAGAATAAGGAAGCAAGCCAGGAAAGGGAGGGAATTTGGAGTAGAGGTCATCGTTGGTTATTGGGGGCGAATCATTGGCCCCCAGGGAAAGGGTGCACAACTTGGGCGTCCTCCTGGACCCACGGCTGTCTTTAGAGGATCACACGACAGCTGTGGCCAGGGGAGCTTTTCATCAGGTTCGCCTGATATGCCAGTTGCGGCCCTTTCTAGATCGGGACTCCCTACGCACAGTCACTCAGGCGCTCGTCACGTCTCGCTTGGACTACTGCAATGCTCTCTACATGGGGCTCCCCTTGGGATGCACCCGGAGGCTCCAGCTGGTACAGAATGCGGCCGCGCGGGGGATTATGGGAGCGACGGGGCGCTCCCACGTGACACCTCTCCTGCGTGAGTTGCATTGGTTGCCGGTTGACTTCCGGGTGCGCTTCAAGGTGTTGGTGACCACCTTTAAAGCGCTCCATGGCTTAGGACCAGGGTACTTACGGGACCGCCTTCTGCCACCAATTGCCTCCCACCGGCCGGTTCGCTCCCACAGAGAGGGCCTCCTCAGGGTGCCGTCAGCCAGACAATGCCGGCTGGCGACCCCCAGGGGGAGAGCGTTCTCTGTGGTAGCCCCCACCCTCTGGAACGATCTTCCTCCAGATCTGAGAACAATTGCTGACCTCCGGACTTTTCGTCGGGCTCTGAAGACTTATCTGTTCCAACTTGTCGGACTTGCCTGATCCCTTCTACTTTTTTAAATTTTTTAGAGTTTTATTCGGTTTTATACTCTCAGCCTAATTTATATTGGTTTTAGTACGTTTTTAACTTTTTTGTATTGGTTTTTAATTGGCTGTTCACCGCCCTGAGTCCAGTAGGAGAAGGGCGGTATAGAAATCTAATTAATAATAATAATAATAATTTCCTGGCTGCAGATGAGTCCGTGAAGACATTGTTCTAACAAATAAAAGTTTTTTTTTCTTTATTATCAAAATGTGAGAGGCATTTTATTTCTTTTAGACAACTCCGACTCAGACAGTCAGTTTATTGCCCCCACAAACTGGGTCCTCAATTTACCTACCTTAGAAAGGATGGAAGGCTAAGTCAACTTTGAGTCTGGTGAGATTCGGACTTACAGTAATTGCAGACAGCTGATGTTAATCACAATGCTTTAGTCTGCTGAGCTACCAGGCCCTTTTCTTGTAGATGTTTCATGATCCAATTAGATACCATGTTTCTCTGAAAATAAGACCGGGTCTTTTATTAATTTTTGCTCCAAAAGATGAATTAGGACTTATTTTCTGGTTAGGTCTTATTTTTGGGAAAATATGGTACTAAATACATCCAGCTGAGGTTCTTAACTGGGGCTTATTTTGAGGGGTAGAGCTTATATTACGACCATCCAGAAAAACCATGCTAGGACTTATTTTTCTGTTGGGTCTTATTTTCGGAGAAACAGGGTAAGATCATCAGTGCTTGAAAGGATTGGGGTTGTGGAATGGAGGATGGAGGATGGATGGAGGAGGAGGAGGAGAGGAGTATATGAGGTCCTTGGTGCTCTCTGAGCTTGGTTGTTTTCTAGGTAACATTCGCACAACATTCGTGTCACGTATGTAAAGTTGCAAGCCCTGATCAACAGACAAGGAGTCTAACTGGCCATGATTTGCATGGTAAGGAAGTCTTTAAGTCAAGGGGTTGATACCCAGGAAGGAGAAAATGTTAGGTTATCCCGGCTTTCTTAGGCACGGCATGACGTTTCGTAGGACGATGCGTGTGCCAAGTCTCGTTGCTGCTAAGAGAAGATAATGCGCTTGACACCAAGGGTGTCTCATCTTAGTCACTGTGTGAACAGTCAACCAAATGACAAATGCAGTTCCATTTAGTTAAGCGTAAAATGATGTACGTTGGAACCTTGCTGGGGTTTTCAGCTGTCTGGAAGTCCCCGGTGAAGGATCAAAGAGATGTGGTGGATTGCTTCTGAAGATGTCAAATCAGTATGCGGGACCTGTGAGGAAGGCCAATTCTGTACTAGGGATCTTTAGACCAACTTTTAAAGTGGTGATAGGAAGCCTTTATCCAAACCGGATAAAGGATAAACAGGACCGGAGGCTAAAACGTAAGAAGAAATGTTTGCAGAAATTGGGTAGTTCTAGTCGGTAGCTCAGTGGCTAAGACGCTAAGCTTGTCAATCGAAAGGTTGGCAGTTCAGCAGTTCAAATTCCTCGTGCTGTGTAATGGGGCAAGCTCTGTTACTTGTCCCAGCTTCTGCCAGCCTTAGCAGTTCGAAAGCACGTAAAAAAATGCAAGTAGAAAAATAGGGACCACCTTTGGTGGGAAGGGAACAGCGTTCCGTGCGCCTTTGGTGTTGAGTCATGCTGGCCAAATGACCATGGAGACGTTTTCGGACAGAGCTGGCTCTTCGGCTTTGAAACAGAGATCAGCACCGCCCCCTAGAGTCGGGAACGACTAGCGCATATGTGCGAAGGGGAACCTTTACCTTTACCTACCCTCTTGCCCCAAAAATAAGACATTCCCTGATAATAAGCCCAATTAGGCTTTTAAGTGCATGCGCTAAAATTAGCCTCCCCCCCGAAAATAAGCCCTCCCTGAAGATACTGAAACGCAGAGCTGGAAATCAGGTAAGACGGCAAGAGGAGCCCCATCTTGTTCCACATGCCCCCAAATAATAAGACCTCCCTGAAAATAAGGCCAAGCGCTTATTTCGGGGTTCAGAAAAAGAATAAAAGACAGAGTCTTATTTTCGGGGAACATGATGTTTTCGGGAAACCACGAAGACATGATGGCAGTCTTCAATATTTGAGGGGCTGCCCCAAAGAAGAGCGGGTCAAACTATTCTCCAGAGCCCCTGAAGACAGGACAAGAAGCAACGGAAGGAAACACATCAAGGAGAGGCGACGCCAAGGCCTTCGCAGAATTACGGCACAAAATGTATTTTGCTTCCATTCCGCTGATGGAATCGCACTTCGGTTTTGATGTTTGTCTCCCGCCTAATGAATAGCCCCGTTAAAAGAATTTACGCGTGGAAACGGGCTTTGTTTAGGATGATTGTGTTTCATGGCTGACTTATAACCGAGAAGTACATTTTCCTTGGAGGATTCAAAATGGAGCTGATGGAGCGAAATGTATTTTCTGTTTACCTCCGCTGATAGGTTTGTTTGTTGTTTTGGCTAAGTCATGTTCCCGAAGACAGTCGTGCACAATTTTCGCTGCTCAGTTTTTCTTCCCGCCTCGTCTAGAGTCGACGCAATAACCTTAAGTAAGCTTTACGGAACTGGCACCGGTTTTTTGTAACGGCCATCCTGACATCATCTTCCTCTGAATATTTCATGAGGGGTTTTTCTAAGTCGGTCTGGTTCTCTCAGACCGTGTAAGGTTTCGGTTGGAGAGATTCATTTGTCAACAGTGTAGAACAAGATGCTTATTATAAGCCAGACTCGGCGAGTTGTACCCTTGGGTCATATTTGACTCTCCCAGGGTTATTGCCTACTCTTTCTTTCCTCCTAGTTGTCAGGTCCAACGAACCTGGTGAAACATCTGTTAGATAGGTGGCCCCAAGCAGGCTATTCTCACCCGCATCTCAAAATGGCCAGGATGCTGAGCCAAGGTCATAAGACAAAGAGATTTCTAATTATGACAGGGAAGGAGACTTGCTGGGGGCCTTTAATGAAATTTCCTTTGCTTTAACATCCGGGGCTGACTAGGCCGCTGTTCGAAGAAATGTATAGTTGAGAGTGAATAGATGAAACACAGGTAGTACTTGTCTTACAACCACAATGGAGCCCAAAATTTCTGTCACTGAGTGAGAGAGTTGTTAAGTGAGTGTTGTCCAGAGGTGGGTTTCACATTATTTTACCACCGGTTCACCATGCACCAAAAATGTGAGTGTACAGTTTGCTCGCATGCACGCAGCTTAGAAAAAGTGGCTAAATAGGATGGCATAGCGCCAATAGTCGCCACTGCCTGTTCGCCCGAATCGGTCTAAACCGGCTGAATACCACAACTGATGTTGTCCCATTTCACGGCCTTTCTTAGCTGCAGTTGTTAAGCGAATTGTGGCAGTTGTTAAGTGAATAACATGGCGGTTAAGTGAATCTGGTTTTTCCCTTGACGTTGACTTTGCCAGAAGGTTGCCAAAGGGGGTCATGTGACCCCGAGACACTGCAACCGCCATTGGCCAAGCCTCTGAATTTTGATTACATGACCACGGGGTTGCTGCAATGGCCTTAAGTGTGGAAAAAATGGGCATACGTCGCTTTTTTCCAGTGCTGTTCCTGTGTTTCCCCGAAAATAAGACCCTGTCTAATTATTTTTTTTGAACCCCAAAATAAGTGCTTGGCCTTATTTTCAGGGATGTCTTATTACTTTGGGATGCGTGGAGCAAAACGGGGCTCCACTTGCTGTTTTACCTGATTTCCAGCTCTGTCTCCCTAACCCTAACCAGAGGAAATGGTGGGGACCGGCTGCGCATGTGTTTAAATATTTTCAGGGAGGATGTCAGGTATGCTTCCTTCAAAGTCCAGGAAAAAATGACCCAGACTCCATTGTATATAGAGAAAGGTACTTCTACTAGAGAGCCTTCTCTGTGGCAGCCCCGACCCTCTGGAACGATCTTCCTCCAGAACTGAGAACAATTGCTGACCTCCGGACTTTCCGTCGGGCTCTGAAGACCTATCTTTTTCAACTTGCCGGACTTGCCTGATCCCTTCTATTTTTAAAAATTTTTTTAGAATTTTTACCTGTTTTTAAACTTTCAGCCTATTTATATTTGTTTTAGCATGATTTTAACTTTTTTGTATTGGTTTTTTAATTGGCTGTTCACCGCCCTGAGTCCGTCAGGAGAAGGGCGGTATATAAATTTAATAAATAAATAAATAAATAATAAATACTAGAAAATGAAGTGATCACAACCAAGGAAAAGCAGAATCTGAGGCAAAAAGCGCGAAAGTTACAGATAGAAAGCATCCCCTCCTATTGTCCAACGTAAATCATCCAATCCAACGGTCTCCCAGGGGTCAGGTGGAAGCACACATCTGGCGGTGTCATCAATCAGGAATCCCGTGGCCGCTGACCCGATAGTAGCTTCAAAGATGCAGCAATAAGTCTTAGGTATCACTTTCGATTCCCTCCTCCAGCACGCTTATAACCCAAACTAACTTTCCCCTCCCCCCTGTTACTATGGCAGCCAAAGCAGGAAAAAGTGGAGGCTGACAGAGGGCTTATTTTTGGGGAGGGCTTATTTTTAGTGCATGCGCTCAAAAGCCCGATTGGGCTTATTATCAGGGGATGTCTTATATTAGGGGAAACAATGTATAACTTGCAATGGTCATTAAAGTCGAGGAGTAAATAAATTGACCCTCTCTTCTTTGTGACAGCCCCGCAAATACTGCTATCATGTCCCTCCTAGTCCTTCTTTTCTCTAGACTGGCCAAACACAAATCCTGCAACCGTTCTTCATATGTTTTAGTCTCCAGGCCTTTAATCCTCTTAGTTGTTCTTCTTTGCACGAATCTGGCTAAACGTACAGGATTGCAACCTGGGGAATTCTGGGAGTTGAAGTCCACCCCTCTTAAACTTGTCGTGGTTAAGACATGTACTGTATGAAACGATTGTGGGAGTTGAGAGCAGCATTAAGAACATACATAACCAGATCTGGGTTGTGTTGCATTGCAGAGGTGGGTTTCAGCAGGTTCTGCCCAGTTCTGGAGAACCGTTAACGGAAATTTTGAGTAGTTTGGAGAACCGGTAAATACCACCTCATTGTCCCCGCCCCCATCTATTATCTGCCTCCTGAGTCCCAGCTGATTGGGAGGAAATGGAGATTTTGCAGTAAACTTCCCCTGGAGTGGGGAGGGAATGGAGATTTTACAGTATCCTTCCCTTGCCACGCCCACCAAGCTATACCATGCCATGCCACGCCCGCCAAGCCATGCCCACAGAACCGGTAGTAAAAAAAATTTGAACCCCACCCCTGTTGCATTTGTAGCAGAATGTCAAAAGTAAGCTAAGCCAGCTGTCTTTTGGGGAACATGTTTGCCAATATTTACAAATCCACTTTGTGAGGTTATACACACATTAGCAAGACCTGCCGTGTCATCCCGAAACGTGCCCCAATATTTAATGTGGCACTTTCAAAGGTCTCAGAAAAACCTCTCAAAACACACACAGACACACATACCTCTCTTGGCTTACCATTTATTCTTTAAATATTGATGTCATTTCTAACTCACAGATTGCCTACTATTAAAAGGGAAAACTAATTCCACCGTTGTATTTGGTGGACAAAAAGTATACAAGCTGTTGTATGCGGCAGTTCCAGGAAAAGAACAAATCTCTTGACCAGCCCTTCTTCTAAATCGCCTATGGGCAGTTTTTGGCATGGAAGATTATGCATTTGGGGGGGAGGGGTTACAGGTAGTCCTCGGCTTATGACCCGAATTGACCCCGAAATTTCTGTCGTTAAGTGAGACATTTAACAGCTTTGCCCCATTGTACAATCTTTCTTGCCACAATTGTTAAGTGAATCACACTTAACGGTAAATTACTAACAGGGTAGGACAAGAAGCAACGGGTGGAAACCAATCAAGGAGAGAAGCAACTTAGAACTAAGGAGAAATTTCCTGACAGTGAGAACAATTAACCAGCGGAACAACTGGCCTCCAGAAGTTGTGAATGCTCCAACACTGGAAGTTTTTAAGAAGTTGTTGGATAACCATTTTTCTGAAGTGGTGTAGGGTTTCCTGCCTAGGCAGTGGGTTGGACTAGAAGACCTCCAAGGTCCCTTCCAACTCTGTTATTTTACTCTACTCTACTCTACTCTACTCTAGAGTCTAGTGCAGTATATATCTATACTGCATCCAAAACTGCATCTTAAATATAATCCAGTATTTTCATCCCATGATCGCTGTTAAAAAAATGAAAAACACGTAACTGTAAAATAACTGGTCACAAGTCACATTTTTCAGCGGCATTGTAACTTTAAACGGTCGCTAAATGAACTGTCGTAAGTCAAGGACTGCCTGTATTCACTTGTACAGGGAGCCCTCATTTAGTGACCGTTCAGAGTGATAATGGGGACAAACGAGGAAGTTTGCCAACAATCCTCACCTTCATGTCTTCACTGTAAAGCAAAGGAAAGCCAAAATGAGACGATTAAGCAGAGTGGCTGTTTCCCTTAGCGACTGTTTTCGCTTAATGACGGTTCCTTGGTGGTCTCTGATCTTGGTTATTTTCTTGGTTTCATGACCCAAACTAGGTAACATCATCAGTTCAAAAGCTGGCTGGGAAATTCTGGGTATTGAAGTCCACCCTTCTTAAACTTGTCAAGCCAATACGAAGTTGTAAATAGATAGACATTGGCGCTTTAAGCACTGAGTAATTTCGTGTCATTCGAAATAGGTCAGCAAAATAGCTAATGCTTCTTTTCTTTTTTATCCTTCTGGATTTGGTGCTGCTACATCCTTCAGCAAACATTATTCAGCCTGAAAGCTAATTTAAAGCTACATCTGTTAAAAGCACACGTGGATATATATTTCCTCTTAAAAAACAATTCCGAGTTATCTTGTTATCGTCATTGGAAAAAAACTGCTTCATTTTTCTTTTCTTTTCTTTTCTTTTTTTTTTTAAAAAAAGCATGTCAGAGTTAAAATACCAGAATGGTTCATAACTAAAACAAAATTAACACTTATTTCTTCCTGTGTTGAATTCACTGCCTGATATATGATGCGGCGCTTATAAATATTACTGAATTTTGCAGCTCCTGTGTTTATTCACCACCTTTAATAGCATAACATACCAGGGATGAAATCCAGCAGGTTCTGACAATTCTGGAGAACCGGTAGTGAAAATTTTGAGTAGTTTGGAGAACCGGCAAATACCACCTCTGGCTGGCCCCAGAGTGGGGTGGGAATGAAGATTTTGCAATATCCTTCCCCCAGGAGTGGGGAGGGAATGGGGATTTTGCAGTATCCCTCCCCTGGAGTGGGGTGGGAATGAAGAATTTAAGAAGAGCCTGGATAAAAGCCTGTTATTAACATTCAGCTGTCTGCAATTATTGCAAGTTCGAATCTCACCAGGCTCAAGGTTAACTCAGCCTTCCATCCTTTCTGGGGTAGGTCAATTGAGGACCCAGTTTGTGGGGGCAATAAGCTGACTTTGTATCAAATATACAAAAGTATTAAGGCTATTGCTTAACGCATTGTAAGCCGGCCTGAGTCTCCGGAGAAGGGCGGCATATAAATCTAATTTAAAAAAAAAAAGAATTTGCAGTACCCTTCCCCCAGGAGTGGGGAGGGAATGGGGATTTTGCAATATCTTTCTTCCAAGAGAACCGGTAGCGGAAATTTTGAGCAGTTAGGAAATTTTCGTTGTTAAGCAAAACACTTGTTAAGTGAGTTTCGTCTCATTTTACGACCTTCCTTTCCACAGCTGTCGAATCACAGTAGTTGTTAAATTAGTCACACTTAATATGGTTGTTAAGTGAATCTGGCCTTCCCATTGGCTTTGCTGGGTCAGAAGGTTACAAAAGGTGATCACATGACCCCGGGATACTGCAACCGTCATAAATCTGAGTCAGTTTCCAAGCGTCTGAATTTGGATCACGTGGCCATGGGGAGGCTGCAACGGTCGTTAAGCGTGAACAATGGTCATAACTCACTTTTTCCAGTGCAATTGTAACTTCGAACGGTCACTAAATGAACTGTTGTAAGTTGAGGACTGCCCGCCCTGTAGGCTGAAATCCGGAACGTGCTTACAGTGTGATTCAGCTACCATCATCTCAGCCAGCAATAAACCTTGTCCCTTTAAACCATGAAATATTTAACTCGGCAACAGAAAAATGGACACTAAAAATAATAGCAGATCAATCAATATGATGGGCATTTAGCAGAGGTAAATGCAAAGGGCTTCACTTACGAGGCATCAAATGCACGGTTGGTAGGACGAAGAATGTCTCGTCTTGTTGAAAGATCTTGGCGTAGTCACCAGCTGCAAACTGGCTATGAGTCAGCTGGGTGAGGTGGCTGCAAACAGACCCTTTTTAGGCATGGACAGAAGTCATTGTTATGGGAAGGTGTAGTTTGATGGAAAGAAGGACTAGGGGTGACGTGATAGCAGTGTCCCGATGTTTAAGGGGCTGCCCCAAAGAAGAGGGAGTCAAGCTAATCTCCAAAGCCTCTGAAGCAGGGGTGAAATCCAGCAGATTCTGACAGGTTCTGCAGAACTGGTAGCGGAAATTTTGAGCAGTTCGGAGAACCGGCAAATACCACCTCTGGCTGGCCCCAGAGTGGGATGGGAATGGAGATTTTGCAATATCTTTCCCTCAGGAGTGGGGAGGGAATGGAGATTTTTGCAATATCCTTCCTCTGCCACGCCCACCAAGCCAAGCCACACCCACCAAGCCACGCCCACAGAACCGGTAGCAAAAAAAAAGAATTGAATTTCACCACTGCCCTGAAGGAAGGTCAAAAAGCAATGGATGGAGACTAATCTATACTGATACTTGTTTCCTTGTATTTGTTGACAAACAATTAATTAATTAATTAATTAATCAAGGAGAGAAGCAACCTAGAACTAAGGAGAAATTTCCTGAGAGTTAGAACAATTAATCATTGGAATGACTTGCCTCCAGAACTTGGGGGTGCTTCAACACTGGGCGTTTTTAAGAAGAGATTGGACAGCCACTTTTCTGGAATGATATGGGGTCTCCTGTTCGAGCAGGGGGTTGGCCTAGAAAACCTCCAAGGTCCCTCCCAGCTTGGTCCTGAATTGAATTGAAAACCCATAGACTTTCTAGGAGTTACCATATTGTTAACTTGAGTGCTTTGAGGGGCGTGACATGATAGCAGTCTTCCAATATTTGAGGGGCTGCCCCAAAGAGGAGGGGGTCAAGCTCTTCTCCAAGGCACCTGAAGGCAGGACAAGAAGCAATGGATGGAAACTAATCAAGGAGAGAAGCAACCTGGAATTGAGAGATTTCCTAACAGAACAATAAATCACTGGAACGGTTTCCCTCCAGAAGTTGGAGGTGCTCCATCACTCCGAAAAGGCCTTCCCCGTCCCCTCCCCCCGAAGGCCCTTCGGAAGCCGAAAATGGCCCGTTTGCCCACTTCCGATCTCACTGGAAGTTGGGCAAGAGACCGTTTCTGGCCTTTGGAGGATCTCGGGGTGGGGGGAAGGCCGTTTTCACCCTCCCCAGACTCCTACGAAGGCTCTGGAGGCTGGGAAGAGCAAAAAACAGGCCTCCCCCCACCCGAGTTCCTCCGGAGACAGGGAACAGCCTGTTTCCCTACTTCTGGTGGGCCCAGAAGATCTGAAAATCAGCTGGCCAGCACGCAGATATGCACCAGAGCTGAGCTGGTGTGCCCACCGATATGGCTATGCATGTCACCTGTGCCACACATGTCATAGGTTTGCCAACACGGATCTAGGATATATAAAGGCAATCCAGGTACTGTATATGTTGCAAATATAAACAACACGAAGGGACATTTTTATCACGCTTGGTGGACATGTATAAAAAGCTAAAACATTCTGGATTCAAATACTTTACTCGATACAGAGGGATTTAAAGATTAACATTCAGTTGAAGACAGAACTTTGCTTTTTAGGACTGATGGATAAACAGTTGGAGGGGTGGGGGGGGGAGAATCCATGAAAGATTATTTCATCATAGGATTAGTGCCGCAAGATTATTATTTGCAGCAGAGATGGGAAAGATTTGGCACTGTCCACTACGGTGGAATGGTTTATGAAATTGACAGATTTTGCTGAGGCGGATAAACTTTTAGAGAAAAGACGGGATAAGCGTTTATTAGTAACTAGAAATCTCTCGTGGGCTCTTCGTGTAGAAGGGAACAATGTGAGCAATACTATGGGATAGGCTAGAAAGAAGAATACGATGCTCTGGCTTTATTTATTTATTTATTACATGTATTTATATGCCACCCTTCTCCCGAAGGACTCAGGGCGGCGAACACAAGTTAAGAAACATGTACAATAAAATCGCATTTTAAATCAAATTACTAATTAATGATAAATAATAAACCCAGAATCAGAGTCAGCCTATTTGCTTGAACAGCCAAGTCTTCAGCTCCCGACGAAAGGAGCGGAGATCAGGAGCTGTCCGGAGCTCGGTAGGAAATTCATTCCAGAGGGTGGGAGCACCCACAGAGAATGCCCTACCCCTGGGCACCGCTAGATGACATTGGCTCGCCGTCGGGACCCTGAGGAGAGCGGCCTTATGTGAGCGAACAGGACGGTGGGAAGCAGGCAGGAGAAGGTCCTGTAAATATCCTGGACCTAAATCATGTAGGGCCTTATAGGTGAGAACTTTAGAGCAAGAGATTAAAATATAATTGTACAGGTAATCCTCGACTTACGATCGTCATTGAGCTCAATATTTCGGCTGTTAACTGAGATTTCTTAAGTGAATTTTGCCCCATTTTACGACTTTTCTTGCCATCATTGTTAAGTGAATCACTGCGGTTGTTAAGTTAGTAATATGGTCACATGACCCAGGGACACTGCAACCGTCATAAATATGAGTCAGTTGCCAAGTGTCCAAATTTTGATCCTGTGACCACGGGAATGCTGCAACGGTCGGTCATGAAGTGTGAACAGTGGTCATAAGTCACTTTTTTTCAGTGCTGTTCTAACTTCGAATCGTCACTAAATGAATTGTGGTAAGTTGAGACCTACCTGTATAACTGTATTTATAATTGTTGTAAAGTATACTGTATATTGAAGTATATTGAAACCTCTGGTTCAGGGGTGGGTTCTAAATTTTTTTACTATGGGTTCTGTGGGTGTGGCTTTTAGGGGTGTGGCTTAATGGTCATGTGACAATTCTTTAGGATTTAGCAGAGGTACTGGTCTACCAGGCTTTTAACTGCTTGCAGAGCTGTACCGGTCTACCCATTTATTTTTGCAGGCACCGGTCATTTGTTTTTGGAGGCATCGGTCTACCACCACACTGCCTTTTACCACTAATCAGCCGTAGGGCGGCCCTTTGAGCCCTGCGGCAAGAGTTTAAACAGTTTTTTTCCTTATAGCCCATCAGCTGGGACTCAGGAGGCAGCAATAGATTGGGGGTGGGGCCAAATAAAAGGTAAGAATAATGTGGTGGGTGAGGCGGTGGCGGGGTGGCAGAATCGGTTCGGTGACATCATATCGTCACCGCTACTGGCTCGGCCGAACTGGGAGGAACCCACCACTGCACTGTTTGCTTCCTTTTCTATTTTTCATTCAACCTTTTCTTTTCCTCAACACTTCTTGCTTCCCCGTTCTTTTTCTCTCCTTTACATTAGCTTGCGTTCGTGCTAAATCTCCTTCTTTAAAAAGTGGTAACGAAAATTGTATTTTTAAAAAGTTTCCACGTTCTCTTAAAGCCTTCCGTCGTTCCAGCCTGTTCCTTCCATGGTGCACTTTCTCCAAGAGAACAGATGTATGTGTAAATTTCTCGTATGTTCACCCATTTCTCAATTACCTGCTGAAGGGCAAAAATCTGTTCTGCATTTCTCCGGCCCAGCAGAAATCCAAACTGTACTTCTGAAATTTCACTCATTGCCATCTCGTGGTACCTTTGCAATCAGAAGTCTGCCAAACGCCTTCCCAGATAACAAATGAGCAAACGAATCCACGGGCTAGTTTTGGCATTTACTCCGGGCTCCCTTTTTCCAAGCATCAAGCCCAGAGGGATTTCATGCCACCCACATAGTCTCTTGGCCACTTCAGAAGTCAGGGGTGGCAACTTTTTTTGGGCTGGAGTGGTCTGCCATGTAGAGGCGGAGAGAGAGAGGGAGGGAAGGAAGAAGAGAGCGAGAAAGAGAGAAGAAGCTTCTCTGAATCTCTCTCCTCACTTCTCCCTCTCCTCTCTTTTCTTCCTTTCCTTTCCTTCCTCCCTCCCTTCGTCTTCTCTTCCCCTTTCACCTTTCCCTCTCCCCTTCTCTCCTGTCTCTTTTCCTCTTTTCTTTCCTCCTTCCCTCCTCTCTTCCAGTGGTGGGATTCAGCCGGTTCGGTTAAATTGCTGGCTGCCCCCACGCCTTCCCACCCCGCCCCTTCCAGGAGTCCACGGGCCCCATTTTGGCCCCCAGGTAAATGCAGCGAGGCCTCCTAGGCCCAAAACAGGGCCTTTGGGGGGTGGGGGTGCAGTGCCCCCCCATGGCCCATTTTTTCTCCCAGGAGGCTGCTGGAGGTCGAGTGCTGCCTGCCACACCCACCATGGCCACGCCCACCCAGCCGGTCAGAGAACAGGGCAGAGAACTGGTTGTTAAATTATTTGAATCCCACTACTGCTCTCTTCCTTTTTCCCTTCTCCCTCTCCTCTCCTCTCCTCTGCCCTCTCCTCTCCCTTCCTCTTTTCTCTTCTCCCTCTCTTCTCCTCTGCTCTACCCTCCACCCTTCTCCTCCTTTCCTTTCTCCCTCTGTCCTCTCTTCCCTTCTCCTTCTCCTTTCCCCTCCCCTCTCCCTTCCCCTCCCTTGTTTCCCCTCCTCTCTCCTCTCCCCTCTCTTCTCCCCTCCCCAGACTCTCATGTGCCTCCCCCTTCCCTCCCCCATCCTCTCTTCTCCTCCTTTTCTTCAGACTGTCTCTCCCCTCCCCTCCCCTCCCCTCCCTTCCCTTCCCCTCTCCTCTCCTCTTCTACTTCTCAAGTTTCCTCATGTTGTAAACCAGGTCTCAATCATCCATCTGCCGTCGTCATCACCAAACGGGCCCACGGAGATTGACCTCTGTCAATCACCCCTCATGCCTTTGGTGAATTGACTTTCCCCTCTTTTTAGTAACATAGAGAAGGTTTAGATTGAGTCTTCGTCGGACCCGTCCCGCATATCATTTTCCCTGCTAAAGATAAGCACTCTGCCAATCCACGTTGGTCCATTTTGGGCTGGAATACCACCAAACACCCCTTCAGCCCAGTTTTTATTTCATGCAGCCTCTTACGATTGTCAACATACCACCGGTAGGATCTCTAACCTAGAGACTACCTTGCAAGCCATGTAGTGGCCCATTTCCCAGGGATTAGTAGTAGATAGAAGTAACTAACACCGACTCAGAATCTGTAGAGATTCTCCATCATCCAGGTCACGGTTGTCTCAAAGGTGCTTTTTTCAGGGGCCACCGGGACTTTCTTGCTTTTGAAGACATTTTGCTTCTCATCCAAGAAGCTTCTTCAGCTCTGAGTGGATGGTGTCAAACTTTCATTGAGAGCCGCATCATGGTTGTGTCTGACTTCAGAGGGCCGGGGGGCATGGCCAGGGGTGGGTGTGGTTATGGTGGGCATATCGGGGACACCTATGGTGACCAAGTGCTAAGGCAGGACTTCCTTCAGAACCTCCCTTACTCTCATAATCTCTCTCTCTCTCTCTCTCTCTCTCTCTCTCTCTCTCTCTCTCTCTCTCTCTCTCTCTCTCACTCCCTCTCTCCCTCTCTCCCTCCCTCCCTTCCTTCCTTCCTTCCCTATTTCCTTCTTTTTCCTTCCTTGCTCTCTTCCTATCTTCCCTTCTTTTTCTTTCTCTTTCCTCTTTCCCTTTCTCCTTTCCTGTCCCTTCTTGTGTCCTCAAATGCAAAAGGGGAAACATTTCTCCTTTTGTACTGTTTTCAGTTTGTTTTATTAGGAGCTCCATTTTCGCTGGCAGAGGCACTGCGGACCAGTTCTTTGCTGTTTCTAGGCCAGCTCCTCAGGCTGGATCTAAGCATCCTGCGGGCCGGATCTGGCCCCCGGGCCTTAAGTTTGACACCCGTGCTCTAAAAGGATGCAAATCGAATAGAATTGAATAACAGAGTTGGAAGGGACCTTGGAGGTCTTCTAGTCCAACCCCCTGATTAGGCAGGAAGCCCTACACCACTTCAGACAAATGGTTAGCCAACATCTTCTTTTAAAACTTCCAGTGTTGGAGCATTCACGACTTCTGGAGGCAAGTTGTTCCACTGGTTAATTGTTCTCACTGTCAGGAAATTTCTCCTTAGTTCTAGGTTGCTTCTCTCTTTGATGAGTTTCCACCCATTGCTTCTTGTCCTGCCCTCAGGGGCTTTGGAGAATAGCTTGACTCCCTCTTCTTTGGGGCAGCCCCTGAGATATTGGAAGACTGTTATCATGTCTCCCCTAGTCCTTCTTTTCATTAAACTAGACATACCCTGTTCCTGCAACCGTTCTTCATATGTTTTAGCCTCCAGGCCTTTAATCCTCTTTGTTGCTCTTCTCTGCACTCTTTCCAGAGTTTTGACATCTTTTTTAAATCGTGGTGACCAAAACTGGATGCCGTATTCCCAGTGAGGCCTAACCAAGGCCTTCTCAAGTGGTATTAACCCTTCACACGATCTTGATTCTATCCCTCTGTTTATGCACCGTGTTGGCTTTTTTTGACCAGCTGTCTGCAAGGAATATAAATCCTTCCATTTCCCCCACCATCCTGTCAAAGCTGAAGAAGCTTCTTGGATGAGAAGCGAAACCTCTTCAGAAGGGAAAAAACAAACAAACCAAGAACGTCCAGTTGCCTCCTGAAAAGAAAGCAACTTTGGGACGGACTCAGAATGCAAATCGTGTCACAAGAAAGCAAAGAAAACACGCCACAGAATAACACAGCTCTGTGTTATTCCGGAGCGCAGGATGAGAAATAATGGATTTGGATTACAGAAAAGCAGATTGCACTCGGAGGAGGAGGGGGGGGAAAAAAACCCTAATAGAGCCATTCAAAAGAGGAGTCAATTACTCAAAGAGATGGTTGGCTCTTTTTAGCTGATTTGGATGCATTTAAGCCGAGGTTAGACTTCTATCTACACATCAGTCTGTATGCCAGGATTGGCTTCTGTCACCTACAATTCTATGATTATGTGATTCTACAAAAAAAAAAAAAAAAAACCCAACATAAAATAAAATGAACATCGAACTCCACGTTGTCTCCTCCACATTGGCTTGGTCATCTCCACTCAGCAATTTGGGGCATCCAGATTCGGGCAACCCCGTAATTCTCATTTTTACGGCTGGACTACAAACTGCCAGAATCTCTTTGTCGTGGGGCCAGCCTGGTTCTTCCTCTTTTCATGAGGCTGCAGATTTCCTAGCCTTGTGTGAACTGGGCAAGAGTTTGGTTGGCAGGGGAAATGAGACTCAGAATTACGTCATTTGGTTTGTAAACAACTCCGCCGAAGTCAAATGCCTTTTTAAAATGGTATTTGGGAGTCGAAATAGGAAGGACGAGTGGGAAGTGTTTTGTGCCAAAAGCCACACGCTAAAATCTGCTGTATAGATTTGTTGTATGCTAGCAAATGCTTCGCTTAGGCCTTGCTTTTCTCTGTGAAGCGAGATAAAGAGGGGAAAGTTCAAGGAAGAGAATAAGGGATCTCATGAGGTGAGAAATAGAAATAGAATAACAGAGCTGGTAGGGACCTTTGGAGGTCTTCTAATCCAACCCCCTGCCCAGGCAGGAAACCTTACACCACTTCAGCCAAATGGTTATCCAACATCTTCTTTTAAAAATTTCCAGTGTTGGAGCATTCACAACTTCTGGAGGCAAGTTGTTCCACTGATTAATTGTTCTAGCTGTCAGGAAGTTTCTCCCCAGTTGCTTCTCTCCTTGATTAGTTTCCACCCGTTGCTTCTTGTCCTGCCCTCAGGCGGTTTGGAGAATAGCTTGACTCCCTCTTCTTTGTGGCAGGGAAATCTTCTCCCAGTGGATCTTCCGACGTTGCAGTCTCTCTCTCTCTCTCTTTCTCTCTCTCTCTTTTTTTTCAAAATTAAGGTTGGAAATGGGAATACAGATAGTCCTCGACTTGCAAAGGTTCATGTAGACCTAGGACTGTTTTTCACACTCCGTTCGTAAAATGGAGCAAAATTCGCTCTGCAAATGCCTGGCTTAAACAACAGAAATGTTATGCTCAGTGGCGATCATAAGTTGAAGACTACCTGTATTTCCAATAGAAAATTCCCTAAGAATTCCAAGAGAAAAGTTTCCTTCCATCTAGGAGGAGGAGAAGAGGAAGAGGAGGAGGAGGAGGAAGAAGAAGAAAAAGAAAAGAAGAAGAAGAAGAAGAAGAAGAAGAAGAATTCAAATCTTTATTGTCAATGCACAACATACGTTCAATGAAATTGGTTGTGCTCCCTCAGTGCACCCCTCCAACACAATACAACTCACGGAGGAGAAGGAGGAGGAAGAGGAGGAGGAGGAGGAGGAGGAGGAGGAGGAGGAGGAGGAGGAGGAGGAGGAGGAAGAAGAAGAAGAAGAAGAAGAAGAAGAAGAAGAAGAAGAAGAAGAAGAAGAAGAAGAAGAAGAAGAAGAAGAATTCAAATCTTTATTGTCAATGCACAACATACGTTCAATGAAATTGGTTGTGCTCCCTCAGTGCACCCCTCCAACACAATACAACTCACGGAGGAGAAGGAGGAGGAAGAGGAGGAGGAGGAGAATTCAAATCTTTATTGTCAGTGCACAACATATGTACAATGAGATTGGTTGAGCTCCCTCAGTGCACCCCCCCAACACAATACAACTCACAGAGGAGGAGGAAAATAATAATATCCATTCAGTTGTGTTTATGTTTTGATTGTTATCAAAAGACCCCAATAAAAAAAACCAAAGAGGAAACCACAAGCAACACATCTTACTTTAAGATCAGAGGTTTATTTTCATGAGCAATTTGGAACATGAATAGCCAACATAGCAATGCAATTCCACAACAAAACTTACATTATTAAACCATTGCAATAGGATCCAGTGACACATAGCAAGTCCTACAAGGACTGCTATCGGGCAAAGGACACCGTTCTCATCTCAAGCCACATTTCTTATACCTTCAGAGGTGGATTTCAGCAGGTTCTGACCAGGTCTGGAGAACCGGTAACGGAAATTTTGAGTAGTTCGAAGAACCGGTAAATACCACCTCTGGCTGGCCCTGCCCCCATCTATTCTCTGCCTCCCAAGTCCCAGCTGATCGGGAGGAAAAGGAGGTTTTGCAGTATCCTTCCCCTGGAGTGGAGTGGGAATGGAGATTTTACAGTATCCTTCCCCTGCCACACCCAAGCCACCCCCATCAAGCCATGCCACACCCACCAAGCCATACCCACAAAATTGGTAGTAAAAAAAATTGAGTCCCACCACTTCTTTTTTACTGACATACGCATTCCGTAGTTCTTTCCTACATTCTTACTGACAGTCACTCTCTGCAAACACCCGTGTACATCTCTAACCTCTATCCATCTTTCGGCTTCTTTCAGTTCCCTATTTCTCACAGTTCCAACGTTCTGATTACGAATCTATCTCAAAAACTTTGCAGAAAATGCATATTAGAAATACGCCTGGTGCATATTTTTTTTTTAATTTTATTTATATGCCGCCCTTCTCCGGAGACTCAGAGCGGCTTACAATGCGTTAAGCAATAGCCTTCATACTTTTGTATATTTATACAAAGTCAGCTTATTGCCCCTACAACCGGGTCCTCAATTTACCCACCTTAGAAAGGATGGAAGGCTGAGTCGACCTTGAGCCTGGGGAGTTTCGAACTGATGTAATTGCAGGCAGCTGGATGTTAAGTGCTGCCTTTAGTAGGAGGCATTAGCCTCCTACGCCACTCAGGCTCCTTTTGCAATTACGTTAGTTTAAAACTTTGGTTCAGTGAGGCCTGCAAGCCCATTCCTAGGCCTTACTACCTGCAACTTTCCAATGGATATATTTCCTCTTCTCACACAGTGGTTCTCTGGGCCAGGTCTCTTCACGTCTTCTGCTCTTGTCCTGCTGCTTTGAGTTGTTCCATGCTTTGGCTGATGTCAGCTTTGATGGTGTCCGTCCACCATGTTTTTTGGAGGCCTGGTTTCCTTTTACCGCTAACTCTTCTAAACTTCATTGCTTTCTCCGGTGAATTCCTCTCCCTGACCATGGCCAAAATGAGCGAGACACAGTTTTCTGATTTTTGTTCCTTCCAGTGACATGTCTGGTGTGATGTGCTCAGTACTTGCTTGTTGGTCATCTCTGCAAGTCCAAGGATACACAGGCTCCTTCTCCGGCACTGCAGCTCAAAATGAGTCGATTTTCTTCCTGTCTTTCTGGATTTTTTTTTTTTCCAGAGAAAATAAATCTAGGAATAAGACAATTGCAAATCAAATGTGTAACTCTGAGAAGAAAACAGCATGCCCAGCATTTGAGAGAAACTAAGCACCACTTAAGTGCATTTTCACTTTTATCTTTCAAACCCTTAGTTGGTGTTGATGTACTGGCACACTGAGTAACCCCATGAGTCAGAAAACAGTCATATATTTTAATGGTATATGGGATGATCATGCGAGACGGAAGGAAGAGCCACAGACCAGACAACCATCAGATAAGAGGTAGATAAGAGGCAGCCGAGCCCTCAGATGCATTACAGATGTGGCAAATGACTCAGAAGGGACTTTTTTGTCTTTCTTGGTCTATAAAAGTGAGGAGGGAAAGATGTCCTTTCAGACTTAAGTGCGCCACAGGTGGTCCTCGACTTAACAGCCGTTCATTTAGAGATCGTTCGAAATGACGACGGCACTGAGAAAAGTAACAGAACAACAGAGAAGGAAGGGATCTTGGAGATCTTCTAGTTCAACTCGAGCAGAATACCCGTGATGACAAACCTATGGCACGCAGAGCCATCTTTCCATACACGCAAGCTGTCGCCCAACTCACTTGCAGCTATGCATGCACTCGCGCCAAGGGTAGTATTTACTTACCTTCTCTACTGGTTCGCAAATGTGAGCATAGGTGCATAGCATCAAAAACAGGACATGATGATGTCCGGGTGGGTAGGTGGAGCCTCCTGCCGCTGCTGCTACAGGTTCACCCATACTAGATACAACCGACTCAATACCACCACTGGCATGTGCCCCAGCTAGTGGTCAGGCCTCCCGTGTGCATGCGCGCAATTCTGGAGACCCAGTTGGTCTTCAGAGCTCTCCCATGCGTGTGTGTGTTTGCGCATGCTTATGCAAATGCCTGTGCGCAGGATGCATATGCGCAGATCAGGGGTGGGTTCTACTTACCTTTACTACCGGTTCACAACTCCTGCCGCTTTTACTACTGGTTACTATAGAACCAGACAGAACAGGGAGCAACGCACTGCTGGCGCAGATGAGGTTCATGCTCGTGCATTGCACACGCGAAAGCCATGCGCATGTGCAGATGATGTAATTGAGCGTCCAGCGCACGGGGAGCTGCATGTAAGCGAAACGCGTATCTGTTTGGCATTGGGTGAGTAAAAAGTTTGCCACCGCTGCCTTATACCATTTCAGAAATTTGAAATTTGGTTGAGTCTGATCCTGCTGGCATCCAGGATGGGCCTTTGAAGATCTGGCTTTGCCCCCCGGGCATAGTGCCAGGGCACGAGATGAACTCATGTAACAGTTGGCATATTGAATGGCTGGGGCATGGTCTCAATTAGTTGACACTTCGTTTTCAGCTGTTGTTTTCTCTGTTGGCTTGGTGTCTGCTTTTTCGATCGTGTTAGCCATCTAGTCCCACAATATGTAAAAAGGGCATTTACAAACGGATAAAATGAAATAATATTGAATTTTTTTCTTCTTGGGCTTATTTTCTTTGGCCCTCTCTTTGAGCCCAGCAATATACAGATAGTCCTTGACTTATGACCACAATTGAGCTCAACATTTCTGTTGCTAAGCGAGACAGTTGTTAAATGAGTTTTGCTGGTCAGAAGGTCACAAAAGGAGATCATATGACCCCAGGATATTAAAACCGTCATAAATCGGAACCGGTTGTAAAGTGTCTGATTTTTGATCAGGAGGCTGCAACAGTCATAAGTGTGAAAAACACAAGTCACTTTTTTCAGTGCCATCGTAACTTCAAGCCGTCACTAAACGAACTGTTGTAATTCGAGGGCTACTGTATAAACCAATGGTTGTAAATCAAGGACTATCAATGTTCATTTAGCCTCACCCATTTAACCCCTAAAGTTTCAAATATGTTTTTTTTAAAAAAATTTCCCCTCATAGTGGAAGAATATAGGTAAGATGGTGCTAATTTCAATTTCTTCGTCAAGCAACCGGGTAAATCCCGCCAAAAAATATCAGAAAGAGCCCAAACATTTGGTATAATTTCATGTCAAATTCTTCTGCCCGTTCTCCCAGAAAGAATGGCAGGGATTTGCGCAGACGCCTAGCATTCCCAGGTCCATCCAACTGCGGTTGAAAGTGGAATTTCCAGAGCTTTTCCGCAATGTTTAGGATTCTGTATTGCAAAATTGGGGGAAAAAAAAGGATAATTCTGGATTTGGGGGATAAACCTCATTTCTAGGTTGAATCTCTCTTTGGTCAGTTTCCATCCATTATTCCTTGTCTGCTCCTTCTTGCTTTCTGCTACCAAAAGCTACCATGGGAAGTCCGGCTAAATGTGATCATGGCTTAATCAAGGTTTTCCTGCAAGGCTCGGCGCAAAGGCACTCAGCCTGGGTGCTAATGTTGGTGTGGAGGCGGTGAGTGGAGGACTCTGCCATGGCTGCTCCCTGGGGCTGAGACCCCGGCTGCAGCTGTCCCAACTACCCGAGGCCCAGGAAGCATCTGGGCCTATTCGAGGCGCTCTGGACCCATGGAAGGGAAGTGGGGCGGCTGCTCCACCATCAAGCCGCCTTCCGGGGAGAAGCCGTTTTGTGACACTGAAAGGGAAGGAAGGAGGGAGGGAGGGAAGGCAGAGAGGCCACGAAGAGGCTGGAGGGGAATTCGCTTGGAAAATGGCTGGAGGGGACAGAAGCCAAGGCTCCTGGGCAGACTCTGAGGATCTGTCTGTTGCCTTATTAGTGTGAAGGGCAGCGGGCAGGAGGAAAAAGAAAGGGAGGGAGGGAGGAAGGAGGGAAGGAAAGAAAGGAAGGAAACGAGAGGGAGTGAGGAAGGAAGGAAGAAAGGGAAGGAGAGATAGAGGGAAGAAGGGAAAGAAGAAGGAAGGAAGGTACAGAAGGAAAGAATAAATAAATGAGGGAGTGAGGGAAGGAAGGAAGGAAGGATGGATGGATTGATAGAAGGATAGATGAAAGGAAGGAAGGACATTAATGAAGGAGGGAGGGAGGAAAGGAGAGGGTGGGAGGAAGGAAGGGAGAGGGAAGGAAGAAAGGGAGGATATGAGGTAGGAAGGAGCGAGGGAGGGATTGATAGGGGAGAGAGGGAAGGAAGGGAAGGAGGGAGGATAGTAGAAGAGAGGGAGGAAGGAAGGGAAGGAGAGAGGGAGGGAAGAAAGGAGAGGGAGGGAGGATGGAATGGACAGATAGGAGAAGGAAGGACGGGCGAGAGGAAGGGAAGAAATGAGGAAGAAAATGAGGGGGAAAGAGTAAATCAGGGAGGAAGGAAGGCAAGGAGAAAGAAATTGATATGGGAAGGAAGGGAGGGAGGAAGGAAAGAAGGACAGTAATGAGGGAGGGATAGAGGGAGGGATTGATAGATTCAAGGAAGATATTGCTCAATCAGTATCTTATCACTATGGTCTGGTTTGTTTTTTTTCTTACAATAGATCAATGATTTTCAAATTTGGCAGCTCTAACGGGAATGGACTTTGATTCCCAGAATTCCCCATTTATCTTAGATTTGCATCTTTGAAAAAAACACCGGTTTAGGACTTAAATATACTCCCTCCCCTTGTCCCAATCCCCTCCCACTATGGAAGCATAGGTCTATTCCAAGGAAGATGCCCGATTGCTAAAATTCTAACCCAGCACCATCCTTCACCAAGCTTTGCAGCATTGCAACATGGCTGCATCTAAGAAGAACGGCAGAGATTTTTTATTATTTTATTTCTTTTATTTTCGCAGAGAGTGGAAGACAACGGATTTTTATTTTATTTTATTTTTTTGAGCAACAGCTCCGGCGAGAGGCCCCCGATTAAATAACTACCTGATCAGCTACAGTGATTCACTTAACAACAGTAGCAAGAAATGTTGCAAAATGGGGCAAAACTCACTTAACAAATGCCTCGCTTAACAACAGAAAACTTGGGCTCAATTGTGGCCGTATGTTGAGGGCTAGGCTGTATATTGTTATTGTCTTTCTTTTCCTTGGTTTGTACATACTGTCTGAACATTCCTTTTTAATCATTGCAATGGAATTATACAGTTAATCGACTTGCAGCCACAACGGAGTCCTCAATTTTGGTTACTAATCTGCATTTTACAAAAAAGTAATAATATAAATGGGAGCGGAGGTCCCTCTGCCCCCTTATTTTTCCTCCTTCACTGGTGTCCTTGCTGCCTGTCCTTGCTGCTGTGTGTTCCTCTGACATTTGATGGATGAATAGGATAATTGGGGAATTACCTCATGCCTCTTTGGCAGAAGCGGTAAACTAAATGTAATTAAAACCTCTGATTTTATGTTCTCCCTATTTTAGGCAAGGTGCTTTGCCAAATGTTGTGGGCTAGCCCGAGTCTAAATTGGCGCCAGATGATACAACGTGAAGGATTATTTGGGATAAAATCGCATTTCTAGGTATCTTTTCCCATCGTTCTACGCCTAATTCGATCCCAGTTTTTGAAAATCCTTGAGAAAAAAGTGTTTATCTTTGACTTGAGGAGCGAGTCTTCCCATGGAGTGAACCAAGTCATTCATTCATTCATTCATTCATTCATTTATTTATTTATCAATCAAACTTTTATACCGCCCTTCTTCCGAGGGACTCAGGGCGGTGTACAGTAATAAATACAACATAGACGCAAAAATTAAAACAATTTAAAACAGATTCAATAGTTCGGCCGAATTATTAAAACCCCAAAACTAAAATACCCATTTTAGTTCTTCAGCTGTTATAATAATTTGAAACCAAGATTGAATGATGGCTTCTATTAACTGGGTTTTATTGCTGGGTCACTTCTGACTAACAAGTTTCTTTAGTCAGCTCTATAGATTTTCCATTGGGTTAAAATCTGGGCTATTCCCAGGCCAATCCATCAGTGGAATAGGATTATCTTGAAAAAGTGGTGTTATTAGCCAGCAAACCTCAAAAATACACTTTTCCCAAAAGGTTTCCACAATTTTGGCCACTACTGTATATTAGGACAGAGCTGTCTTCTAACGGCTAAGCGAGAAGAAGAATTCTTGAAAAAACATGGTGATTTCCTGCCTGACCATTGTAACGTGGAAGCTACGTCTGGATAAGCCGTCTGTTAGTTGGGTTAAATGAACTGTTTCCGTAGCAGCACTTCTATTCGGAAAGTAATTTGATATTAACTTCGGGGAATCATGCTCTGAATTTCTACAATTCTCTTTTCACTTCATCTGCATCAGATATCTGAAGGCTCTGCTTGTTCTGAGATAACGGGCGCTGTAGAAATTCAAAAACATTGTCTCCTTGCGCAGGCAGACCGAGCTGAATTTGCAATTAGGTTAGAGAAGATGTGTGTGTGTGTGTATCTATCTATCTATATATAAAAAAGAGGCTTGTCAACTTATTCCTTGTGAGTGTGTAAGCTTCTCATATTTCTTCCGATACGCTGTTGTAACCCAGGCCCAAGTAGGTATTATCAGAGGCAATCAGTTCGAAAACAAACGGACTTTATTAGAACAGCTGTGAATTAACTCATTCTCATCATAGTGTTTATGTTTATATTCATACCAGAGATGCTATTCAGCTGGTTCGTACCGGTTCACCCAAATCAGTAGTGGAAATTGTGGGTGGGCCGCCCACCCGGCCCAGCTCTATGCCATCCTTATTTAGGCACATTTTTGAGGCTGGGTGCATCCGTGGAAGGCTGGGCACATGTATGGATGGGGGGGGTGTGAGCGAAGCGCACATTTGCGAATCGGTAGGGAATGTAAGTAAATACCACCCCTGGTTCATACCTATACTTGTTATCTTGTACGTGTTTGACGAATAAACAAACAAATAAATAAATAAAATAAACAAAGATATTTAGGGGACTGAAGGCTAAAACATACGAAGAACAGTTGCAGGAAATGGGTATCTAGTGAAAAGAAGGACTGGGGGGATGACATAATAGCAGTCTTCCAATATTCGTGGGGCTGCCCCAAAGAAGGCAGGGGGGTCAACCTATTCTCCAAAGCACCATAAGGGAGGACGAGAAGTAATAGATGGAAACTATCAAGGAGAGAAGCAACTTGGAACTAAGGAGAAATTTCCTGACCGTGAGAAGAATCAGCCAGTGGAACGGCTTGCCTCCAGAAATTGTGAATGTTCCATCATTGGAGGGTTTCAAAAAGAAACTGGACAACTATTTGTGTGAAATTGTATAGGGCCGTGATGACGAACCTATGACAGGTGGCACGTGTAGCCATATCGATGGTCACATGAGCTCAGCTGATTTTCAAGCCTTCTGGCTTCATCAGAAGTAGGGAAACAGGCTGTTTCCTGCCTCAGGAGGATCTCGGGCTTGGGGGGGGGAAGACCCATTTTTCTCTCTCCTCAGCCTCCAGAGCCTTTCTAGGAGTCTGGGGAGGGTGAAAACAGCCTTCCCCACCCCCACCCCCAGAGGCCCTCCAGAGGCCGATGGGCCATTTCTGGCCTCCGGAGAGCCTCCAGGGGAGTGGGGAAGGCCATTTTTGCCCTCCCCAGACTCCTAGAAAGGCTCTGGAGGCTGCGGAGAGCAAAAAACAGTCCTACCATGCTATCGCGTGCCAGGAGTGGGGGAAGCAGTGGGGTCGCGCACACATACGTTGAGGCAGGGTGCATAGAATTATGGTGTGGGCATAAGCGTGCAACCCTCCCCCCCACTCCTGGCACACAATGGCAAAAAGGTTAGCCATCACCTGTATAGGGTTTCCTGCTTAAACGGGGCTGGACTAGAAGACCTCCAAGGTGCCTGCCAACTTTGTTATTCTATGGTTCTATGAAATATACGGAGCACTACAAGGCAAGTAACTTCCAAAGGAATAGATGCCAGCTGAAAAGCAGATAGAAAACAGACACCCTGCCAAATAATCATTTGCAGAAGAGAGAGAGAGAGAGGGTGTGTGTATGAAGGGGGTGGGGTGGATGTAGGGAGAGATACATAGACTATTAGGGCCAAAACATCTGAAATAAAATTCCCTGCAAAGGCAGGGCTGAAATCCAGCGGATTCTGACAGGTTCTGGAGAACTGGTAGCAGAAATTTTGAGCAGTTCGGAGAACCGATAGCGGAAATTTTGAGTAGTTCAGAGAACCGGCAAATACCACCTCTGGCTGGGCCCAGAGTGGGCTGGGAATGGAGGTTTTGCAAAATCCCTCCTCCAAGAGTGGAGAGGGAATGGGGATTTTGCAGTATCCTTACCCTGCCACGCTCACCAAGCCACACCACACCCAAGAACCGGCATTAAAAAAATGTGGATTTTGCCACTGCGCAAAGATTAGTGCAGCATTGGAAGGTTTTTTTTAGAGTTTGGCATACACAAAGAATGCTGTGGTGCAAACTTTGTGCTAAAAAAATAAAATTTGTTTTATAGATTGTATTTGCCAACAGGCAAATGAAGTGCTTTTGTTCGTTTTTGTTTACAATAGGGGTAGGGAACTATGGCCCCTACCCCTATTGGTCCCAGAATTCCTGAGCCAGCATGGTCAAAAGGTTGCCAAAAATGATACCATGTCTGTGGGACAATGCAATCACGTAGTACATGATGGACATTTGTGTTAGATGTCTGTAGAGATTCTCAGTCATCCAGGTCATAGTTGTCCCAAAGCTGCAAGGAATATAAATCCTTCCATTCCCCACCATCCAGTCAGACCTGAAGAAGCTTCTCGGATGAGAAGCGAAACGTCTTCAAAGGAAAGAAACCAGAAAGTCCAGTGGCCTCCTGGAAAGGATTTGTGTTACATGATCGGTTTTCTAGATTGTGTTCAGTGGTGGGATTCAAATAAATTAATAACCGGTTCTCTACTCTAATGATGGCTGGGTAGGCCTGGCTGGGTGGGCATGTGACTGGGCAGGCATGGCCAACTTGACATTACTCCTCACACCCAGCCCCGCTTCCCGGCCACTTGCCTCAAAGGCCTCAGCAAGGTACAATTTCCCTCTCTATTTATTTACTACTACTAAACATGATTCAAAACAACCTGAAAACCAGGCCAAAAAACGGCCTGAAAATGGCCGAAAAATGGGTGGAGCCAGCCAGTGGTGGGATTAGCCAGTTTGCCGAACTGGGCAGAAATTTTAACAACCGGTTCGCTCGATTGGTCTAAACCGGCTGAATCCTGCCTCTGATTGTGTTCATGGTTATAGCAGCGATGCCTGCTTCTGCTTCCAGAAAGGGGGAAGAAATACTGTACAAAATAATATAGGAGCACAGTCACTATGTCTAGTTAATTCCCTGTGAGAAAAACTAAATGAATACGAGCAATAGACATTAGGATATTCCGTAAGAATAATATCCATCATTTCAAAGGAGAGCGGCCCCATGCTCCCAAACCTTACGATTTTATCAATTTCTCTTGAGTGAAAACCAACAATGAAACATAAGGGTCCGCTTATAAATAGGCAAAGTGTTGAAAAAAACATAGCACCCTGATCACCACTAGGCACCTATCGTGCAAAAAAAGTGTCATGCAGTGTGGAACTAACTCAACACTTCGTTGTCATCCTGGCATGAGGCTGTGAACCGAAGCTTAAAATTTGCGTCAAGTCTTTTTAGCAAATTTCTTTGAGCTCCAAACCTAGCATCTGAAGATGGTGAGACGGCTGTTTTCTCAGAAATTGTGGCGAAACACAGAAGTTCTGAGTCATCCGTATCTTTTTTCTTTTTAACTTGGTGAAAGTAGGGATGTGTTTACAAACAAACTAAGTAGGATGCACATTCTAGATTGGCACAACGCATGAATTAAGGAAGGACTGCTTCTGTCACTTGGACCACAGTGTAAGTCTATGCATAAGTAGCCTGTTTCCCTGAAAATAAGACATCCCCTGATAATAAGCCCAATCGGGCTTTTGAGCGCATGCGCTAAAATAAGCCTCCCCCCCCAAAATAAGCCCTCCCCGAAAATATTTAAACACAGCTGGAAATCAGGTAAGACGGCAAGAGGAGCCCGATCTTGTTCCATGTACCCCAAAATAATAAAACCTCCCCGAAAATAAGGCCAAGCGCTTATTTTGGGGTTCAAAAAATGTAAGACAGATCTTATTTTTGGGGAAACACGATATATTTTTTTTTATTTTTGTAGAGTGACCACACACACACAAAGGTTGAGGATGTATGTGGTGATTTTATTGTCTTACATAGTGACATTATATAGTTCGTTACTTACAAGTTACAACGTACTTGGCAACATATTATTGGTTCACAGAATATTCCAGGTAACTAGAATCTTTAAGTTAATCATTACTGCTTTGCTTAAGCACTTACAACATTAGACTTTAATTAAAGTCTAATACACATATATCCCATTTCCTCTCCTCCTGTTTACATACTTAGAGTCTTATTTACTAATGCCAAATCATGCCTATGTGCAAGGAATTTTCCTTATCTGAAGTTTGCCATCCAAGATAGGAAAATTCCTGCAGAAATGCAGACTGCATGCCCCTACATATTTTTATTTATTTTATTTGGCTTATATGCCGCCCTATCTCCAGTGGACTCAGGGCAGCTCACAACAATAAAATCCACAAAGCCAGTACAAAGTTAAAATCTAGTTAAACCAACTAAAATTTAAAACTCATAGAAACCCCATCAGTCCAGGTCAGGGAACTTGAATAACCAAGTTTTTAATTCACGGCGGAAGGTGCGAAAGTCAGGAGTCAGGTATATGCAAACTGGACATGCTTTAATGGAGATTTTATCTCAGTTCTGGTTGGTTTGACACGCAACCTGCTTGTTGGTGCTTAGTTGAACCAATGTTTCCTTAGCCTGAGTTCTTAGTTTATACCTTTCTACCTCCATAGATCAGCGGGGGTGGGGAGGACGGGATGGTTTTCTACACGCAACTGTTCTGACCCGGCTCCCAAACACGACAAAACCCTATGTGGTTAAATAAATGTTCCCTTTATTAGGAGCGCCAGCAGCCCTAGTGGCTCTTCCTTCCCAAGGACCGGCCTATAGATTTCCACTGCTCTCCTCTCCTCTCTGCCTTCTGCACATCCGCGCGTCAGGCACTGGACCCAGCTGTTCCTTCTCTTCCTCATCAGCTACCTCCAGACCTGGGGGCTGTTGACTCTCCATCTGAGGGCTGACGGACGGCCCAGGCTCAACTCTGTCTCTCTCTCTCTGCCAGCTCCATTCCTTCTTCCCCCTCAGAGCTCTCAGGTTGCTTTGATGCCGACCTGACTCCCACACCTCCTCCTCCTCCTTTGATTCGGCTGTTGGAACGGCCGGCAGCCGACAGGCCACAACAGCAACCTAGATGCCACACACGCACAAATGAAGCTTCACACACTCCGCAGTCCAGTTCCAAACAGACTGCGGCTCGGTATGAGTTCACAGCCCCAGGGTTGCCACCATTGTTAAGTGAATCGCTGCAGTTGGTAAGTCAATAACTCGGTGGTAAGTAGATCCGGCTTCCTCACTGGGATCCCGCGACCCCATGACCGTCATAAATACGAACCAGTTGCCAAGCGTCGACTAATTTTGTTCCCGTGATCATGGGGATCCTTGCAAAGGTCATAACTGTGAAAAATGGTCATAAGTCACGTATTTTTCAGTGCCGTTGTCACTTTGGTCCTTAAACAAACTGTTGTAAGTCGAAGACTGCCTGTCCTGTTGAGCATAACATTGGAAGTGCCTTTGGTTATTTTACAAATTCTTTGAATTGTGAAAATCGCCCGAAATCAGTTATTTTGATAAGTACTATTTCGGCTCTGTTATGAATGAAAATGGATGGCCTACTTCCATGAACTTACTCGGTTGCTTAAAAATATATCTCCTGCATTTAGAGCAGGGGTGTCAAACTGAAAGCAGGGGGCCGAATCCAATCTGTGGGGTGCTTAGATCTGGCCCGCGGGGCCGCTCTGGAAACAGCAAAGAGCTGGCCTGCGGTGCTTCTGCAAGCGAAAATGAAGCTCGGAGAGGGTCGCAGGAGGCCGTCGCAGCCAAGAAGAGCCTTGGTGGCGCAGCAGATTAAAGTGGTGTTAAAGTGACACCAGCTGCCTGCAATTATTGCAAGTTCGAATCTCACCAGGCTCAAGGTTGACTCAGCCTTCCATCCTTCCGAGGTAGAGAAAATGAGGACCCGGATTGTGGGGGCAATAAGCTGACTTTGTATAAAAAAGAATACCGCTTAGGGCGGGCCGAAAGCCCTACTGAGCAGGTATATACAAAAGTATGAAGGCTGTTGCTTAACGCATTGTAAGCTGCCCTGAGACTCCAGAGAAGGGCAGCATATAAATTAAATTTTTTTAAAAAATGAAGCTCAGGAGCCCGTTTTCGCTGGCAGAGCGCTTAGGCCACCATAGGTGCCTCCAACACGAGTGACGTGGAGCTGGCTGTGTCACCTTGGCCATGTCCACCCTGGCCCCCTGAGATCAAAAGCAACCCTGATGCGGCCCTCAATTAAATCGAGTTTGACCCCCCTGATTTCACGTTACAGTCTGCAAGGGAGCAAACATACCCCGGAGGGGTTAAAACTCATTCTGCGGCCTGAACAACCAAGTTCACTGTTAAATATTGCTTGAATATTCCTTCATGCAACTAGGACTTGTGATGCTTGAGCCACAGAACTGTCACTCAAAGTGTAGTAACTCAGGGCATCTACTATTACCATTATTACTGCTATTCATTGAGTGACAGTTTGAATGCCATGTTCTCTACCACTTTGTAGCTTTTGAGTGAGTGACTGGCAACATAATGGTTTGGCAGTATGTAAATACTTGAGCGATGTTTATTCATTCCTGTTCCTGGCCAGCTTCAGAGGTTTTGAGACACAGGAATCAAATTTGATTTGATTTTATTCTTGCATTTTTAACTTACAGGCAAGTCCTCGACTTAACGACCACAATCGAGCCCAATTGCCGAGCGAGACATTTGTTAACTGAACTCTGCCTCATTTTACGCCTTTTCTTGCCACTGTTGTTAAGTGAATCACTGCTGTTGTTAAGCGAGTCACACGGTTGTTAATTGAAGCTGGCTTCCCTATTGACGTTGCTTTGTTAGAAGGTTACAAAAGGGGGATCAGGTCACCGCAGAATGCAGCAACCGTCAGAAGTACATGGCAGTTGTCAAAGCGTCCAAATTTTGATCAAATTTTTGCCGTAGGGATGCTGCAATGGTCATAAGTATGAAAAACAGTTATGAATTCACTTTTTTTCAGTGCCGTTGTAACTTTGAACGCTCACTAAATGAATGGTTGTAAGTCAAGGACTATATGTAAAATGAAAGGAAGGGAACTATGAGGTCCTCGGTGCTCTCTGAGCTTGCTTGTTTTCCTGTAGACGTTTCATTACCCAAGTTGGTAACATCATCAGTGCTAGAAAGGAGTTGGGAGGAGGAGGAGGATGACGAGGAGGCGGAGGAAGTGAGAAGGAAGAAGAGGGAGGAGGAGGAGGAGGAGGACTGTGGGGTCCTTGGTTCTCTGAGTTTGATTGTCTTCTTGCTGACGTCTCATGACCAATCTAGGCAACGTCATCATGCTAAAGGAGGTGATGTTTGTGAACAAGGAGAAAGGGGAGGAGGAGAACAATGACTGTGGGCTTCTTGGTGCTCTCTGAGCTTGCTTCTTTTCCTGCAAGCGTTTCACTACCCAACTAGATAACATCATCAGTGCGAGCAAGGAATGCTTTTTGCTATCAATGTACATTCCAGTGGTTTGCCTGTCAGTGTTGGTGGTCTTAGAGCCGTGTTGGCGAACCTATGGCACGGGTGCCACAGGTGGCACGCGGAGCCATTTCACTGGGCACGCAAGCATTGCCCTAGTTCAGCTCCAGCGTCCATGTGTGTGCCGGCCAGCTGATTTTCAGGCCTTCTAGGCCCACCAGAAGTCAGAAAACAGGCTGTTTCCGGCCTCTGGAGGGCCTCTGGGGGTTGGGGAAGGCCCGTTTTTCACTCTCCCCAGGCTCCAGAGCCTTTCTAGGAGCCTGAGGAGGGTGAAAACAGCCTTTCCAACCCCCCTGGAGGCCCCTCAGAGGCAGGAAACGGCCCGGAAGTCAGCAAACAGGACATTTCTGGCAACTGGACGGCTTCCGGGAGGCGGAGAAGGCCGTTTTTTCCCTCCCTAGGCTCCAAGAAAGCCCACTGTGCCATCTCGTGCCAAAAGCGGAGGAAGCACGGGGGGGGCGGGGGTTGTGTGCGCATGCGTCGGGTTGGAGCACACTGAATTATGCGCATGACACCCCTGCTTTTGGCACGTGACGGCACAAAGGTTCGCCATCCCTGTCTTAGAGAGTCTTCGGTTGGCGGTTTACCATTGGCTCTTTGGCAATTTCTTGATTGGGGTATTGTTTACTTGATTATTGGTCTGATGTTAACTTTGATCTGGGCGCTGATTGCTGGTGGAGAGATTCTGGCGTCCTTTTGTTCTCTTTTGGCCTGGTCCATTGTCTCTTTTGCATAGTCTATAGATGTTATTAATATCTGCGTGTCTATGGTTGACTGAAATTCCCTGGTGTTTGGGGACTTGGCTTGGTCACATTTTCCCAACTGAAACTACGGTGTAAAAAAATTTCGTAGGCATTAGAAACGCTGTAAGATTTTGGGCATGGCCACTAGTTCCAATTCCTACTCAGCCAAGAAGAATTTTTCCCCCCCCCAAACAGTTTTATAATGCTGTTTTATTATCCTCATTGATTCAGAATGTTGGGAGTTCATACGAACAGTGTACTCCTATCTGGAGCATGGCATTGAAATCATAAGCAAATGAAGGAATTGTAATGATTTTTTCCCCCCTAATTAACTAACACTTTCCCTTCCTTTTAGAAGTCCCTCTCTCTCTCTCTCTTTCTCTCTTGCTTTCCCAGCTGGGAATCAATCTTTTTTAACACTACTAATGTATGCAATTGTTGTAATGACCAAGGCCTATTAGTGATTTCAAAAGTGGATGTCTTTTAATTAACCGATGTGCTAAATGGTTGCCTTTACTGATCCTTTCCCCTCCCTAAGTCCGCATAATCAAGGGAACGTAGGCTGAGAAAAATACTAGCTCACTAATAGTAACAGCACTTAGACTTATATACCGCTTCACGGTGCTTTACAGCCCCTTTCTACGCAGTTTACAGAGTCAGCCTCTTTGCCCCCGACAATCTGGGTCTTCATTTTACCCACCTCGGAAGGATCAGGGAAGGCTGAGTCAACCTTGAGCCTGGTGAGATTTGAACTGCTGTATTGCAGGCAGCCGGCAGACAGCAGAAAGAGTTTGCAGTACCGCCCTCTAACCACTGCACCATCACTAGCTCATCCTCAACCATCTCCTCCTCCTCCTTCTCCTCCTCTTCCTCTTCCTCCTCTATCTCTTCCTCTTCTTCCTCCTCCCCTCCTCCTCCTCCTCCTCCTCTCCCACTCCCTTTTAGTACTGATGAAGTTACCTAGTTGGGCAATAAAACATCTGCAAGAAAGACCACCAAGGACATCTTATGTCAACCCTGATCTACAAATATTCTCTTTTATGAGAAAAATGCTTTCAGGACATCTGCCTTTAAAAAAAAAAAACTCAAATATTGGAACGCTGCTATCATCTCACCCTCTTGACTAGATTAGCCATGCCCAAATCCCGCAACCGTTCATCGTATGTTTTAGTCTCCAGTCCCCTAATCATCTTTGTTGCTCTTCTCTGCACTTTTTCTAGAGTCTCAACCTCTTTTTTACATCATGGTGACCATCATGTGGCCTTACTAAGGCTTTATAGAGTGGTATTAGTTCCTCCCTTGATCTTGATTGTATCCCAGTGTTAATGCAGTTTAGGATTGCATTGGCTTTTTTGGCTGCCCCCCCTCCCCCCCACACACACTGTTGGCTCATATTTAATTGGTTGTCCACTAAGACTCCAAGACCCCTCTCACGGTTACTGCTATTAAACCAGGTTTCACCCAAACAACAGGGTAGTTGAACGCAGTTTTCCATTCATCACCCTCCTTGATCCGAACCCAATAGTAGCACACAACACACCAAATGCTTCTTTTGTGATTCAGGCAGATGGAAGCGATGTAGTAGCCCTGAGGGCTGTATCATTGGAGTAGGACTTAGAGTAGAATAGAATAACAGAGTTGGAAGGGACCTTGGAGGTCTTCTAGTCCAACCCCCTGCTTAGGCAGGAAATCTTACACCACTTCAGACAAATGGTTATGCAACATTTTCTTAAAAACTTCCAGTGTTGGAGCATTCACAACTTCTGGAGGCAAGTCGTTCCACTGATGAACTGTTCTCACTGTCAAGAAATTTTCCTTAGTTCTAGGTTGCTTCTCCACCCATTGCTCCTTGTCCTGCCCTCAGGTGCTTTGGAGAATAGCTTCACTCCCTTGTGTCATTGGAATAGGACAGAAATGGCACCATGGGGGTCTATGGTCCTGATTTATAGTTTCCATCTAACTTGGCGAGGAAGACTTCACCGGTACCCATGTCATCACAAGTGGCATTTTTTCTCTTCCTGAGAGAACATTTGCATCCAATCTCAGTGCATTTAGCAGATGCAAATTCATCACCTAACTGCTTTGCTCTTCTTGAGGCTTTGAGATTTTTCTCCTTTAAAAAAAAAAAACAGCATGCATTTCTTCCACCTGAAGCCGATGCTCACCATTCAAGATGAACCTCACGAACGGCGGATCGTAATTTTTCTAACCAAGTGGTGGAGATTTGGCCTCTTGCCAATGGCTCCACCGCTTTGCAATCTGTAAAACAGCCTTTTGACCAGCTGAGCCAGCAAAAAACAGCTCTCCGAGTCTTTTTTTCCCCCCTCTCTCTCTTCTTTTCCATCTTAGATAAGACAAACGACTCCTCGATTTTTTCCTCCTTTCCTTTCCTATCCTCCCCCACCCCTCCTTACTCTGAAAATCACATCCATCGGGCCATTTAAGCACTGTGTAAAATTGCTGAACTGAAAAAAAAAAAAACCCACCTCCCTTCCCCCCACATTTTAATTCCTGGAGGTCTTTAGGCATTTTAAGTGCTCAAATTACAACTACAACTGAACCTAAAATTTCCATCACCAAGCCAGACAGTGGTTAAGTGAATTTTGTCCCATTTTGCAACCTTTTGTTGCCACCGTTGTTAAGTGAATCACTGCAGTCGTTGCCTTAATAACCCTGTTGTTAAGTGAATCTGGCTTCCCCATTGATTTTGCTTGTCAGAAGGTCACAAATGGGGTGTCACATTTCCCCGGGACGCTGCAATGGTCATAACTCATAAGTCATTTTTTTTCCAATGGCGTCGTAACTTCCAATGATCACTCCATGAATGGTTGTAAGTTGAGGCCTACTTGGAAGGAAAATTGGGGTGGGTACCCACACCGACTGCAAATCCACTTTCAGTGAAGGCATCAATGGGAAAAATTCTGAAATTGGCACTCTCGTTTTATTGTCTGTTCTTATATAATTTCTACCTATTTACTTGCTATATTTTAAACCCTGCCTGTTCTTCGGGAGCTCAGAGCAACCTATGAAGAAATTGTATTTATTAATTTGTTTATCTGTGAATTTAGTAGATTTTTACCCCGCCTTTATGACTTCATAAGTTACTCAAAGTGGCAAACAGACCTAAGGCCCATTAAAGACAACTTGTGACTATGGGCCAGTTACCAGGAGACGGTGAATTCTAGTCCACAGGGGTGAAAGTTGGCTGGATGACTTTGGGCCAATCACTAGGAGAGATAGTGAGTTCTAGTCCTGCCTTAGGCATGAAAGTTGGCTGGGTGAATTTAGCCAATCACCAGGAGACTGGGAGTTCTAGGCCTGTCATAGGTATGAAAGCCGGCTGGGTGAATTTAACCAATCACCAGGAGACTGGGAGTTCTAGGCCTGTCATAGGCATGAAAGCCGGCTGGGTAAATTTAGCCAATCACCAGGAGACTGGGAGTTCTAGGCCTGTCACAGGCATGAAAGCCGGCTGGGTGCATTTAGCCAATCACCAGGAGACTGGGAGTTCTAGTTCTATTTTAGCCATGAAAGCCAGCTGGGTGGCTTTGGGCCAGTCATTTTCTCTCTCAGCCCAACCCACCTCACACTGAGGAAAATAGGAAAAAGAAAGAGTATGTTCATTGCCTTTTCATAGAAAAAGTTCTGTGAAATAAAACGGGCCCAGGATGTTAGTAGGTGCTTTTGTTCTATTATTACCGTTTCCAAAGCCAGCCAGGAAAATCAAGTGCTAAAGTTTCTTTTCGTATTTTTTTTTTAAAGCGGTCAAAAGCCCCTTTTCTGCTGATCTTCTTGAATCCATAACCCCCCGCCCCCCAAATCTGCATAGAAGGAACAATGTCTTCATTCAGCGCTACAGGGGCTCTGCTGTTACTTACATCTGGTCCATATTTCACGAATGGGCATGGTTAGCCAACTTTGAAATCCGTTTGCAAACGTTGCCCCTAATTACCAAGGCCAACACTCCAAAAATTAAGTTTATTCTGGATGGTCCTTTTTCAAGACGATGAAGAACATCGGTCCCACAGCTGACCCATGCCACCTTTTCCTCCTGCCAATGGGTGTCTAACCCTGAATAAGTTTTTTTTTAAGCCAGTTTGAAGCTCCTGCAAAAGAAGAAGAAGAAGAAGAAGAAGAAGAAGATGATGATGATTATTATTATTATTATTATTATTATTATTATTATTATTATTATTTAATCTTTAGTGAGATTCACAGCCTTTGAGGCTGGATAATAGCTCAGCAGTTCAAGTCCTAACCAAGGACCTAGGAACTGTTAAGGTATCGTCGGAGGATGTAAGCTGTTCCGAGTAAGGTGGTTTTTTGTAGAGTCCAAATGTTCAAGTCCAGTAAATTTAGAATTTCTAAATAGCAGGATAGCCCTTTGGGTATTGCTTCAAGGGCTCCAATTACAATCGGGACAACACATGATTTCTTTTTCCACAGTCGCTCAACTTCAATTTGCAAGTCTCGGTACTTTGTGATTTTTTCTTGCTGCTTGTCTTCAATCCATGCATCACCAGGTATTACAATGTCAATGAACCAAACTTTTTTCTTTTCAACTATTGTTATGTCAGGTGTCTTGTTGTTGTTTTTTGTTGTTGTTGTTATTATTATTATGGGATTAGCTGGTTTCATTAACAGCTTCTTCTAGTGTTTAATAGTTGCAGAACAAAAGGAATATGAAAAGATTTTGTCTTTGGCAGAATTGATTGGAAGCCCAGTGCCAAAATGATGAATGCAAAATTATTGCATTAACTTCAGACATGGCATCTGATACCGTGGAGTTGGGGATGAGACCTCTGTTGATAACATTATTGATTAGTCCTTAAAGAGGTTACAAGGATTATTATTATTTACTTATAAAAGGGGAACGTACGTCACGCATAGAGCTGGGTATTGAATGTCTAGAATCGAATGACAGAGTTGGAAGGGACCTTGGAGGCTTTCTTGGAGCCTGGGGAGGGCAAAAATGGCCTTCTCCCCCCCCCCCTGCCTCCCAGGCTCTCTGGATGCCGAAAACAGCCCATTTCCCGACTTCCGTTGAGACTGGAAGGCCCATTTTTCACCTCCCCCAAGGCTCCAGAGGCTTTCTTGGTGTCTGGGGAGGGCAAAAACGGCCTTCCCCGCCCTCCCGGAGGCTCTCCGGAGGCCGGAAACAGCCTGTTTCCCGACTTCTGGTGGTCCCGGAAGGTCCGAAAATCAGCTGGCCGGCGCGCACATCTGTGCTGGAGCCGAGCTAAGTGCTTGCATGCACACAGATATGGCTCTGCGTGCCATAGGTTCGCCATCACAGCCCTATACCATTTCAGACAAATGGTTGTCCAACATCTTCTGAAGTTCTGCATCAGATTTCTAGGGAGGGAAAATTGGGTGAACAATTGTCCCAAGAGAAGGAGACCTTCACTGATAAAAAGGTGCTGACCTAGAAGCCAGGAGCCTGTGAGTTCTAGTTTCATCTTAGGTATGAAAGCTGGTTAGGTTTCTGTGGGCCAATCACCAGGAGACAGTGAATTCTTATCCCGCCTTAGGCATGCAAAGTCGACTGGGTAACTTTCGGCCAGTTACCAGGAGGCTGTGAGTTCGAGTCGCGCCTTAGGCATGAAAGCTGGCTGGGTGACTTTGGGCCAAGCACCAGGAGATTGTGAGTTCTAGTCCCGTTTTAGGCATGAAAGCCGGCTAGGTAACTTTGGGCCAGTCACTCTCTCTCTCACCCCAACTCACTCACAGGATTGTTGTTGTTTTGGAGGTGGAAAGAGTATTATGCATGCTCGTTGCCTCGAGTGATTTATGACATCATAAAGGCAGGACAAAAATCTAATCAATGAATTAAAATATTAGCTTGGAATCGTATCTGAAACCCTGTTGCCTTTGGAGGCTGGAGTTTTCCTTTCAGTTTTCCTTGGAGTATTTAATGTTATAGATAAATGGTACCTCAGCGTGGGTGGAAATATTTCCAAGAATAAGCACTTAAGTATCCATCACATATTTTTTTTTCCCCAGACTGTGCATTTAAATATTGCATTTTCTCACGAGGAGAGGAGAAAGCCTTCCCATTTCATGCAAAAAAAAAAGTCTAAATGACCGGGGGGCAAAATGAAAACGGGCTAGGCATAAGAATGATCTGTTGATCCCTTTCAGGGGGTTAATGAGCTACTTAAATCTCTCTTGACCTCCTCCAGATATAATGGCCGTGTTAAACTCATGGCGGGCTTCCCATGTTATTAGTCTGGCAGGAATCGGTTTTAAATAACGGCTTGCAAAACGAAACTCCTGCCCGCTGTTCAGAAAGCGTGGGAGTCCCATCAGGAGAATATGGGTAGTCCTCGACCTACGGCCATCCATTTAGCGACCGTTTGAAGTTCCAACGGCGCTGGAAAAAGTAACTTATTACAGTCACTTCCTCGACTTACGACCACAGCTGAGCCCAAAATTGATGTTGCTCTGCGAGAAACTTGTTAAGTGAGTTTTGCACCCCTCACATGGGTCGCGCCTCACTTTAACAACTGCCTCTCTTAGCAGTGTATATTTCATTTACATTGAAACGTGATCTGTAGCGATTTACTTAACAACCGTGGCTAAAAAAAGATCCTAAAATTAGTGGCAGGATTCAAATAATTTAACAACCGGTTCTCTGCCCTAATGACCAGCTGGGTGGGCGTGGCCATGGTGGGCGTGGCCAGGGGGTGTGACAGGCAGCACTTGGCCTCCTGCACCCCCCTGGGAGCAAGAATGGGCCGCGGGGGGAGCATGCCACCCCCACTCCCTGTTTTGGGCCTAGTAGGCCTCCCTGCAGCCTCCTGGGAGCAAAAAAGGGGCACATGATGACTCCTGGGAGGGGGGGCCAGTCAGCAATTTAGCAACCACCTCAAACCGGCTGAATCCCACCACTGCCGAAAATAGAATACAACTCCCTTAACAACTGCTTCACTTAACAATATTAATTTTGGGCTCAATTGCTATCGTACGTTGAGGATAATTGTAGTTTTGGTACTGTCCATTCCCTGGGTAATGTTTTATTCACCAAGGCTGCCTGTTTTCTGAAGCCCGGCCATGCCTCTTAACAATTTCTTTGTTTCTTAAAAGAAATCTGTTCTTTTCTGTTCGGAAAAAAAATCCATTTTTTTCTGGTGAACCAGATGCATGGAGGAAAAAAAAACCCGACAATCAATTTGAGATGGAAGGCGTTAATTTGATCGTCACAATTTTCCATCCGGAAGGGTCAAGCAGCTTATGTAATTTTGATCCGATTCCCAAGTATTTATTTATTTGTGTGTGTGTATAATTTATTTATTTATTAGAATTTGTCAAACAAAAATGAGAATAAAAGAAAAATACAATGACAGGGACGATAGGCACGTTAGCGCACTTATGCACGCCCCTCTCTACGGGCCTCTTAAGTATAAAGTCAGTTTATGACTATAAAACTGCAAAATTTGTAGCTGAGACAACCGGATCAAGTAGACAATTCCAGACTTTGACAACTCTATTATAGAAATCATATTTATTTTTACAGTCAAGTTTAGAACGATATGCATTTGAGTTCAAAGCGCTTGTTCACGCGCATATTATTGCAATTAAAACAACAACAAAAAAGTTATTTACAAGGAAAGCATTACTACGTATAATTTTGTATGCAATACCTAGGTCTGACCACAAGCGACGCAATTCTAAGTTATCCAAACTGAGAATTTCGAGCCTCGTAGCATAAGAAATTCTATTGTGTACAGAAGAGTGCAACGCTTTTCTCGTGAAGCATTTCTGAACCCGCTCGATTGTACTGATGTCAGAGATATGGTGGATATTCCAAACAGCTGAACAATACTCTAAGATTGGTCTAGGACTGTGATGGCGAACCTATGGCACAAGTGCCACAGTTGGCATGCGTAGCCATATCAATGGACATGCCAGCTCAGCTCCAGAGACTCTTAGAGAAGCTCTGGAGGCTGGGGACAGCAAAAAAGTCACTTCCTATCAAACCAGGAGTTGGGAAATGGGCTGTTTCAGGCCTCTGGAGGGCCTCTGAGCGGGTGGGGAAGGCTGTTTTCACCCTCCCCAGATACATAGAGAGGCTCTGGTGCCAGGTGAGAAGGAAAAATGGGCCTACCGGGCTATCGCGTGCCAGGACTGGGGGGGAAGAGGGGTTGTGCGCGTATTCCACATACGCATACATATCCACATACGGAATACATAGAATTATGGGTGTGGGCATGCATGCGCACGAACCTCCCCCACTCCCACGCGATGGCAAAAAAGTTAACCCTCACTGGTCTAGGATAAGTTTTATAAGCTCTAATTAGTAATAAAAGTTCTCTGTTAGCATCCCACTCGGTTGCTTTATTCTTTATTTGAATTTCCTGCAGCCATTTTGGCAAAGTCAAAATAGGAAAACCGACTCAAAAGAGAAATGTTCAGTGGGAGCCTGGCACAAACTTCCCGGAGAAAAAAAAAGGGGGGGGAAATTATATATGCTGATTTTATGCGCTTCTGTATAGCAAGCGAAAAGACAGAACTAAAATCCCAGTGAAAAAAGAGACTTTCTAAATTCCTTTCTCCATTCAGGATTTCCCTCAGGACTCTCAAGAGCGTCCAGCCAGCTCACCAACTTGGCACGACTTTAACCTATTATAAAACAAGGCTCCAGTCCTCAAGGTGTGTTTTTTTTAAAAAAAAAATATTATTACTTAGGGAACAGTCATGCTGGCTGAATTGTTAAAAGGGCCACTTGACACAGAGGCAGGAGAAGCTAGAAGGAAAGAACAAAGCTTTGAAAAGTCATTTCGACTGAAGGGATTGGGGTTATTTTTATTTTTAAAAAATACCACAGATAATGGCGGTTCTCGGGATTTGACGTCCTGCCTTTCCCCCAAAAAAGCGTTCTTCAAAAGTGACCCTCCACTGACACAAAATAAAGGAATAACAGGTTACAAGTAGTCCTCGAATTATAACCGTTCATTTAGTGGGCCTTTTGAAGTTATGACCGCACTGAAAACGGTGACTCGTGACCATTTTCCACATTTACAACCGTTTCAGCATTCCGGTGTTCCTGCGATTAAAAACCTGGACGCTTGCTTAGCAACGGGTTCATATTTATGATGGTTGCAGTGTCCTGGGGGTCACAAGATCCCTTTTTGCGACTTTCTGACAAGCAAAATCAATGGAGGAAGCTAGATTCATTTAACGACCATGTTACTAATAACGACAGTGATTCAGCAAAAAACTGTTTCAGGAAGTTGTTTGGAAGGAAGGAGAGGAGAGAAGGAAGGTGGAAGGGAAGGAGGGAGGGAGAGAGGGAGGGAGGGAGAAAGGAAGGAAGAAGGGAGGGAAAGGGGGAGAGAGAAAGGAAGGAAAGGAGGGAGGGAGGAAAAAAGGAAGGAAGGAAGGGAAAGAGGGAAGAAAGAGAGGGAGGGAGAAAGGAAGGAAGAAGGGAGGGAAAGGGGGAGAGAGGAAGGAAAGGAGGGAGGGAGGAAAAAACAGAAGGAAGAAGGAAGGGAAAGAGGGAAGGAAGAGGGAGGGAGAGAGGAGGTAAGGAAGAAGGGAGGGAAAGGTGGAGAGAAAGGAAGGAGGGAGGGAGGGAGGAAAAAAGGAAGGAAGAAGGAAGGGAAAGAGGGAAGGAAGAAGGAGGGAGGAAGGAAGGAAGGAAATAAGAAGAAAAGGTCTAGAGTTGGGCAACACCTTTATTTGAAGCAACAGAAAAGGAACAGCAAAATTTTAAGTTCTTCAGCATTTTCCATCAGGTGAAATTTTTGCAAACTAAAAAGGGATGGGTGAAAAAAATGCTTCAAATTACCTGCTGGTAGGAAAAGATGTTCCCCTGTTGAGATGTGTTTTTAAAGAGGAAGCCTCAGATCTATTAGTTGTGTTGCAAAGCACACAATTCACACTTCATTATCGCCTTTTCCTGCTGGCACATCTGCATCTGGAATGCCCCGTGTAGTCACGATGCCCTTCGTCGGGAAAAACAGAATATAACATTGCTAGAATATAACAGAGGATGGTAAACAAGACAATTACGGGCCCAATTTTTTTTTTCCGTATGAGAGAAGGAAAAGAAAAAAATAAGGAAGTCGAGTTGCCTCCTGAAAAAAGCACCTGTGGGACAACCAAGACCTGGATGACTGAGAATCTCGACAGACTTTTAGCTACACAATTTGGGGTGAGGACCCTTGGAATGGTGTGGGAGGAGGAATGGATTTCCAGAGGGGAAAAAAATGGCAGACTACAGGAACCATTTGCACCACTCAGGTGACCCTGAGGACACAGACAAACCTCCAAGTGGCCTCAAGGACCCTCTAAAAGGATGCAAATGACCAGCTGTCTGCAAGGAGTATCAATCCCTCCATTACCCACCATTCTGTTAGAGCTGAAGAAGCTTCTTGGGTGAGAAGCGAAACCTCTTCAAAAGAAAAAAAAACCAGAAAGTCTAATTGCCGCCTGAAAAAAGCACCTTTGGGACGTATGAGAGACGGATAGAATATAGACAGGAGATGATTGAGTGGGTATAACATCATTTATTTATTTATTTATTTATTACATGTATTTATATGCCGCCCTTCTCCCGAAGGACTCAGGGCGGTGAACACAAGTTAAGAAACATGTACAATAAAATCGTATTTTAAATCAAATAACTAATTAATGATAAATAATAAACCCAGAATCAGAGTCAGCCTATTTGCTTGAACAGCCAAGTCTTCATCATCCATGCCACACAAATAAATAAATAAATAAATAAAAACATGGACCGGGAGATGTTTTTCTCCCTTTCTTCAAATGCAGGTACTCAATTTACAACCATTCACATTGTTCAGAGTTACAATGGCACTGAAAAATGTGGAGCCCAAAATGGCGTGATATTCACAGTGAGAGGAATGGATGCTGGACAGACCTTGGGACTCCTCTCGTTAGTTCCTTTGGGGGGGCGGGGGGTGTTTCAAGTTTTTTAGGCTTGGAGTTACCCAAACACCTGTTGGAAGAAACGTCCATCTGGGTTCAGTTCCAAGTTTGGGGGTGGGAGTGGGGGAGACACTGGATTCATGGAAGTTGCTTGCAAAGGTTTATTGATGAACAGGATCACACGGCTTGAGCAAAAAAAAGGGGGGGGCAGAGATGCTGAGAGCGCCTGGGTTTTATACTCTCTGTTGGGCTTTAAATTTGAGCTTGTGTTCTGATTGGTTGGAGCCATGCAGGGGTAACTTTGTAGGTTGCCTGTGTCCCAGGCTTGGTTGAGCCTTGCTGGGTGATGATGTAATGAAAGGAGATTTGGGCAATTCCTACTATGGCTCTGCCTGAAGGAGGTAGATCTTCGTTATATAGAACGGACTGGCTCATATAATGGCCCATTGACAAAGGTGGGAGTGGCGGCTGAGTTTCTGCCCTTTGAATATTTCCTAAAATATCTCATTTTCCTAGCACAGTGATGGCTAACCTTTTTGCCATTGAGTGCCAAAAGCGTGGGGAGCGTGGGGGGGGGGGTTGTGCGCACGTGTGCCCATACCCATAATTCTATGTGCCCCACCCCCACGCATGCACACGCAAAACCCCTCCCGCACATACATGCATGATCCCCCATGCTCCCTCTACATGTGATGGCATGCGATGGCATGGTGGGCCATCGGACTTCCGGTGGAACCAGAAGTTGGGAAACGGTCCCTTTCCAGCCTCAGGAGGGCCTCCAGAGAGCTGGGAAAGGTGGTTTTTGCCCTCCCCAGGCTCCTAGAAAGGCTCTGGAGCAAAAAACGGGCCTTCCTCATACACACTCTCCCGAGACCCTCTGGAGGCCAGAAACAGCGTGTATCCTGACTTCTGTGGGCCCAGAAGACCTGAAAATCAGCTGTCCGGCTCACGCATGTGCACCGGAGCTCAGCTTGAGTGCCCACCAATATAGTTCCGTGTGTCACCTGTGGCACGCGTGCCATAAGTTCGCCGTCACAGTCCTAGGAGAAGTGTGGGTGCTAACTTCCTACAGACCCAAGACACCCACCCCCAAACCGCTGCCAAGCTCAGACCATGGCAGCACAGAAAAATCTGCCGCTTCCTTTCTTGAAGGATCTCGTCGGTAAGTGTCAACTGACAGGGAGATATGATTGATTTTTCATTGTTCTTTAATGAAAGGACATTAAACACTCGCATTAATCAGTGTTCTCTGTCAGGCATGCAGCGAGATACACACGGGCAACATTAATCTCTCCGTGTCTCGCCCATTCTTCGCCGTGACTTATTGTCTTCCAGGGCAGGCCTGGGTGTTGGTTCCTAATTGTGAGGATGCCAAAATGATGGAACGGGTGTTGGGATGCCACAGTGTTGTCGGAAGAAAATGTCCATTTGGGTTCAGCTCCAAGTGAGGGAAGAAAGGTCCTGGGGGGTGGGGGAAAAGGGAAGAGATGCTGAGAGTGCCCCCAGTTTTAGGTCCTCTCTGGGCTCTTGAATTTGTGTTTGTATTCTGATTGGTTGCCAGACTTCCATGGGGCCATGCAGGGCGAACTCTGTAGGCCCGTGATGATGAACGTAGGGAAACGCGTGCTCAAAGTGGCACCTGGAGCCATGTCGGCTGGCACGTATGTCATCTCCCATTCCTCTTCTGGGTTTCTGGCACTCGTGCACATGTGCCAATCAGCTGGCCTTTGTGCATGCGGCAGTACAGGAAAACGGAAGAGCTGGTCTGTTGAGCCGGGAATGGGGCTTCCTCGAACTTCGGAATTGGGAGTGTCCAAAAAGAAAGAGGACCAATGGGAATTCTCCCTTCTGCGGCGTCATCGGTTTCCAGGCAGAGTCTCCCTTGACTTCAGGAAAGAGTTCCTCGCAGAGAAGAAGCCCAAGTTGGTTATTCAAGCCAAGATCACTCATGGGAGCCTGAGTGGCGTAGGAGGCTAATGCCTCCTCCTAAGGCAGCATTTAACATCCAGCTGCCTGCAATTACTGCAAGTTCAATTCTCACCAGGCCCAAGGTCAACTCAGCCTTCCATCCTTTCTAAAGTGGGTCAATTGAGGACCCAGTTTGTAGGGGCAATAAGCTGACTTTGTATAAATATACAAAAGTATGAAGGCTATTGCTTAACGCATTGTAGGCCGCCCTGAGTCTCCGGAGAAGGGCGGCATATAAATCAAATTTTAAAAAAAGTTCCCCCCTCCCACTTTCTCCACTTCTCTCTCTCCGCAGAATTGTCTCTCCTTCCGGAGACTCTGCCCGGAGACCGATGATGCTCAAGCAGGATGAATTCTCATTGGTGCTGCCCCTCATTCTGGCCCCTCACATCTCAAAAGTCCGAGATAAACCCTTCCTCCCCCCAATGCAGGACATGCCAGCTGATTGGTATGTTTGCACGCGCAGCAAGACTGGTTGGCTGGCACGCATGCACATACCGGAAACCGGAAGTACCTTATCTGGTGCACGCATGCCCCCTGGGCAGCTCCTCTTCCTGGTCGTGGCCCTGATGATCGCAGATGTGCATGAAGTGCTCCCTTCAGCAGCCATCGCTGCTGTAGGCTGTCCTGAGTCCCAAGCTTGGTTGACTCTCGCTGGGTGATGATGTAATGAAGGGGCTTTGGGCAATTCCTACTATAGCTCTGCCTGAAGGAGGTAGATCTTTGTTATGTAGAATAGACTGTCCCAGGCCTTAATGGCCCATTGACAAAGGTGGGAGTGGCGGCTGAGTTTCTGCCTCCCTTTTAGGGAAAATATTCTGCCCTTTCAATATTTCCTACAATATCTCATTTTCCTAGGAGAGGGGTGGGTGCTAACTTCCTACAATGGATATTAATTCTTCACATGATCTTGATTCTACTGTTTTGTTTTGTTTTTTAATTTTAAAACAAACCTTTACTAAGACTTTAAAAAAAAAACATTTAAAATATACAAATTTCTTAGTCAAACAAAAAAAAAAAGCAAAAGACAAATTTACATATACTATACTCAACTTCACATATTAACTAATTTCTATTTTTTTATATATACATATACATATATGTTTTCTGAGGTTTTCGCGGGTGTTTGTATGTAGGTCTTTGGTTATTCGGGTCTTCTCCCGCGTAGAATTGGAAGTATCTTGCCGACGTTTCAACGAAGTCTCATTCGTCATCTTCAGGCTGGTGTTCTCGGCTTCGTGCTTCCAGGAGCATATACATATATACATACACACAGTAATTTATTCCTACTATATCCATCCGACAGTGCTGTTATTAATTGTGTTAATTTCTTCTAGATTCCATCTTTACTCATTTTTCCCCTTCCTCTGATTGGTCCACTGGTACCATTTATTCCATATTATATAATAATTTGAGTCCTCCTTACCTTTGAGTTGTAAAGTTAGTTTGTCCATTTCTGCGCATGAAAATATTTTCTGTATTACTTCCTGTTCTGTTGGCAAGCTATCACTTTTCCACAATTGTGCTAACGATAACTTAGCCGCCGTGATTATATAGAAGAAAACAACTAAGCTCAGAGAGCACTAAGGACCTCACAGTCCTCCTCTTTCTCTTCCATCCTCCACTCCACAAACTAGAACGGCCTCCCTTCTAGCACTGATGATGTAACCTAGTTTGGTAATGAAAGGTCTGGAAGAAATCAATCAAGCTCAGAAAGCACCAAGGAGCCAGCGGTGGGTTGCATATTATGTTGCTACCGATTCGCCCCGAGCACGCCCATTTTGTGCGCACCTGCCTTCCATACATACACCCGGCCTCATAAACGTCCCTAAATAGGATGGCATAGAGCCGGGGAGGGTGGGCGGCCCCACCCCCACCCACTATTTCCGCTACCAGTTCAGGCAAACCATTCCGAACCGGCTGAATACCACCTATCCAAGGACTTCACAGTTCAACCCTGAGCTGCAAATATTCTCTTCCATTGGTACCCGTCCTGTCTTACGTGCATTGTTATATTCTTTTATTAATTTATTATGTGATTATTCTCTTTTATTAGCGTTACTGTTTTATACGTGAGGTTTTTGTACTCCTGCAAGCTGCCTTGAGTCGCCAGCTGCGAATAGGCGGGAATATAAATTCCCTAAAACAAATAAATAAATTAAAATCGTGACATCGCAAACAAGGATGCGGGGAGCATAGCAATGCATGCTTTTGGTCTGATTTTCTCCTGCCCTTCCTCTTAAGTAGAGATGCTGTTGTGAGTTAGTCGCCTTTCCTGCAGCTTAAGTTCTCACTCCCTGGAGGAAGAGAAAAAGCATCCGTAAACAGAATTCTGAGATGCGTAATTGCTGTATTAACATTTAAATGCAAAGAGATTTTCTGTTCCCCTTAGAGTTTTCCAGTCTTTCAACTAGCTACGGTAGCATGAAGAAAGCCAGCAGATACTGCCTTAGATACTGGAAAGTCCTGGAGTATTTAGAAAGGAAGCACTTCCCCTATAAATAAATGTATCGCTCAGCTCTATTAGCTTTGGAAAACTTATCAGAAACAGTGGCGAGTATTTATGGGCTGTGAATTGCGTGGAGGAAAATATTCTGACAGTCATGTGGTCCGCCAGCAGCCTGCGGAACTCGCAGCATAGTCGGACAGTGAGGAGTCTAGGGAAGGCCTGGACAAAGGCTCTGCGTCAGAGGCAGAGATGGGGCCAGGGCCATCTGGGAGTGATGCGCAGACTCCAGAGCCTCCAGAGTCAGAGAGCAGAGAGGCAGAGGAACAGGAGAAGCCTGTTCCTAGTGCGCGCATGCGCAGAGCTGTCAGAAGGCACGAACAGTTAAAACAATAGGGATGACTTGGGAGTAAGGCCTGAAGATGATTGGCCCCTCCCATAAAGCTGAAAAGAGGAGCAAAGGCACGTGAGCCCCTTGCAGGAAAGCAACGTTGTTAATTCTGTTCCCAGTCGGCATCTCTGTTTGATTCTGGACTCCGTGTGGCTTTGCCAAGTAGGTCTTTGGTAGTGTGTCAAGGGAGATAAAGGTTGGTGATTATCCTGAAGGACTTCTCCCGAAGGACTTTTTGCAACTAATTGGGACTTAGCTGTGAATGAACGTAATTCACAGCCGTTGCAATAAAAGAGATTTTGGGGACTGCTCGTGTGCTTTAATGACTCAGGAAGCCTAAGTCACAACAGGCAGCAACTTTTCTCCCTCCAAAGAATCATAGCACAAAAGCTAGGGGGGAAATGACTTTGCAGCATAATTTCACATTTTATGAAAATTATAAGTCTAGTCTATTATTATGATCAGAGCCGTGGTGGCGCAGTGGTTGGAATGCAGTACTGCAGGCTATTTCTGCCGATTGCCAGCAGTTCGGCAGTTCGATTCTTGCCAGATTAATTGTTCTCATGTAAGGAAATTTCTCCTTAGTTCTAAGTTGCTTCTCTCCTTGATTATTTTCCACCCATTGCTTCTTATCCAGGTGCTTTGGAGAATAGCTTGACTCCCTCTTCTTTGTGGCCGCCCCTGAGATATTGGAAGACTGCTATCATGTCTCCCCTAGTCCTTCTTTTCATTAAACTAGACATACCCAGTTCTACAACCATTCTTCATATGTTTTAACCTCCAGTCCCCTCATTCTCTTTCTTGCTCTTCTCAGAACTCTTTGTAGAATCCTCAACTTACAACCATTCATTTAGTGATGCTCGACATTACAACGGCAATGAAAAGAAAAGGCTTCACACTTGCCAGCCTCCCTGTGGCCACATTTATCAAAATTTGGACTTTTGGCAACTGGCATGTACGTATGATGGTTACGCTGTCTGGGGATGTGTGTGTGTCATGTAATCATCATTTGTAACCTTCCCAGCCGGCTCCCGACAACCACAGTCAATGAAGAAAGGCAGGTTCAATTAACGACTCCATGATTCACTTAACAACCTGTGGTAAATTGGTTGTAAAGCGAGTCCCAGCTCACATAACAATTGCCTCATTTACTTTGGGCTCAGTTGGGATGTTAAATCAAGGACTATCTCTAGTAAGCGGGGCTTTTTAGCGTCTCAACCATTAAGGAAGCTTAAAGAAAAAAAAGTGAAAAAGAGGTTTTTATTTTTATTTTTTTAAAGATGCCCTGAGAACATATTCTAGGATTTGCAATTATAATTTGGCTGGAGCAGGCTTACATAAAAGGCCTTTGAGAGGAAGGGAAACGTTAGCTGAAATATAATTGGTAGACCTGGCGCTGTGGTTAAACTTAAAATATGGCAGTGCCCTGAATGTTTGAGTGGCAGCTTTTCCAGGGAAGGTTGTGCTGGGTGGTTTTTAAAATCCATGGCTGTAGGCATTAGAGACCAGAGAAGAACAAGAATGACAAATTCTCACATAGGAACCTGTTTCTGCTTGAACATTTCAGTACCCGTATTTCGGCTTATTGGGCTTTTTATCAGGGGAATGTCTTATTTTGGGGGAAACAGGGTAGATAAAGACAAATGGAGACATAGAGACAGACAGACAGACAGACAGACAGACCATATTTTCCTGAAAATAAGACCCTGTTTTATAGTTTTTTGAATCCTGAAATAAGCGCTTGGCCTTATTGCCATGAGCTCAAAAGCCCGATCAGGCTTATTATCAGGGGAATGTCTTATTTTGGGGGAAACGGTATTTATTTGTTAAATTTATTTGCCGCTTATCTTGCTGTAAGGCTACACTGGGTGGCTTATAATAATGAAAAAAAGGAAGAAAAATGAAAGGCATGCAAGCAGAAAATAACAGAACTGTAAAAAGAACAATGACAAAGGAACGCTGCGAGAATAATATGCATCTTTAGACTGCAACTCCTGCCAACAAGGCTTACAGCAAGGAATTGTGGGAGCTGAACATAACTAGGTGGGGGACATAGCTAATATTCATTCCTCCTTTTGTTTTACCCACAATAACAACCCTGTGAGGTGAGTTGTTAGGCTGAGAGAGAAAGACTGGCCCAAAGGCACCCAGCTGATTTTCATGTGTAAGGTGGCACTAGAACTCACCAATGCCTGGTGATTGGTCCAAAGTTTTTTTTTAAATTTGATTTATATGCCGCCCTTCTCCGGAGACTCAGGGCGGCTTACAAAGCGTTAAGCAATAGCCTTCATACTTTTGTATATTTATACAAAGTCAGCTTATTGCCCCCACAATCTGGGCCCTCAATTTACCTACCTTAGAAAGGATGGAAAGCTGAGTCAACCTTGAGCCTGGTGAGATTCGAACTTGCAGTAATTGCAAGCAGCTGAATGTTAATAACAGGCTTTAGTCTGCCACGCCACCAGGCTCTTACTAACCAGCTTATAAATTACCAGCCAGCTTCCACGGCTAAGACAATGCTAGAACTCACTTTGCAGAAATGAATCTTGAGGGTTTACCAGACGGATGGCCTAGGGAACAAAGCTGTTACAGAATCTGGAAGTCCTGCTAGAAATACTTCAAAATCTCCTCCCAGAGGGGAGCCACATAAGCAGACCGTAAAGTGGGTATGTGGGGTCTCTAACAATGCTTTGAGCTCACATAGCGCTTATAAGCAGTATCCTGAATAACAGAAAGCAAGCTTCCTATAATCTTCTCCACTGTCCTCACCACTCTCTGTAGGGACTTTCTATCTAAGGCACTGCAGCCACCAAACCAAACCAGGATGCAGTTGATTAAGGCACTCTGAATGTTGCCTCTGTAAAAAGTGGCCAGGACACAAAGAGAAAGATACGCTCTCCTTATCCGACGCAGGAAATGCAGATGCTAGTTTCCATGCTCCTTCTCTTGGTCTCCCCTTGTTTTATTTGGAGTATGCCTCTTCATCGTCCTTACCTTTTCGAACCCAGCAGCTGATTTGCAACGATCTCGTCAGACTTGTTAGTTCATGTCCATCTTTTGTCAGGTTTTATAAATCAATTAGGCCTTCCGCGGTGAACATGCTGTAGTTGCTGTCAGATTCCCACAGATGTCGCTTAGTCATCCGTCGGTAACCTCTTTATTTATTTATTTATTTCTATCACCCTCCTCTTTTTTTTCCCCCTGCTCCAAAATACATTTGGCTGAGTAGGCTCGGCGGTGCGCTGAGTCATGCCCATGCGCGAGCGAGCTAATTAAAATGTTTTAAATTGGCTCTCTGATTCCTGTCTATCAAACCATCAGTCTCTGCCCGCCGTGTTACCTGGCAACCGTCGGCAGCTGCCACAGGAGGCCCTGCACTTATTTTTAAAATTGGAAAGAATATTTTTGTTTGCAAATGTTTTGTTCTTGGGGGGGGGGGGATTTTATTTGCTATTTAAGGCAGCCACAGATGAGGGGAGCCACTGAAGTGGGTACGGAAAGTTTGGAAGGAAATGATCTCGAATGAGATCCATTGTGGAGGCTGTGGAGATTCGTGTTCGGGGTTCACCTCAAATTAATAAATTAATCTATCTATTTATATATTTATTTTAGGGATTGATACAGGTGGTACTCGACTTACAACCACATATTTAGTGACCATTCAACGTTATAGCAGCTCTGAAAAAAGTGACTTTGGGATGTTTTTCATACTTATGTGGCCACTGCAGTATCCCCAAATCAGATCAAAATTCAGGCGCTAGGCAAATGACTCATATTTATGACGGTTGCAGCGTCCCAGGGTCAAGTGATCCCCTTTTGCAACCTTCTGACAAATAAAGTTAATGGGGGGATGGGGGAAGAAACCAGATTCACTTAACAGCGGTGTTACTAACTGCAGTGATTCAACTTAATGACCGTGGCAAGAAAGGTCGGGCAATGGGGCAAAATCTCGCTTAACAATTGTCTTGCTTAGCGACAGAAATTTTGGGCTCCGTTCTGGTTGTTGAGTTGAGGACTACCTGTATGGCTGCCCAACTCGCGCATAGGTGGCTTACAACATTAAAAAGCTACAACATGAAAACCAAAACATCAACGCATGCATTTATCTTCATGGCACCAGTAACGCCATCCGACCAAGCTCTTGGTGGTCTCAACCACCATTTGGGGTCCCCAGGTCCACTGATCAAACCACGTCGGGGCGGGGGGGGGGGGCAAATGATGCTCTATAGAGAAGGGCCAATTACTGAGAAGGCCCTTTTTCATGGTCTTCTCCTCCCAGATATGCATTTATTTACTTATTTCTATTTATTTATTTTATCCTACCTTTATTATTTGTTTACAAATAACTCAAGGTGAACATATCCAAGACACCTTCCTTCTCCTATTTCTCCCACAACAACAACCCTGTGGGGTGGACTGAATTGATAGAGAATGACTGGCCCAAAGTCTCCCAGCCAGCTTTCATGGCTAAGGCAGGACTAGAACTCACCGTCTCCTGGGGATTGGTTGAAGTCACCTAGCTGACTTCTATGGCTAAGGCAGGACTAGAACTCACCATCTCCTGGCGATGGGCCCAAAGCGATCTAGCCACTTTTCATGCCTAAGTAGGACTAGAACTCGCCATCTCCTGGCGATGGGCCCAAAGTGACCTAGCCACTTTTCATGCCTAAGTAGGACTAGAACTCACCGTCTCCTGGGGATTGGTTGAAAGTCACCCAGCTGACTTCTATGGCTAAGGCAGGACTAGAACTCACCATCTCCTGGTGATGGGCCCAAAGCGATCTAGCCACTTTTCATGCCTAAGTAGGACTAGAACTCGCCATCTCCTGGCGATGGGCCCAAAGCGACCTAGCCACTTTTCATGCCTAAGTAGGACTAGAACTCACCGTCTCCTGGGGATTGGTTGAAAGTCACCTAGCTGACTTCTATGGCTAAGTAGGACTAGAACTCGCCATCTCCTGGCGATGGGCCCAAAGCGATCTAGCCACTTTTCATGCCTAAGTAGGACTAGAACTCGCCATCTCCTGGCGATGGGCCCAAAGCGATCTAGCCACTTTTCATGCCTAAGTAGGACTAGAACTCACCGTCTCCTGGGCATTGGTTCAAAGTCACCTAGCTAAGTTCTGTGACTAAGGCAGAACTAGAACTCACTTTCTTTTGATGATTTGCCCAAAGACACCTAGCTGCATTCTGTTTCTAAAACGGTACTAGAACTCACTGTATTCTTGTTTCTGCCCAGGTGCCTTAACCACTGGACCCAACTGGCTCTCCACCCACCCACCCCCACTATCCCAATAGGTGGGACCTGTAGCATATCCTTCTTTCCATATCATGTTTTCAATTTTTTTAATGTGTGTCATCAGCCTGGGCCATCAGCCAGGGAGAGGGATTGTAAAAAAAATAAAAATCAAGATAGTGTTTCTGGTGTGATCGAAAAGCTGCCTGTTTTTCTACCCATTCGCATGGAAAAAGAGGTTAGGCTTCGTTTCTCACAGTTGCCATTCCTGACAGTCATTAACCCCCCCCCTCCCCACTTCCCGCTTCTGCAGGGCTGCAATTAAATTGTTAAAAGTAATTGTAAAGACAAAGTGTCCATTGATCCAGGTCCAGGTTTCTGACTCCTTGCAGACAAATCAAATGTTCTGGGAGTTTTTCCAGGGTCTTGGCTACGTTTTCTCCTGGATCCAAGTCTTGCGAATGTACGTTTCTCTGCCAGGGAGACAAAGAATAAGGATATAATTAAGACCAAAGGATTTGGCATAAGGAAGCCGCCATTTTCTCTTCCACTGTGCCTTGAGGAAGAAAGTATACCCAACCACTTGCAGAAAACTAAGGAGTTGAGACTGGTTTAGAATGGAATGGAATGGAATGGAGTGGAGTGGAGTGGAGAGGAGAGGAGAGGAGAGGAGAGGAGAGGAGAGGAGAGGAGAGGAGAGGATAGGATACAGGAAGAGAATACAGAACGAGGAGAGGAGAGGAGAGGAGAATAGAATAGAATAGAATAGAATAGAATAGAATAGAATAGAATAGAATAGAATAGAATAGAATAGAATAGAATAGAATAGAATAGAATAAGAAGGGAAGGGAAGGGAAGGGAAGGGAAGGGAAGGGAAGGGAAGGGAAGGGAAGGGAATACAGGAAGAGAATACAGAATGAGTAGAGTAGAGTAGAGTAGAGTAGAGTAGAGTAGAGTAGAATAGAATAGAATAGAATAGAATAGAATAGAATAGAATAGAATAGAATAGAATAGAATAGAATTCTTTGTTGGCCAAGTGTGATTGGACACACAAGGAATTTGTCTTTGGTGCATATGCTCTCAGTGTACATAAAAAAGATACATTCATCAAGAATCATAAGGTACAACACTTAATGATAGTCATAGGGTACAAATAAGCAATCAAATCATATTAGGAAACAATATCAATATAAATCGTAAGGATACGAGCAGCAAAGTTACAGTCATACAGTTATTAGTGGGAGGAGATGGGTGATAGGAACGATGAGAAGTTTAATAGTAATGCAGACTTCAGTAAATAGTTTGACAGTGTTGAGGGAATTATTTGTTTAGCAGAGTGATGCCATTCGGGAAAAAACTGTCCTTGTGCCTAATTGTTCTGGTGTGCAGTGCTGAATAGCGTCGTTTTGAGGGTAGGAGTTGAAACAGTTGATGTCCAGGATGCGAGGGGTCTGTAGATATTTTCACAGCCCTCTTTTTGACTCGTGCAGTATATAGTCCTCAATGGAAGGCAGGTTGGTAGCCATGGTTTTTTCTTGTTAACAACAGAGGCTTATAAACTTTGGAAAAAGAGATGCAATGTCTGGGAACGTTCCCAATTAAAAACCTAGGGAAATACTTCCAAACAAGGGCATAAGTAGTCCTTCACTTGACCTATTTTAAGCCCAGAATTTCTCTTCCTGAGCGAGATATTTGCTGAGCGAATTTCGTCCCACTTTATGACCTATCTTGCCTTAGCTATTAAATGAATCGCTACGGTTGTTAAGTCAGTAACACGGTCGTTAAGTGAATATGGCTTCCCCGTTGGCTTTGCCTGTCAGAAGGTCGGAAAATGGGATCACATGACTCCAGGACGCTGCAACCGTCATAAATACGAGTCAGTTGCCGGGGTTTGAATTTTGAACACAGGACCCTGGGGATGATGCAACGGTCCGAAGTGAGAAAAACAAGTCGTGTCACTTTTTTTCAGTGCCGTTGTAAGTTCGAATGGTCACTAAACAAACTGTTACAATTCGAGGACTATCTATATTCGATCCTGGGCTCAGAGATAATGATCAAGGCAATTTGTAGTAAATAAAAAAACCGTGTAGATTTTCTATGAGTAAATTGCAATAACGCACTATTAATAGAGGTCTTTGAAGGATGACGTGATAGTTGGGTTTCAGTATCTCAGGGGCTGCCCCAAAGAAGAGGGAGTCAAACTATTCTCCAAAGCACCTGAAGGCAGATAAGAAGCAATGGGTGGAAACTATCCAAGGGAAGAACCAACCTAGAACTAAGGAATTTCTTGAAAGAGAGAACAATTAATAAGTGAAATAACTTGCCTCCAGAAGTTCTGGGAGCTCCATCACTACAGGTTTTTAAGAAGAGATTGGACAATCATTTGTCCAAAATGGTGTAGGATTGAGCAGGGGGTTGGACTAGAAGACCTCCAAGGTCCTTTCCAACTCTTTTATTCTGAAGTTTAACTTTGCTCTTGTTTAATCTGTTTACTTTTTTTTTTTCCTTTTATACATGTAATGTATGAACTGATCCCGGACTTTCCGTAAGGCCCTGAAGACTTTTCTATTCCAGCAAGCCGGGCCGGCTTAAAAATTTTTAATGAGTTAATTTTATGGGAAAGGGGTTTTAAATTGGGGAAGCCAAATTTATTTAATTATTTTTTAAATTATTTTAAATTTCAGATTATATGTATTTTTAATCTTGGCTGTTCACCGCCCTGAGTCCTTCGGGAGAAGGACGGTATACGAATTTAATAAAACTGAAACTGAAACTAATGTAGAATAGAATAGAATAGAATTCTTTATTGGCCAAGTGTGATTGGACACCCAAGGAATTTGTCCTGGTGCATATGCTCTCAATGTACATAAAAGAAAAGATACATTCATAAAGCATCATAACGTACAACACTTAATGATTAATTGGATTGCAAGTAGATGTTCAAGCTTATAAATTTTGGGCCAGTTTCGCAAGGAGAAAAGCCATCATTGCAAGATATTTGTCAGTGTTTAACTAGGGGGAACAATATATGTTTTTGTCCTTATTTTTTAAAAATTCACATTATTTATTTATTTATTTTTCATGTTTTTGTTAAGTTTTGTTCTGTGTTTTAATTTTTTTTTCTTTTGGATTTTGCGTTTTAACCTTTTGAATAAAATATAATAAAATGAAGACTCGATGTTTAACTCAGTGTGGTGTAAAATAGAATTGGGGAAATTTTGATCATAGGAATTCCCTTGATGGATTTAGGCCTCTCTATCTCTGCCCACCTTTTCTCATATAGGGTCAATTGCAAGGAGTTGAAATCGGAGGTGGGAAGACTATATACACCTGGGATCTCTCATCTTGGGAACTTTAAGACTTACGGACTCAGAATTCCCCAGCAGGCAACTTTAAGACTTGTGGACCTCAACTCCCAATTCAATTTTGGAAATTGGATTTCACAAGCCTTAATGGTGCCAAGATTGTAAGACCGATTGGTGCCAAGTATGTAAGACCAAGATTGTAAGACCACACCTAGAATACTGCATATAATACTGCATACAAAAAAGATGTTAAGACTCTAGAAAGAGTGCAGAGAAGAGCAACCAGGATGATGAGGGGACTGGAGGCTAAAACATACGATGAATGGTTGCAGGAACTGGGCATGGCTAGTCTAGTGAAGAGAAGAACCAGGGGAGACATGACAGCAGTCTTCTAATATTTGAGGGGCTGCCACAGAGAGGAGGGGGTCAATCCATTTTCCCAAGGCACCTGAAGGCCAGACAAGGAAGAATGGATGGAAACTGATCATGGAGAGATTCAACCTAGAAAGAAGAAGGAATTTTTCTGACAGTGAGAACAGTCAACCAATGGAACAGAAGTTGCCTTCAGAAGTTGTGGGAGCTTCATCGCTGGAGGCTTTCAAGAAGAGATTGGAGTGCCATTTGTCAGAAATAGTGTAGGGTTTCCATCTTGGGTGGAAGATTGGATTAGACGACCTACAACCGTGATGGCGTGGCACACGGACCCATATCTGTAGGCATGCGAGCGTTGCCCTAACTCCAGCGCACATGTGCATGCTGGCTACCTGATTTTCGGGCCTTCTGGGCCCACCGGAAGTTGGGAAATGAGCTGTTTCTGGCCTCCGGAGGGCCTCTGGGGATGGAGAAGTCCGTTTTCGCCCTCCCCAGGCTCCAGAAAAGCCTCTGGAGCCTGGAGAGGGCAAAAAACAGGCTTACAAGGCCCACCGTGCCATCGCGTGCCAAAAGCGTGGGAGCATGGGGAGGTTGCGCATGGGGGGCAGGGCGCATTGAATTATAGGTGTGGGCATGTGTGCACACGACCCCCCCCCCCCACACTCCCCACACTTTTGACACACAACGGCAAAAAGGTTAGTCATCACTGACCTACAAGGTCCCTTGATTGGAGACCCCTGGCGTACACCAATTTTTCTCAACCTGGACAACTTTAAGACATGTGGATTTCAACTCCCAGAATTCCTCACCTAAAGAATCTTGAGAACTTACACTTGGTGTTCCTGTTAGAGAAAGACTCATAGAAATCCATAAATATTTCTCACCTTTGGGTGCCATTAACATTAACCTGATGCATTAGACGCCCTGTTAGCTTGAACAGCAATTCCAGTAAAGAGAATCCATTTGGAATCTGCAGTCAAATGTGAGTATAGGAAAGGAGAGCAGTTTCAATTTAGGGAAAATTCATTGTAATGCCTCACAAAGCTGGCAGGTGTTGGTTAGGAGGTGAAGCCAGGGATATGTTCTCTGTCCGCTGAATTATTTATTTTGCAAACATGCTTGTTTTTTCAAATGCCTATTTTGCTTTCTGCAATCAAGCTTGAGGGAGTTAGATGCAATCAAAGCTGAAGAATCCATATTTTTGTGTTTGCGTGCGCACGCAGGCACGTGCATACACGCTTACGAGAGATGTATGGGGTGTAATTAAGACTTAACGCCTCCTGCAAGCACCCCACGAGGATGCTGGAGAATTCTGACTTTTTACACTTTTCAGAAAATTGGAACTAAGGAACATCCTCATTTTGACGGCAGATCAAATTACAGTTTTCCTGCAAACGTCGAGTTTCTCTGCATTTTGCAGAGCTGTTTGCAACACAAAACGGTGCCTGAATCAATTAAGAAATGATTAGTTTGTGAAAAAGTAGGTTAGGAAAATGCGTTTTAGTTTATATTGAAAAGAAGTGTGGATTTTCGGGCAAATTAATTGAGAAAAATCCATAGAGGCAAGGAGGTTTATAAAGTACAATATTGTAGGTTAGGATCGAGCTGTTGGTGCTCGGAGTAAAAACAGATCTTCGGGCTTGGGTTTGTTAAGATTGCCATTCACAGAAAAGATACGATATTTCTACTACAGGTAGTCCTCGGCTTACGACCGTAATTGAGCCCAAAATTTCTGTTGCTAAGTGAGACAGTTGTTAAGTGAGTTTTTGCCCCGTTTTGGCAGTATTTTTGTTGTTAAGTGAATCATTGCAGTTATTCAGTTAGTAACATGGTTGTTAAGAGCTGAGGTGGCGCAGTGGTTAGAGTGCTGTACTGCAGCTACTTCAGCTGACTGCTGGTTCAGCAGATCAGCGGATCAAATCTCACCGGCTCAAGGTGGACTCAGCCTTCCATCCTTCCAAGGTGGGTAAAATGAGGACCCAGATTGCTGGGGACAGTATGCTATTTAGTATACTGTCTTTGGTGTAAGCCACCCAGAGTCCTCGGAGAGTGGGCGGCATAGAGATATGATAAATAAATGAATAAATAAGTAAGTAAGTAAGTAAGTGAATTTGGCCTCCTCATTGTCTTTGCTGGTCAGATGGTCGCAAAAGGGGATCACATGACTCGAGGACATGGCAACCGTCATAAACCACAAACCAATTGCCAAGGATCTGAATTTTGATCACGTGACCACAGGGGGATGCACCCATGGTCGTACGTGTGCAAAATGGTCATAAGTCTCTCTTTACAGTGCTATTGTCATTCTGAATGGCTCAGCAAATGAATGGTTGTAAATAGAGGATCACCTGTATTGGCCAGAGGTCAAACTAAGCCTTCTCTTATAGACCAGTGGTGGGTTTCAAAAATTTTTACTAACAGTTTTCTGGGCATGGCTTGGTAGGCATGGCATGGTAAAATTCCCATTTCCTTCCAATCAGCTGGGACATCCATCCATCCATCCATCCATCCATCCATCCATCCATCCATCTATCTATCTATCTATCTATCTATCTATCTATCATCTATCTATCTCCATTCCCATCCCACTCCAGGGGAAGTTTACTGCAAAATCCCCATTTCCTCCCAATCAGCTGGGACATCCATCCATTTTCTTTCTTTCTTTCTATCTATCTATCTATCTATCTATCTATCTATCTATCTATCTATCTATCTATCTATCTATCTATCTATCTATCATCTATCTATCTCCATTCCCATCCCACTCCAGGGGAAGTTTACTGCAAAATCCCCATTTCCTCCCTATCAGCTGGGACATCCATCCATTATCTATCTATCTATCTATCTATCTATCTATCTATCTATCTATCTATCTATCTATCTATCTATCTATCTATCTATCTATCTCCATTCCCACCCCACTCCAGGGGAAGGTTACTGCAAAATCCCCATTTCCTCCCAATCAGCTAGGACATCCAACCATCCATCTATCCGCACAGGGGGCTGCGGGGAAAGTAGAAATGTGGGCACTGTCATTTTAGTGGGTGATTGGCTTCCTAAAAAAACGGCATTAAATATGATTTTCTTCCATATTTCCTCCCCCCTGACTGTGACTCGCCTAGGATTATTAATTGATGGGCAAGATCACATCAAAGAAATTCCTCTTCCATTGATCTGATTCATAGTACAGGATAATGAGCGTTAATAACGGCACTGTCATTTGTTCAAGAGAGGACGACCGACCAGAAATTCCAACTTTGCAGTTCTCACATCCAAGGAAGCTTTGTTTTATTCAAACCCTGTTGACCTCATCCTCAACTCTTCCAAAACAATTAAGCTTGCATAAGGTAGCTTACCTAGTTAATAGGGAAGGAACTTAATTGCATGCTGGTGAAAATTCAGTTATTTTGCCTCATAATTCTAAGGATTATTTTAGTGGATGGGTGTGTAAATGGAATGCAACTTTCTTCCACTGATTTGGGGGAATAATTTGATAATTTTGTATAGGTACTCCTTGACTTACGGCCACATGGAGCCCAAAAATTGAGTTTTGCCCCAGTTTACAACCTTTCCTACCAGAGTTATTCAGTGAAAAGAAAATATAATATATTTCTACAACAGGTAGTCCTCGATTTATGACCAAAATGTCTGTTAAGCGAGACGGTTATGTTTCTGTTGTTAAGTGAGGTTTTGCCTCAGTTTGCGGCCTTTCCTGCCATAGTTGCTAAGGGAGTCACTGCGGTTGCTATGTTAGTAACACCGTTGTTAAATGAATCCGGCTTCCTGGTTGATTTTGCTTCTCAGAAGGTTGCAAAAGGTGATCACATGAGCTCAGGACAGTACAACCGTCATAAATAGGAGCCAGTTGTCAAGCATCCCAAATGTTGAGCATGTGACCCATTTGCTGCAATGGTCATATGTGTGAAAAATGGTCATAGGTCACTTTTTTTCCCACCTCCGGCACACCTGCCACAGATTCACCATCATGGACCTATGGCATAACATTTAAAATATAAAATACACGATTAAAATATATACCAATTAAACAGATCTTGCCCAGAAACCAGAAATACTATTTGCATTCTGTCACATTGCCAGGACACAACCTCAAGTGTACACTGAGCATGACACAAAGGGTGGGTATACTGTACATTCAAGGGGCGCAGTGGCTCAGTGGCTAAGACGCTGAGCTTGTCGATCGAAAGGTCAGCAGTTCAGGGGTTCGAATCCCTAGTGCCGTGTAATGGGATGAGCTCCCATGACTTCTCCCAACTTCTGCCAACTTAGCAATTCGAAAGCAGGTAAAAAATGCAAGTAGAAAAAGAGGGATCACCTTTCGTGGGAAGGGAACAGCGTTCCATGCGCCTTTAGCATTGAGTCATGCCGGCCACATGACCATGGAGACGTCTTCGGATGGCGCTGGCTCTTCGGCTTTCAAACGGCTTTAATGTTCAGATAGTAAAGTCTATCCCACTATGTATAATTGGGATATGAAAATGTAGATGTTCCTCTACAGTAGCTCAAGGAACTAGAAGGAAGCACTTAGTTGCTTTTCTGGTGACTTCCAGAATTGTTCATCTGCACATCCAGGAGCATCATCTTGGTATATCTAAAATTACTGGGAGTTTAAATTCCAAGCTGCATAATCCTGTAGAACAAATCATTCCTCATTCTTAGGTATCTTCCTACAGCAATGATTTCAACTTGATGCTCACTGAAGTTGTTTGTTTTCTTTCAGTTTGTTTCATTACCCAACTAGGTACTATCATCAGTGCTAGGAAGGAGTGTGGTCTGTTCTCAGTTTATATTGTAGTGGTTTGCCCTGACAGTGTTAACGGGGGTCTTCTTAGAGATCCTTTGGTTGGGTTGTTTGCTGTTGGCATCTTTGGCAGTTCCTTGATTGGGGTATTGTTGATTTGATTGATGTTGGTCTGATGTTAATCTTAGAATAAATCTATGCTGACCTAGGTGCTGATTGCTGGTGGACACATGCTTGGGTGTTTTTATTCCCTTTTTTGGCTAGTTGATTATCTCTTATGCATAGTTTATAGATATTGATAAAGTCTGTACGTCTACTGATGGCTAATTTGTTAGAGTGCCAGGCTTCTAGAAATTCCCTGGGGTTTTTGGACTTGGCTTGGTCTAGATCTGTGATGGCTAACCTTTTTGCCATCGCGTGCCAAAAACGGGGGGAACACGGTGGGATCACACGCACGTGTGCCCACATCCATAATTCTATGCCCTCCCCATGCTCCCCCCACTTTTGGCACACGATGGCACGGTGGGCCTGGTAGGCCCGTTTTTTGCTCTCCCCGGGCTCCAGAGCCTTTCTAGGAGCCTGGGGAGGGCAAAAATGGCCTCCCCCCCAAGAGGCCCTCCGGAGGCCGGAAACAGTGTGTTTCCTGACTTCTGGTGGGCCCAGAAAGCCCGAAAATCAGCTGGCTGGCGCACGCATGCGTGCCGGAGCTGAGCTTGCGTGCCCACCAATATGGCTCTGCATACCATCTGTGGCACCCGTGCCATAGATTCGCCATCATGGGTCTAGATGGTCACATTTTTCCAATTGAAACCAAGGTTAAGTCTGTCTATATGTTGTTAAATTAAAGAGTTTTCATGGTGTATTCTGACTATTACCTGGTGTTCATAAATGCATTCTGCCAGCCAATAGGAGACTCTAAGTTTAAACCTCAGCAAAGTATAAACAAAGTCTTTATACAGGAACTGGGGCATGGCTAGTCTACTGAAGAGAAGGACCAGGGGAGACATGATAGCAGTCTTCCAATATTTGAGGGGCTGCCACAGAGAGGAAGAAGTCAAGCTATTCTCCAAAACCCCTGAAGGCCAGACAAGGAATAATGGATGGAAACTGACCAAGGAGAAATTCAACCTAGAAATGAGGAGGAACTTTCTGACAGTGAGAACAATCAACCAAAGGAACAGAAGTTGCCTTCGGAAGTTGTGAGAGCTTCATCTCTGGAGGCTTTCAAGAAGAGACTGGACTGCCATCTGTCAGAAATGGTGTAGGGTCTTCTGCTTGGGTGGGGGTTGGACTAGATGACCCACAAGGTCTCTTCCAGTCTGTAAACTCTTCAGGAATCCTTAAAGACAGTTCAGCAGGATGGTGGAGGGGAATCTAATTTTGAGTTGAGGGCTACATGAATCAATTGATAAGTTGGAAGTATACAACCGAATGGGGCTCACCTGAACTCTGTCATTAATGACAAATAACCGCAATATTCTTGACAACTTAAAAAGTGTAATATAAATGCGGGTGATTTTTCTCAGCTTCTGCAGCAAACTGAATCCATCTTTGTGACTTTTTTATGGCTACCTAGGGTGCCATACACACCGGGAAGGTTTGTTAGGTAGAAATACCGAGAATTATTTGGTCCATATTTTTTTTTTCTATGATCTTTTCAAAACAAAATGGCGGGTGTCGTATTCTTGGAGAAGGTGGCCTTTAGCCCAGATGGACCCTGACTGCTTCATTTTAAAGAAACTAGAAATGAACCTGGTATATTTACATCTTTGTACTCATTAGAATAGAATGATAAGAGTTGGAAGGGACCTTGGAGGTCCTCTAGTCCAACCCCCTGCTTAGGCAGGAAAACCTACCCCACTTCAGACAAATGGTTATCCAACCTTTTCTTAAAAACCGCCAGACACAAAAGAATTTGTGTAAGTCACCCATGTTGTCTCACCAGACTGAAAAGATGTCAAAATGATGCTGTATGTTTCATGACCATGCTCGTTTTATTCGTATGCTTTCTGAGATCGGATGTAAGTACAGATAGTCCTTTACGCACAACCATTTGTTTAGTGTTGTGGCCCGCCATGTGGCCTGCGCAGATTGTTGCTGATCCCGACGACGAGGAAGCTGGTGTGGTGCTGCGCCAGCAGTCTGTGCAGCCGGCGCTCGAGTCGGACAGCGAGGAGGCTGAAGAAGAGGTGGTGCCAGGGGCAGGGATCCAGTCAGGGCCTTCAAAACCTCCAGAGGCTCCTTTAAGTGAAGAGGAGGAAGAGGAGGAGCCTCTTCTCGATGCACGGGTGCGCAGAGCTGCCAAAAGGCAGGAGTGGCTCCTCAGGAGGAGGTCTCCTCGAGAGTAAGGCTTGGGGCTAATTGGCCCCTCCCTTAACCTATTTAAGAAAGAATGCAGCTTGCAACAAGCTGCAGGAAACAACCTTAGTTCGCTATCCATTCGCATTGGGATGTCTCTGCAAACCTTGCTTCTGGGCTTTTTCCCAACTCCAGTAAGACTCTAACTATCTTATCTGTGGAATTCTGGGAGGCTGTTAAGAACGCTTATTAACAGCCGGCATTTGCTACAACTGCGTTTTTGAGTAAACTAAGTTTTGTTCAGAGTTTGTGTGTGCTGTGTGCTTTGGGATCCGTAGCTGAGGCAGAAATTTAGTGACTGTTTGGCGTTACAAACAGCATTTATTACCTATTTTCACACTTACGACCGTTGCAGCATCTCTGGCATCACATGATCAAAATCTGGATGCTTGGCACCTGGTTTCATATTTATGACATTTACAGTGTTCCAGAATCCTTTTGTGACAACGGAGAAGCCAGATTCGTTAGTTCGTGTTACTAACTTAGCAACTGCAGTGATTCAGGTAGCAACTGTGGCAAAGAAGGGTCGTAAAATGAGACGAAAGTCACTTAACAATTGACTCGCTTAGCAGTGGGAATTTGGGGCGCATTTGTGGTCGTAAGTCGAGGACTTCATGTATGCGTACACGTTTTCCTGCATTGTGATAGGGTGTCTTCATCGTAGGGTTTCCTGCTTGGTCCTTTCCAACTAACTATTTACGGGATCGCCTTCTGCCACCGATAGCCTCCCACCGACCAACTCGATCACACAGAGAGGGTCTCTTCAGGGTGCCGTCGGTCAAACAGTGCCGACTGGCGACCCCCGGGGGGAGAGCCTTCTCTGTGGGGGCACCCGCCCTCTGGAATGAACTGCCCCTGGGGATACGTATGATCCCCGACCTGCGCACCTTCCGCTGTGCCCTTAAGACTCTTTTATTCCAGCGAGCTGGCCTGGCCTAATAAGGATTCGCTATGGGTATTTTAATTGGTGAGTTTTAAATTTGGGGACCAAATTGTTTAATACGTTTTTAAATTTTGTATTCTGTTGTTTTTAACATGGCTGTACACCGCCCTGAGTCCTTCAGAAGAAGGGCGGTATAAAAATGTAATAAATAATAATAATAACTAACAAAGAGCTGTGGTGGCACAGTGGTTAGAATGCAGTATTGCAGGCTAATTCTACTGACTCCCAACAGTTTGATCCTCACTGGCTCAAGGTTGACTCTGCTTTCCATCCCTCCGCGGTGGGTAAAATGAGGACCCAGATTGTTGGGGGAAATACGCTGACTCTGTTAACCGCTTAGAGCAGGCTGTAAAGCATTGTGAAGCAGTATATAAGTCTAAGTGCTATTGCTATTTATTTCCTTCCTTTCTTCCTTCCTTCCTTCATTCCTCCCTCCCTCCTTCCTTCTTTCTTTTTCTCTTCCTCCTTCTCTCCTTCCTTCCTTCCTCCCTTCCTGTCATGGTGACACAGTGGTTAGAATGCAGCATTGCAGGCTGACTCTGCCCACTGTCAGGAGTTCGATCTTGACCAGCTCCAGTTTGACTCACCCTTCCATCCTTCCGCGGTGGGTAAAATGAGGACCCAGATTGTTGGGGGCAAATAGGCTGACTCTATAAACCACTTAGAGAGGGCTGGAAAGCACTGTTGAAGCCGTATATAAGTCTAAGTGGTATTGCTAACCTCATACGTTTTCTAGCAGCTCTCTCTGTATTCTGCACCTCCACCAGACAAGTTGATTATACATGTGTACAAATGCAGTTTTATCGGCTAGTCCCTGTTCAAGGTGGAGTAAATTATTTGTTCTATAAATAACACTCAAGTAGCTTGGCAGATGCATTATTGATAATCACTTGCATTTATGATGATGGCTGCAAAGTACGAGCCAACGTTAAGAGCTCATCCAAATGATGGTCGGTCGGGGATGGGATGGGATGGCGACAATGGAGTTTCAGATTTAGCATTTTTCTAGCATCGTGTCCGATATTTCATGCAAGCTGCAAGTTCAAAGGCCAAGGGCTTGGCCTGAATTGTTCATCCATAGAGCCAAAGAATCTACCTTTCTTATTTTGAAGGCTCAGGTAGAGATGAAGGATGTGGAAAGCCATGCGTTCGCATTTCAATGGTTCCTGTTCACTCAACGGTGATGCCCTAGAATTAGACTGATGTATCTTTGAAGTTGGATGCTGAAGGAAAAAAAGAATATATCGTTTATTTTTGAGACAGAATTCTTTGGGACTTGCAGTGTTTCAGGTTGTTTCCAGACTTATTTCAAAATAAAAATGAAGGAGGTTCCTGCATTCTTAGCAGGCTTTCGGTGAGATAGATGATAGATAGATAGATAGATAGATAGATAGATAGATAGATAGATAGATAGATAGATAGATAGATAGATAATAGAGTAGAGTAGAGTAGAGTAGAGTAGAGTAGAGTAGAGTAGAGTAGAGTAGAATAGAATAGAATAGAATAGAATAGAATAGAATAGAATAGAATAGAATAGAATAGAATAGAATAGAATAGAATAGAATAGAATAGAATAGATGGATGGTTGGATAGATACAATAGATGGATGGATGGATGGATACATACAATAGATGGATGGATGGATACGATAGATAGATGGATGGATGGATACAATAGATGGATGGATGGATGGATGGATGGATGGATGGATGGATGGATACATGCAATAGATGGATGGATGGATACATACAATAGATGGATGGATGGATGTATACAATGGATGGATGGATGGATGGATAAATGAATGGATACAATAGATAAATGGATGGATGGATGGATGGATGGATGGATGGATGGATGGATGGATGGATACATACAATAGATGGATGGATGTATACAGTGGATGGATGGATAAATGAATGGATACAATAGATAGATGGATGGATGGACAGATACAATATATAGCTAGATGGATGGATGGATGGATGGTTACAATAGATAGATAGATGGATGGAGGATGGATACAATAGATAGATAGATAGATACAATAGATAGATAGATGGATACAATAGATAGATAGATAGATAGATAGATAGATAGATAGATAGATAGATAGATAGATAGATAGATACAATAGATAGATAGATAGATAGATGGATACAATAGATAGATAGATAGATGGATGGATGGACGGATGGATGGTTGGATAGATACAATAGATGGATGGATACAATAGATAGATAGATGGATGGATACAATAGATGGATGGAAGGACGGATGGACGGATGAATGGACGGATGGACGGATGGACGGATGGATGGATGGATGGATACATACAATAGATGGATGGATGTATACAATGGATGGATGGATGGATGGATGGATGGATGGATAAATGAATGGATACAATAGATAGATGGATGGATGGATGGATGGATGGATGGATGGATGGATACATACATACATACAATAGATGGATGGATGTATACAATGGATGGATGGATAAATGAATGGATACAATAGATTGATGGATGGATGGACAGATACAATACATAGCTAGATGGATGGATGGATGGATGGTTACAATAGATAGATAGATGGATGGAGGATGGATACAATAGATAGATAGATAGATGGATGGATGGATGGTTGGATGGATGGATCCCAAGTACGGTTTCATTCATTGCATTATAAGAGCACTAATACTGTTGTGGTCCTCCAGCAGCCTGCGGAGCTGGCAGCAGAGTCGGACAGTGAAGAGGCTGGGGAGGAACATGGGCCAGTCCTGGAGTCTGGGGAAGGCTTGGGCGAGGGCTCTATGTCGGAGGCAGAGTTGAGGCCAGGGCCATCTGGGAGATATGCGTGGACTCTGGAGCTTCCAGAGTCTGACATCAGCAAGGCAGAGGAATAGGAGGCGCCTGTTCCTAGTCCCCGCATGTACAGAGCTGCCAGAAGGCATGAACATTTAAAAGAAAAGGGACGACTCGGGAGTAAGGCTTGGAGATGATTGGCCCCTTCCATAAGACATAAAGGAAGAGCAAGGGCATGTGAGGCTTTGCGGGAAGCAATGTTGTGGATGGTGTCGGTTTGTACTTTGAAGCTCCGTTTTTGACTCTGTGTTTCTCTGTGGCCTTGACAAGACAATTGCCAATTAGGTCTTTGGCAGTGTGTCAAAGAAGAAAAAGGTGGGTGTTTACCAGCCTTATCCGAAGGAGTGTGGCAGACTTCTATTGGACTATTTATAAACTCTTGGTGATTCAGCACGTGCTGTGAATGAAAGGAATTCACAGCCGTTTATATTAAAATAGGGGGTTTTGGGCAGTGGTGAAATGTAAAATTTGTTACTACCGGTTCTGTGGGCGTGGCTTGGTGGGGGGGGGGTAATGTGACTGAGTGGGTATGGCCAACTTTTTTTTTTAACTTTTGAAACCATTTTTTCTACAACCTCTTCGGCCGAAGTAGTTGTAGAAAAAATGCTTTTAAAAGCCTCTGACGATCCCAGCTGAGCCACACGATTGTCAGAGGCTTTTTTTTTTTTTAACTTTTGAAAGCATTTTTTGGCCGAGGAGGTTGTAGAAAAAATATTTTTAAAAATAAAAAAAAAAGCCTCTGATGATCAAGCAGCTCAGCTGGGCATGGGGGGCGGGGCAGGGTTAGGGTTAGGGGTTAGGCAGGGTTTTATGCTACCGATTCTCTGAACCATCCTCCGCTATCGCTACTGGATCGGGAGCATTTCACCCCTTGTTTTGGGACTAATTCTGTGCTTTTTACTATATCAGGCAAAACAACTACTCTTAACTTAACCAAACCAACCGCATTGTAGTTTTGTGCAGGGAATCCGTTCGGCCTCTTTTTTTTAAGCATTCAGCACGGACACATGGAGGTGGGGTTTTCAAAAGATTCAAGTAAGCCACAGGAGTTTCAAAGGTGCTTTAAAAAAATAATAATAAAGTGGCAACAACTGGACTTTTTCTAGAGAGAAGCTCCTTGGATGAGAAGCGAAATGACTTCAAAGAAAAAAAAAACAGAAAGTCCAGTCACCTCTTTGAAAAAAAGCACCTTTGGGACAACCGTAGACATTAAGCCACGGGGTGGGGTGGTTTGTTTGTTTGTTTGTTTGTTTGTTTATTTATTTATTTATTTATTTATTTATTTATTTATTTATTATTCAAATTTATATACCGCCCTACTACCAGAAGGACTCAGGGTGGTGAACAGCCAAAATAAAAGTACAATTTACATACAAAAGTTAGAAGCTATTAAAATAGATTAAATAATTTAGGCTCAGAAAATTTAAAACATCCAATTTATATTTATATAAAACATTTTAAAACCCAATTTAAAAAGGAGAGTTAGGCCAGACCTGCCTGTTGGAATAGAAGCGTTTTTAGGGTGCGGCGGAAAGTGCGTAAGTCTTGAATCCTCCTTATCTGCGGGGGGAGCTCGTTCCAGATGGCCGGTGCCCCCACAGAGAAGGCTCTCCCCCTGGGGGCCGCCAGTCGACACTGTTTGGCCGACGGCACCCTGAGGAGCCCCTCTCTATGGGAGCGAACTGATCGGTGAGAGGCTACCGGCGGCAGAAGGCGGTCTCGTAAGTACCCTGGCCCTAAGCCATGGAGCGCTCTAAAGGTGGTAACCAAAACTTGGAAGCGCACCCGGAAGACCACCGGGAGCCAGTGCAGCTCGCGCAGGAGGGGGGGGGTCACATGGGAGCGCCACGTCGCTCCCATCACCACCCGCGCCGCCGCATTCTGGACCAGTTGGAGCCTCCGGGTGCTCCTCAAGGGGAGCCCCATGTAGAGAGCATTGCAGTAGTCCAGGCGTGAGGTGACAAGGGCATGAGTGACCGTGAGCAACGAGTCCCGATCCAGAAAGGGACTCAACTGGCGACTCAGGCGAACCTGATAAAAAGTCCTCCCAGCCACGGCCGGTTAGAGATCCAGATGTGACAGAAACTGCTTTCAAGCTGCAGTTCCGTAGTTTTTGATTTCAGATCGCAGCACAAAGGGAACCGCAGCCATGCATTTTGAATCTGAAAGTGTACGTGCTGAGGCATCCTCTGGAGTGCATCAAGAGGAGGATTCTTGACATCTCTGGCAGCGTGGTAATACAATTACACACCCTAATGGCATCGCATGGTATGCCTTGACATGAATGTAAATACATCTGGGGCGGCTGTCTCTTGCCTTTTCACCCTTTCTCGTCATATACAGCAGGGTCTCTTTAACCTCAGGTGCTTTAAGATGAGGGGATTCAACTCCCAGGATGGTCCCAAGTGAGGGGGTTGGCAGAGGAATTCTGGGAGTTGAAGTCCACAGATCTTAAAACGTTCATTAGAAAAAAACAAATAAACACTGGACTATATAGTAAGAAAAGCCACAGTATTAGTTTACTGATCAAACTATATTAGGTTTCGATATTCCTTCCTTCCTTTCGTCCTTCCTTCCTTATTCCTTCCTTCCTTCTCCTATCAATCCTTCCCTCCTTTCTCCTTTCCTCTCCTTTCTTCCCTTCCTTCTTCTTCCCCTCTCTTCTACTATCTATTCCTCCCTCCTTCCCTTCCTTCTTTTCCTTCCTTCTTTTCCTTCCTTCCTTCCTCCTTCCTTCTCCTCTCAATCCTTCCCTCCTTCCCTCTCCTTTCTGCCCTTCCTTACTCCTCCCCTCTCTTCTACTATCTATTCCTACCTCCTTCCCTTCCTTCCTTCCTTCCTTCCTTCCTTCCTTCCTTCCTTCCTTCCTTCCTTCCATGTCCTTCCCTTCCTCCCTCTCATTTTTTCTCTTCCTCCCTCCCTTCCTCTCTTCTGTTATCTATCCCACCCTCCCTCCCTCCTTCCTTCCTATTCCTTTCTTCTATTCCTTCCTTCCCTGACTCCTTCATTTCCTTCCTTCCCTCCCTCCCTCTCGTCTCCTACAATTCTTCCTTCCTCCCACCATCTCCTCTTTCCTCCCTCCCTCCCTCCCTCATTACTGTCTTTCCTTCCTCCCTTTCATCTAACCTTCTTTCAATCCATTGTTCCTTCCTTCCCTCACCCCCTCATTTCCTTCCTTCCTTCCTTCCTCCCTCCCTCTCCTTTCCTTGTTTTCTTTCCCTCCCTCCCTCCCTCCCTCCCTCTCTTTCTTTTTCCTCCTGCCTGCTGCCCTTCACACTAATAAGGCAACAGACAGATCCTCAGAGTCTGCCCCGGGAGCCTTGGCTTCTGTCCCCTCCAGCCATTTTCCAAGCGAATTCCCCTCCAGCCTCTTCATGGCCTCTCTGCCTTCCCTCCCTCCCTCCCTCCCTCCTTCCTTCCCTTTCAGTGTCACAAAACGGCTTCTCCCCGGAAGGCGGCTTGATGGTGGAGCAGCCGCCCCACTTCCCTTCCATGGGTCCAGAGCGCCTCGAATAGGCCCAGATGCTTCCTGGGCCTCGGGTAGTTGGGACGGCTGCAGCCGGGGTCTCAGCCCCTGGGAGCAGCCATGGCAGAGTCCTCCACTCACCGCCTCCACACCAACATTAGCACCCAGGCTGAGTGCCTTTGCGCCGAGCCTTGCAGGAAAACCTTGATTAAGCCATGATCACATTCAGCCGGACTTCCCATGGTGGCTTTTGGTAGCAGAAAGCAAGAAGGATGGTTAAAGCAGATGCAGGATACGGCTGATGCTGGATTGAGGCCAAACACCAAAGAAGAAGCAGCTCACAATAAATTGTAGAGCCTCTCCAAAATCCATAATTATCTTTTTTTTTTTTTTCAATTTTGCAATACAGTGTCCTAAACATTGTGGAAAAGCTCTGGAAATTCCACTTTCAATCGCAGTTGGATGGAGCTGGGAATGCTAGGCCTCTGCGTAAATCTTTGCCGTGCTTTCTGGGAGAACGGGCAGAAGAATTTGACATGAAATTATACCAAACGTTTGGCCTTTTTCTTATTTTTTTGGGGGGGGGGCAGGATTTACTCCATTGCTTGAAGAAGAAATTGAAATTACGACCATCTTACCTATCTTCTTCCACTATGTATTTGAGGGTGTGTGTGTGTGTGTCAAAGAAAACATATTTGAAACTTTAGGGGTTGAATGGGTGAGGCTAAATGAATATAGGTAGTCCTTGACTTATAACTATTGGTTTATAATGACAGTTCAAAGTTACAACGGCCCTGAAAAAAACGTAACTTATGACGGTTTTTCACACTTAACGACCGTTGCGGCATCCCTGTGATCAAAATTCAGACACCTGGGACACTGGTTCCTATTTATGACAGTTGCAATGTCCCAGGGTTATGTGATCCCATTTTGTGACCTTCTGACAAAGCCAAAATTCAAGGGGGGGGGGAGCCATATTCATTTAACAACCGCCTTATTCATTGAACAATGGCTGTGATTCCCTTAACGACGGTGACAAG